>CM021109.1:417663036-418107054 GCA_007115665.2 Sequoiadendron giganteum
TTTATTTTGACTTTTGTTTCACTTTCTTCTTTGTTGTCGGAACCGGAGCCAGAATGGGATCCAGATTCAAAATTGGACAAAGATTCTAAATCAGTTCCCACTCCGATTCCACTCCCACCATTTTGTTGTTTGACTTTACTGAAGCCACACAATAGTAATGTGCCAGTTCCCTCTATAGTTCCAACTTCGACTCTGCCGCATTTATGGCTTTAATTGTAGGTGCCATGCACGTATGAAGCTGCAGTTTTAAACTTAATTACAGATTAATTGATGTTATCAGCATTGTTTAAACGATTAAGGGCAAACCAGAGTTGCAGTGGACCATTTGGGCATGTGATTCGATTGAAAGGGAGATAATTACGTGCGGAATCACATCAGAGGGCTAACCTATTTATTTGCATTTGGAGGTAGTGTTTTTTTTCTTCTCTTTCGTTTGTTTTTGTGTGTCATTTTATTCAGTCGTTGGTTTCTCATGAATTCGTGACTCTCATTTTTCTTGCGAGTTCATGTTGATTCATTTTGTTTTTCTTCTCTTTTGTTCTGTTTTCTCATTTTCATTTTTCCTTTCTAGTGTTTTGGTTTCTTGTTCGTTTGTTTTGCCATGGTTGTTTTCACATTTTAATCGTGACTATACCGTGATGCCCTAGGTTTTTTTAATGACATAATTGGCTGTTGCTTTAGGTTTGTAGGGTTTATTGATTTATGGTTTTTCTTAGGAGTTCTGTTATGAGTCAATCTGATTAGTTTGAATGGGGTTAAATTTGTGCCCTAATTGTTTGAAGTTGAGGGTTTGTAAATTAGGGTTTTTGGCACATTTCTGTTTAAATTGAACATGATGCCCTAATTATTATAGTTTCTCTCGATCATATGGGGATGATCTTGTATAGATTATTTTTAAGCCCCTTCATTTTGATATGACCTTGTCTGTAGATTATGATGTTATTCGTTATCCTGTTAAAATTACTTGTGACATCATGATTATTTTGAGTAGAATTGAGATCGGAATCGATTTAGATCTTGAACCTTGTTTGAAATAAGTATCGATTACTATTTTCATCCTGGCTTTGACTCCACTTGCAATAAGAAATAGGCTTTAAAAATATTGATAACTTAGGTGGAATCGGAACCGGAATCGAACATAAAATTAAAAATTCTTCATGGAACCAAATCGGTTCTCATTCCAATTTCGATTCCGGTTACCATCCCAACTCCGACTCTGGTCCCACCATATTATTATTACAAGCTCAATGCCTAATCCGATCCCGACCCCGACAATGTTTTTAAAAGAGACTTTTTAGGATGTTTTCTACCTGGTTCCGCCTTCGGTATGTATGGAAGGGTAGGATCTATAATCATGTTTTTGTTATAATTTTTATAGATTTGATTTAAGGTTTTATTGTAGGAAGCTAAAGGATGTCAGGAGCATCAAGAGAGGCTTCTTAGAGGAAGCAGCTTGCAGAAACTTCGAAGGAAACAACTAAGCCTAAGAAGGTTAAATCGAAACAACTCCCTTATACCTTGAGGTATAATCATCAAGGTCCTATTGTCACTGCTAGCAAGGTAGAATCTGATTGGGCCGATATAACTGACACAAATCTAGGTCCATTCAATTATGAGGAGTTGTACCTAGAGACATTTATTGAGGAGGTGACAGCGAGAACTGAAAGGATAGTTGAGTCTAGTTTGGATCACATCACTGTGTTTCCTCTATCAATTCAATGCACCGAACTGATAATGACACCAGCTGGATCTTACAATCTGACCACCAGACAATGTGTAGATTCACAAGATAATGTGATCATAGACTTGACTCCTCAAATGTTTCAATTTATGTTTAGTGTCCCTAATCTAAAGAGTCTTGCACATATTATTGAGGCAAGAGACTTAGAGATGTATAACAACCACAAGGAGACCAATAAGGCTCACTTAAAAAAAAAATGGTTAAGAACAGAGAAGAAGTCCCTAAAAAAGCTCTCAGGTCAGCCAAAAAGGGCAGAGTTCTACAAAGAGGTAGCATATATTATAATAATGTTGTCTAGATTCTTTGGAAAGAGGGATGCCTTTGATTTTAAGGAATGGATGTTTCCATTCATTCAGACAATCTTGGATGGTAGGCAGTAGTTTGATTGGCCTATGATTGTCTTAGATAGCATACATAATCATCTGATCAGAGTAAGGGAATCTAAGAGCTTCTTTGTGACCTCTTATGTTGTCTATGCAATGCATTAGCAAGGGGATGCATCTTTCCAGGATTAAATAGAGTAGGAGTATTGGGAGAAACTGATGGGAAAAACAAACTTTGGAACCATTATGACCAGCTGTCCCTGCAGATTTCTGAGTTACATTTTAGAAGGGTTAATGATGCATTTTTGTATGTGGTTATTAACCAACTTAATGGAGATGGACTGTATAGATTAAGCCAGGAGGCCATGGCATTCATTACAGAATGGGGGTGTTGGTATATCCAATACCCTAAATTTACTTATTTCAGGCTGGTTGGGTTTGAGGGTCATCCTCACTTGCTCCCTAGGTGCTGCAACAACAGAATAGTCTTAATGGAGTTTGTTTACCAAGCTTTGGGGGTTAATGCCAGGTTTAGAATAAAACATAAACAAGGTTGTCACAAGTTCCCCATACAATTGGGTGAGTATAACTACCCACACCTTATGGGGGCTAAGGTGGTTTGTAGTGAGTTGATACATTTGAAATTGGGCCTATATACTACTTGGAAGCACTTTGATCTGAAGAAAAAGATGAATGCTTTGCTTGCTTCAGTCTTTGATAGACATTTCAACCTGCTAGAGGACTTCTGGAGTGATCTCCAGGATGAATATGACCTCAGGAAGATAAATTATGAAAGGTTATTTGTCCCACTTATGGTGGAATTTGGGGTGAAGGTTGATGTTCCTAATACACTAACAGATGATGGGTTAGTGTTGGATCCTTCATATAAGGCACTGAATATAGGTACTAAGAGTTTGGACCCAGTGGACTGGGATGCTGAGGAGACAATTGACATCAAACAAATAGGAAGACCAGTCTTGGATAGGAGTATCCAATGGGTTGTGCTTAGAGCCAAAGATCCTGGCGGTCCAACTTCTAAAAAAGGGAAAGGGTATAAAAGAACCAAGAGGAAAATGCCTCCCAAGGAACCCTTGGAATTCTTCCCTCCTGATGTTGAGGAATTTGAGCTTGAAGCTTCAACCCAAGATTTTCCTGAGACACAAGAGGAGGATGTCCCAACAGGACCTGTGGCTTCAACATCAGTAATGGGTGAATCATCTCCTCAAGTCCCTCCTACAAAGCAACAAGGTGGAGAGATGCCTAAGGGGACTCTCCATGATATAGCTGAAACCTTAAAGGGAAAGGAAGTAGAAATGGAGGTTCATGATATTGAAACAGATTCTAATGAGACTTTATCAGAAAAGGATACACAAGAAGAAATGCCTTCAGAGAAAATTGAGCATGTGTTAATAGAGGAAGACCAGTGGGCATTGTTTGAAGAAGTAAAGAAAGCTTCAGATGCAAAGGCACATGTTGAAGCTATAACAAAGTAAAAGGAAATAGATGCTAAGGCACAAGCTAATGCAGTGCTTCAACAACAACAGTTGGATGCCAAGCAGAGAGCTGATGAAGTAATCAAGCAGCAACAGCAAAGGGAACATGAGCTCAAGAGAAAAGAAGAAAATGACAAGTTGGAGATGGTGCAGAAGATACATGAGCTAGAGGAAGAAAAGGCGAAGAAAAGAAGAGAAAGAGAGGCCCTTGAGGCCAAATTCAAAATAATTGAAGAGGCCTACAAGAAAAGGGAGGAAGTAGAGCGCCTACAAAAGGAAAAGAATGTTGAGGAGCTGGCTAAGCAGCAACAAAAGGAGAAGGAAGCTTTAGATAGACTTAAGGTTTTGGAAGAAGAAAGAAATAAATTACTCGAGGAGAAGAGGTTGGAGGAATATAGATTGAAAATGGAACAAGAGGATAAGAGGATACACAAGAAAAAAGATAAGGAAGAAGCTGAAAAACTTGCAAAAGAGAATATAGAGGAAGAACAAAAAGATGTACAAGAGGTTGATTCTCAACCTAGGGTTAATATACTACATCCATTATCCTCTACAACTTCTACCTCCTCTTCTACTATAATAGATACTACTTTGAGTGCTCCTACCCGGTTGAAGCTTGATCTTCAAAAGAAACTAATAGCTCCTCCACAACTTCTTAATTGGGATGACATGATGAAAGAAATTGAAAAAGAGAGACCCAAGAAGAAGGCTAGGATTCTTCATTCCACAAGGCTAACTGAGGTAGGGGAAACTATTGTAGAATGTGCACTACCAGTAGTGGATAAAGATATGGGAGATATGCAGGTCACTGATTACCAATTAGGTACTGTCAATTTGGGAAGGCCTACAAGAAATCAGCAGATGAACCTGATTGATGTTGTAGCATCATCCACCAAGTCAAGGATGATGAAGGACAAGCAAAGAAAGGATGAGCTCAAAGCTCAATTGGATCAGCTGCACACCTTTTTGAAGGATGTTTTTGCTCCTCGACCACAACAAATTGTTGCCTTAGAAACACCAGTTTTTCTCAACAAAAGAGAGGTGGATGATCTAATGCAAGTAAAGAATAAGGCTAGGATGATGGGAAGATGGACAGATAAGCTTAACCAGGAGGTAGGTGAGGTGCTAGGAAGCATTTCTGAGATCCATGAGGAAGCATTAGAGTTAATAGAGGAAATGAAGCACCATGCTAAAACATTGGAACAACAGGAGGAAGAATATAGGGGATATGTCCAGAAGATAAAAGATATCAATAAATTTCCAAGGTCCACTCTTCTTGAGCAGTCAATCCTTGAGGAAGACAATGCAGATTTCTTGGAAAAGGCCTCTAGTATAATCCGACTCATATTTAATTTTATATATAAGCATAGGAATGAAGTTCAGGATGCTAGTAAGGATTTGAAAGGACAAATTGATGAACAAGAAGTTGTTGTAGCTATTCTAGTTAAGGTTGATATACCGGTTAAGGAGGGTTTGCCTCTAAGTTAGATAAAAGAGAAATGGGATAGTAGATTTCAAGAGGTTATGCAAAAGGAAGATGATGGAGAAAATCTACTATTAGATAGATTGATGGATATCAGGGAAGAAGTAAAGGATGCAAGAAGGGAGTTGACAAAATTGAGGGACATGAAAGAGTTTGCTGTTGCGGAGTTAAGGAGAATAAAATTCGAGGACAACTCGATTGATGAGCTGGATATAGATGTTCTTCAATAGGTTTTCTCTAGTTATGATGAATATACTTTGGAGCAAACTATGCAAGGATGAGTGGAAGTATTTTGGGCGCATGACTTTTCCACTTTTCTTTTATTCTCTCCTGTTTTACAAGATGATCAACATTGGAACTGGAGATCAACCGGTCTGAGTTTCCAAGAAAGTTTCAGTTCCTAAAATTGTGTATCTCGATTTTTATTGAGAGGATTTTACACTTTGTACGTCTATATTTAATTTTAGGGTACCATATTGTAAGGGTTGGCTAATGAGATTAGAATTGGCCACTTGATAGTAGGAGTTAGGAATTTCATAGCTTTGCAAAGATACTTTGTTATTATTAGTTACAGTTGAATACAAGTATGAGTTTTTACATAGTATTATGTTGGAATTGAGTTTTACTGGATGAGGTTAATGAATCATAATTTTTCTGTATGCCAATGAGTTTGTTGAAGCATAAATGTTTCTTATTTGATGAGAATCAATAGAAGGAACCAGATTTTGAAAGGTTATTTCATTAAATTATCTATGGATTGAATCATTGAATGTCTGTTGATCTATGATTTTAGCAACGAATGAGATTTTGTTCTTTTTTTTTGAATCTTTAAAAGTATTATGATGCGTGATTGTGATGGTTAAACTAAGCACCATAGATGCATGCAATAGTATGGATTATTCTGTAAATTACATCATGTTATGGTTTTCTTGATCTATTGAAGGAACATTCATTGTTGAAAGTATATGTCTAGATATTAGATAATTTTTATTCATTTTTCACTAATGTATGCTCTGATCTATCTTTTTTTCTATTTATTTAAACCCCCCCCTGTTGTGAAGCATAGATTGATGAATCTGTGTTTCTTACATTCCTTATTACCAGCAAAGGCCCCTTGAACATTATAGTTGCATGGACCAATTGAGTGAAACTAGATAGTTGAGAACCAACTACCAGGACCTTGGGAGTTAGGCTACTATATGTTGTCTTTCTTTTTTAGGAGAAATAGAGTAATAAATATTTTGTTTAACGGTGTTTGTATCATTTTCACCATCAACACTACCATTTATATTTTAATGCTTAGCCAAACTACTGTACCAGTGAAATAGATGGATAAAAAGCCTAGAATTATATGTTATATATGTCTCTGCCATATCCTGCATGCAAGTAATATATTATTCTAATATAGGAATGCATATAGGTATCAGACACACATCAAGAGATTCCCTCCTACTTTATTGTTTTGGGTTGCTAGGATCTTCATGCAAGGTCAGTGCTTTCTTTGAGTTAGGAAGAAATCCAGGGAAGTCTTGTACTTCATGGTTGGGCGAAAAAGGGGCTTTAACCTCGCTCTTGGCCTCAACTTGTAGAATACCAATGGTGTCATGGTGGTTGAGGATAGAAGATTCTTTATGCTATGGATGTACTTCTTTTAGTACTTTTGTATGGCTTACATAGCCAATTTGTAAAATATAACTTTACTTCATGGATGTTGATGAGAACTTATTTATGTAACATTGAAACAAATGTATTGTAACACCCTCTTGTTGTATGTAAATGTAATTCATTATTGAAATTTCCTTAGAGAATTTATGGACATTTAGTGTTAAACATGTATCACTTTTTCCTTACTTGGAATGTGCATTACTCTTGGAAATATTTTGTTTAGTATGTGAGTTTTTCGAGCTTTACATTTTGGTATCAGAGCATCTAGGTTAAACTCTAGGATCTACGCCTAATTACGCTTAATGTTATGTTTTCTAGAGTAATTCTAATGGATATTAGGACTTATCATCATGGAGGAGGATCTTGTGGTGACATGAATGACAGGTTGGATCAAATCTTAGCCCTATTGAGTCGACAAGAGGCCATAATTGATAGCCTGGAACGGGAAAGGTGAATAGGCCAACTAAGGTTGAACTTTGGTGGAAATGAAAGTAATACAAATGGAGAACAACTAGAGATCGAAGGAAACCTAAGTAAGCAAGGAAAGGTGGTTGAAGAGTTGGGAAAGGACCTCAAAAAGGCCACCTCACCAAAATTTGATGGAAAAACATTTGGGGATGAGGTAGAAGCATGGGTGATTGAGATGGAGACACATTTTTCCTTGTGAAATTTATCCAATGAGACTAAGGCTGAATGGGGATCATATCAACTCATTGGTGAAGCTACCACTTGGTGGGATAAGGAAAAGGCAAAGAAGCAATTTTTGCATGGTAAGGTAACTTGGGAAGAATTTATGCCATTGCTCAAGAAAAGGTGGCTACCATAGTTGTATTTTGACAAAAAAATGAATGAATTCTAGAATGTCACTCAAGGGGGAATGAGAGTAACTCAATATTGGAAAAAAATTTCCCACTTGCTCAAATATGTACCCCAGTACCAGCTTGATGAGAGGTTCCAGGTTCACAAATTCATCCTAGGGATTAGACCTCAAATTGGAGATGAATTTGACATTCATAATCCTTCCACCATGGATGAGGCTTTTGAGAAAGCAACCAAGCAGGAACAAAAGTTACAACAGGTTGCAAATTACAGAAGGAACAAAGATGCTAAGTATGGTAACAAGAAATCTCAAGGAAATAGTCAGAATGACAGTAATCGTAATTAGTACAATCAGGGCAATAACAATAATAGGAAGATTAGGAATCTCAAGAGGGGTAACAATTCTTAGGACCACAATGATGGAAATTAGAACAACAATAAGAGGGAAAATTATAATAACAACAACAATAATAGGAGAGATGTTTCTGATAGACCTAGAGCACCTTGAGGAGGTTGTTATACATGTGGCGGTGAGCACTATGCCAGTGTACGTCCTCAAAGAGTGAGTAATCTGAAGATCAGGAATCAACATCACATCCATGCGGCGGTTGAAAATTGCCAAGCTGACTTCTAGGCTACACCAATCCATCTTTTGGGTAAGCTTTTTGGATGCCTTGTTTCTATCTTAATTGATACTAGAGCCACTGAGTTTTTTGTAGATCCTCATGTTATTTATAGATTATATGTTAAGGCGAGATATATGGCTAATTCATGGAAGGTCCAATATGGAAATCAGGTAGAGAGAACCATGGAGCAATGTCTAGCTTGCAGTGAACTTGAAATTCCTAGCTTTGAGACACAGGTCAACTTCTATGTAGCACCCCTGGGGTCATAAGACGTAATCTTGGGAATAAATTGGCTAATTGAAAATAAGGCCATCGTCGATTGTGAAAAAAAATAGTGAAATATTTAGATGATCAGGGTAACCGTGTTGAGATTCATTGTTTAAACAAGCCTTTAGAACTCAGGTAGATCTCTGCCATGCAACTGAAAAAGGCTAGCAGAAAAGGGTGTGCTATCTATGCAATAAAGGTCAGGGATCTCGATAGCTTGGAGTCGTTAGCTAATGACCATCCTATTCTAAAGGAATTACATAATGTTTTTTTTGATGAGCTAACTGAACTACCACCTAAGCGAGTATTTGATTTCTTAATAGACTTGATACCTGGAGTTGAGCCTCAATCTAAGACACCATACAAGACAAACACTACTAAATTGCATGAGCTGAAGGCCTAGTTACAAGAGTTGCTTAGCCAAGGTTTTATAAGGCCAAGTGTGTCTCCATGGGGAGCACCTTTCATATTTGTGAAGAAGAATGATGGGACCTTAAGGTTGTGTATTGATTATAGAATGCTTAACAAGGTTACCACCAAAAACAAATATCTAATCCCTAGGATTGATGATCTGTTCGATCAGATGAAAGGGGCTAAGGTATTCTTGAAGATTGATCTGAGCTCAGGATACCATCAACTAAGGATAAAAGATGAAGATATTTTCAAAATTGCTTTCAAGATGAGATATAGGCACTATGAATTCACAATGTTACCATTTGGGCTAACCAATGCCCCAACAACTTTTATGAATTTGATGAGCAACATATTTCAAGACTACCTAGATGAATTTGTCCTAGTTTTCCTGGATGCTATCTTAATATATTCTAAATCACAAGAAGAGCATGACAAACATTTGAGGGATCATAAGATTTATGAGAAGATGTCTAAATTCACTTTCTACCAAAATGAAGTGCACTATCTGGGACATGTTATTTTAGCCGATGGGATAGCAGTGGACCTAGATAAGATCAAGGCAATCATGAAGCGGTCAACACCACAAAATTTTTCAGAAGTCTCGAGCTTTATGGGACTTGTCGGCTATTATAGGAAATTTGACAAGGGGTTCTCAACAATCACAACACCCATCACTACACTCCAAAGAAAAGGAAAGGAATTTGAAGGGAGTGATAAGTGTGAAAAGGCTTTTAAGTTTCTAAAGGAGAAACTTACTTCTACACCTATCTTGATTGTGTTGGATCCAAATAGGCACTTTATAGTGATAACATATTCTTTAGGAGAGGGTGTAGGAGCAGTCCTTATATAGGATGGATAGGTGGTGGCATACGAATCTAGAAAATTGAAACAACATGAATTGAACTATGCACCACACGATTTGGAGTTGGCTGCCATAGTGCATGCTCTTCAAATATGGAGGCACTACCTTTTGGGGAAGGATTTCGAACTGAAAACAAATCATTCAGGAATGTAGTATATTTTTACTCAACCCAACCTAAATTCTCATTAGAGACAATGGTTGGTGTTTTTGAGTGATTATGATTTTGGAATTGAATATATAAAAGGAAAAGAAAATAGAGTAGAATATGCCCTAAGTAGGAGGAGACATCTTGTAGCTATGGTCACTATAAGGTCAAATTTTAGGTAGCAAGTGATTCAAGCTTTGTTGGGAGATGAGCATCATGAAAGGGTGAAACAATCCCTAGAGCAGGATCCTTCAGATCATAGATATGTCAGATATATGTTTGAGACTAATGGAATCTTGAGGTACTAGGGATGGATGTATGTTCCTAACTCAACAAGATTGAGGGAGTTAGTGCTAGAATAATTTCATAATGCACTATATTTAGGGCATCCCAACGTGACCAAAATGATAGTGAGACTCAGACCATTATATTTCTGGCCAAGACTTAAGAGAGATGTTATTGCTTTTGTAGCCCGATGTTTGGAATGCCAGCGAGTTATGATTGAGCATGTGCATCCGGTGGGACTTCTATATCCACATATGGTACCAGAGTATAAATGGCAGGTAATCACTATGAATTTTATTCAGGGGTTGCCTATGACCAAGAACCGAGATGAGGTCATCTTGGCTGTGGTAGATAAATTGATGAAATTAGCCCACTTTATTCTTGGTAAACTTAAGGATGGATCCTTTGTTTTAGCGAAGAAGTTTGTGCAGGAGATTTTTTGGTTGCACGAAGTGCCAGAGATGATCATCTTAGATCATGACATTTGAATGAATTCTAGGTTCTGGACTACATTGAATTCTTCTTTGGGAACCAAATTGAATTTTAGTTCAACTTATCATCCTCAGACTGATGGTCAAACAAAGAGGATGAATCAGGTAGTAGAGGATATCCTCAGGATGTATTGTATAGAACAACATAAGTGGGAGGAGTATCTACCTTTAGTGGAGTTCTCATATAATAACTCCTATCATGCCTCTTTAGGAATGAAACCTTTTGAGGATTTGTATGGCCACAAATGTCATACACCTATCAGTTGGGATAAG
Organism: Sequoiadendron giganteum; assembly: GCA_007115665.2. Classification (NCBI taxonomy): domain Eukaryota; kingdom Viridiplantae; phylum Streptophyta; class Pinopsida; order Cupressales; family Cupressaceae; genus Sequoiadendron; species Sequoiadendron giganteum. The sequence goes on from CM021109.1 coordinate 417,673,924, forward strand.
GTGGAGGAAATGATTACCATTGGGCCTAAGATGTTGAGGGAGATGGAGGATCAGATGAAGCTAATCAAGGAAAATTTGAAACAAGCTTCAGATCATCAGAAGAAATTTTCTGATAGGAACAAAACATTTAGATAGTTCTTAGTGGGAGATAAGGTCTTCTTGAGGGTTCAGCCGCAAAACAGTTCAATCTCATTTGGCAAGAGCTCTAAGCTTGCCCCTAGATATGTTGGGCCTTTTGATTTTTTGTAAGTTATCAATCTGGTTGCATATAGGCTTGCTCTACCACCGGTTCTATCCCATATACATATTCCATGTTTCTATGCTTAAGCCATACCATCTAGATGTTACTCATATTCTTGAATGGCATGCATTGCAGGTTTAGGATGTAGGGGAGGTGCTAGTGGAGCCCATCAAGATTTTGGAAAGGCCCAATGTTAAGTTGCAAAACCAAGATGTGGTGCAATAGGGTCTAGTGGGACTAGTACTCGATGGACAATGCCACCTCGAAGAATGCAAAGGATATTGATAGATCTTTTCCTCATTTGAGATTCTAGCATACTTTTTATTTCCTGCATATTATGACTTATGATACACTAAATGTTTAAGACTCTGTTATGTGGATGTTTTGTAATAAGGCATCGAGATGATGTCTCTTCGAAGTGGGGAAGGATGTCATGAGTTAGAATTTAATGCCGCTTGCTTTTTCTTTATGTGGAATTGATATATGACTGAATGTGTGTGGTAGAACAAATAATAAATAATATGGAATTTTGAGAGATGAAATAAGAAAATGTTTGTTTTAATTTAGAAAAAGTTGAAATGCATTGAATATAGTTTTATTTCGAAAGAGATGCAAAATAAAAAAATGCTATTTGGATTTCTTTGATTTATATTTTCTTGGATACTAATCTATTAATGGGTGCCTGCGTTTACTTGAGTTGCAGGTTGTTGAAGACCAAGGGTGTGATTAAAGAAGATGAGGTTAGCTTCTTGGTAGGATAAAGAAGGAACAATTCTCTTGCACACACACAAGCACTTAGTAGCATGTAGATGCATTTAGTATTTAATTTAGTTAATTGTTTATATTGTTGGTAATTTAAAATGTTTAATTAAATTAATTTGTAGTGAAATAAAAGTGCAAAGAAATAAAAGAATTAATTATATTTTACTAAAATATTTCATTTTGCAATTAAATGATAGTTCTTTGTTATTTAGGACAATTATTTTATTTACAATTAAATGGTATTTCTTTATTATTCATTGAGGATAATTATTTCATTTGAAATTAAAATGGTATTTCTTTATTATTTACTAAGGATAAATATGATGCATAAAAATAAATCTTGTTTTATTTTAAAAATAGGTTATTGGAAAACTTGAAAAATCTTTAGAAGAGGGAAAAACTATAATGAAAACACACAATAATTTTTCTTGATCTTTCTTTTTCTTTGAAAAACAATAACTGAAAATGGGTGCCAAGAGAAGGTTTTTGGAAGTACATTAAATTAAGAATGGTGGAAAGAAGGGGAGAAAAACAAGAGAGGGGAAAACAAGAAGAAGAGGAAAATCTACAGAAAGTGATTTCCAACAGATCAAGGATGGAAAAAAGAGAGGAAAATGTTGGCAAGAGACAATGCACAAGTCATATGGTGTTGTCATTGATGGAAACCCTAGTCAGTAATCCCATTTGCACCTCAGTAAGTGCTTATACTAGAATTCAGATTGAAGATATGTGTTATCTGTCAAAGCTAAAATAGGGCATCCGACAAAGTTGTGTACATTGACTCATATGTAATTTCCTGTTAACATTTTGTGTTGTGGATCTCAAGGAAGGTCTTTTGATGTATGAACTATCTTGTCTTTGAATCATTCGGCTTCACACTAATTGGTGTGCAAGTTAGAAGATCTGGTTTATTGATTTTCAGTTTAATAGTGCAAAAAGGCCAACTAGATGAGTGTAGCGTGTTACAGATATTTGAGGCATAATTGTTTAAGGTGTTTTGTGTTCAAGACATGTTGTTTTGGATCCTTAATATGTTTTGGCCGAAATTGTTTGATTCACATTGATATTTGTCTATGGATTGGGCCAACAATTTGTGCACGTTTCATATTTTGTTAAAGCTGACATGCAACTGTTTTAATATATAGTTGCAGATATATATAATCGATTATTCATATGATTTTGACATATGATGCGAGAATTAGAAGGATTATAGATCGATTGTGTAAATTTTCACTTGAGTAGAATAAATATTGGTGATTCGAATTAAAGCAGACATAGTTTCAAGAGAAGAATTAGATAAAATGTGAAGAATGCGATCAATGTGCTTAACCAGAACTATAATCAGGCATTAGTAGATGCTATCTCATAGTTCATCCATTCCAGTTGTCTTATGAATGTGATTGTAAGATAGTGAGTGGTGTAGAGAAAAGGGGACTCCAAACTAACACAAATTCATTGATATTTTCAAGATAAAAACTCTAACACTTCTAACAAATGATTTTTCTCATAATCTTCCACTATGTTTTTTATGAGAGAAGATAATAAGGTATTTTTGACATAATTTTCAGATAACAACTCCAATAAACTACCTAAAACCTGTTTTGGATACCCATTTCCAATTTTTAAACATATTAAATAGTCAATGTAGGTTACTTTGGAACAAAACCCTCAAAATTCTGCTACTACGCTTGAAACTAGGCCTAATTAGGCTTAATATGCATGCAAATGAAAGAAATAGTCACCTATAACTTTCACAAATCAAATAATTAGGTCAATCTCTCTGGTGATACTAAAGAGGACCTTATTATAGAACTTTTCTCAAATTTTTATCAAAATCCAATGGTTTAAATAAGATGTATGTCATTTTTCCCAAAATTGGAAACCTTAGGATAAATTCAAACCTGTTTTAGTAAATTTGCAATAAATTTATCATATCTCCATAAAAATGAATGAAACCAATGCCAAAAGAAAGCCAATTAATTCTTATATCAATAAAAATAAATTTCAGATCTGTACAATATCATAAAGATCTGTACAAATCAATGGAGCAGCAACTTTTACAACCAGATTACATAGAAAAATGCATAAAAATATATCTAATTTGTATCTTATTCCTCAAAACTGCTCTCCCACACCTTGGGTCATGTTTTAAAACACGTATTTACGAGATACAAATTTTTCATAACCAATATTTCTCACAACTGTTCAAATTCCCATTTTGTGCAACATTGACCCTTCACATTCCATAATTTTGCACTTTTGCAACTATGACAATTTTTGACAATTTTTACATTATTTGCAATATGACTCCAAAATGGCCACCTAAACCCAAAAATGGACTCATACATATTCAAAATTATCCAATTGACCTTATTACATGATTAAAACACCCAAACAAAATAAAATTTTACAAAATGGGCTCATGGAGGCATGAAATCGAGTAGGTGCTCCTACACCATACTCCTAAAGAAAAGAAAATTCAAGTCCCATTGAATGCTGGTCTGCTCCTTATTTCTAGTCTTCCATTTCTTTTGAAACTTTTCCTTCCTCTTTGTAACTCTTCTTGGGTCCTTCTTCCTCTTCTTCTTCTTATACCATCTTCTATCCAACATTCTCTCAACTTCTAGGTTCCAAAACTCCATTTCTTGTGCATATACCTTAGTAGCTTCATCTTTGTCTTTATCCTCATCATCAAAACACCACATAACAACATATTCACCATTAGTATAACCTGAATCATACTCTTTTAGACCTTCATATACCTCATTAGCAAACAAATCAGGAACACCCTTACTAGCAATTTCATTATCAACTTTGTTATCAACAACATCTTGAGTATCAGTACCAACCTTATCAACAACCTCAACAAACTTCTTTACTTGTTCATCAAAAATTTCATCAACTAATTGATTAAAAACAACCATATCATTCATCTCAACATCAATATGTTCTTCAACAAATAAAGAAGTTTGTTCATCTTCAAACACAATTTGAATATCACTTTGCTCAACAAACTTTACCTCTACCTCATGTGATGTTGTCTTTTCTTGTTTTTTCTTTCTTTGAATAATCTTTTGTATGGGCCATTCAAATTTATTTTTCATAGTCAAGTGCCAACTTGTGACTCTTTTGAGCAACTATTCTATCATTTCCTTCAACTCTTTGATTTCTTGATCAATATCCTTTTGCCTCATCTCTTCCTCTCTTTTTCCTCTCTTTTTCCTCTTGTCTCTTCTTTTTACTCTCCTCCTCTGCCTACATAAATCTTCTTATCAATTCCATCTTTTATATGGTCTCTAAGAAAGTCTCTCCTTGCTTCAATTCAATTTTTCTCTCTCTTCTCTTGGTAGCAACCAGGTTCTTCCTAACCTACACACAACCACAAAACCAAAACCACAAACCAACAATAGCCCATACCTTTTGTTGAGCTCTAATACCAATTTTATGTAGAGAAAAGGGGAATTAAAACTAACACAAATTAAATGATCTTTTCAAGATAAAAACTATAACGCTTCTAACAAATGGTTTTTCTCATAATCTTCCACTATGCTTTTATGAGAGCAACAAATAAGGTAGTTTTGACATAATTCTCAGATAACAACTCCAACCCACTACATAAAACCTGTTTTGGATACCCATTTGGGAGTTTTACAACATATAAAATTTTCAAGGTAGGTTACTTTGGAAAAACCCTCAAAATTCTATTGCTATGCTTGAAACTAGGCCTAATTAGGCTTAATATGCATGTAAATGAAAGGAACAATCACCTATAACTTTCACAAATCAAATAATTAGGTCAATATATCTAGTGAGATTCAAGAGGACCTTATTAAAGAACTTCCCTCAAATTTTTATCAAAATCCAACGGTGTAAATAAGATTTATGCCATTTTTCCCAAAAATGGAAACCCTAGGACAGATTTAGACTTGTTTTAGTAAATTTGCAATAGCTTTCTCATATCTGCATAAAAATGAATGAAACCAATGCAAAAATAAAGGTAATTAATTACTATATCAATAAAAATCAATTTTAAATCCATACAATATCATAAAGATCTGTACAACTCAATGGAGCAACAACTTTTACAGCCAGATAACACTGAAAAATGCATAAAAATATGTCTAATTTGTATCTTATTCATCCAAACTGCTCTCCCACACCTTGGGTCATGTTCTAAAATATTTATTAATGAGTAAAAAATGGTTCATAACCAATATTTCACATTGAAACTATTCAAATTCCCATTTTGTGCAACATTGACCCTTCACATTCCATAATTTTGCACTTTTGCAACTATGACAATTTTTGACAATTTTTACATTATTTGCAATATGACTCCAAAATGACCACCTAAACCCAAAAATGGACTCAAACATATTAAAAATGATCCAATTGACCTTAGTACATGATTAAAACACTCAACAAAAGAAAATTTTAGAAAATGGCCTCATGGAGGCATGAAACTAACTAGGTGCTCCTGCACCAGTGAGTCTTCCTTTGGGTAGAAAGCCTTTTGTATTTGAGCAGTGAGCTCTAGGAAGTGTGTCTAAATGCATATTCATTCCATTTTTAAACACTTATTTTGAGTATACTCATATTGTGGATTAACCTCCACCGTGGTTTTTCCCCTGATAGGGTTTCCACATTAAAAATCCTTGTGTTATGGTGTTGTGGTTGATCGCCTTATGTTCTTGCATCTTTCTTTTGGTTCAATGCTATAAGTGGTTTAAAGATCAAGTTAATAAAGTTATTTTTTTCAAAACACTGATTCACCCCCCCTCTTAGTGTTCCTTGATTCCAATAGAAACAAGAAGAGAAAACCCAAATGAAAAGTGATATCCAGGTTTGTAATTCTTTTCCAATGTATTTAAATTTCAAAATGAGTAAATAGATGATTGTCTATGGAGAGGTTTTAATCCTCCCTTGAAGCCCTTTTGAATGTCAATTGCAAATTGAGCTTAGTGTTTTAATGTTTTATTTACTATATGTGATTCAACATCATGGTTGTACAAATCTATATTTTTCCTATTCTTTTTATATAAAATTATATATATTTATATAAATACATATAAATTATATATATATTATATATATATGTACCTTACTGCTATAAATTTTAGAATTGAATTTCAAACATACTAAGCCAAAAATTGCAAATTATCTTTTAAACTAAATTTATGATTCCAGAATGTAATAATATTACATATATACATAACTGTATATATATATGTAAATATATAATATTATTATTATATTTATATTTTGGATGGATTAAAAGTAAAAAATATGAATCTATTTCATTGAATTATTTTTGTAATAGAGAGGGAAACACATTTTTTTTAGAGGACTAAGCTTCCCCAGCCACACACCCCCCTATGAAGAAGGTTGCTCTTGGAGGTAGTGCCCTCCATAGGCCACAACCTATGGAGAGGGCGTTGCCCTCCATAGGCAGCGCTCCCTCTATAGGAGCTGTTGGCTTCATAAGGGCCAAACTTGCTTTATTAAACTTTGATTTCCTTTAAAAATTTGCTTGGCTACTTTTTTGTATAATCATTACATCTGTGTATATATATATATATATATATATATATATGAGTGTGTGAGTATGTGTATGTATGGGTATATATTTATAAATTTAGAACACTGTAAAATATAGTTGAATATACATAGCTGTAGATATATTTTGGCATGGACAGTGAACACTATTTTTTTTGCAAATGTAATTTTTAGAATATGTATATATATTATACATATATGTATATCTTCATGTACAAAAGTAGACTTAAATTTTGAAAAGAATAGATATTAAATCTGACTTGGAATGATATATATTTATGTTTTAAATTGATATATTTTTGTATTAAATTGGTGTATTTCTGTATATAAATATATATATAAATATGTATATATATATATGAATATATATATATATATATATACATATGCGTAAATGCGAATGGGAAAGTTTTACTTTTTAAAAATGTATTGTAACGCCTTGCCTGTTGAGAAACGATGCCTCAATTGCTAGCTTGAACCTTTGTTAGAAAAGACTTGGCAAACAATCTTCATTTCTGCCTTTACCGCCATACCATTGCGGTCTTCCTATTTGTTCTGGCGATACCACGATGAAGGGTCTGGCGGTTACCGCCATACCACGCGCAGTTTTCTTCGTCATCGTGGTGGCCACGGTATTGGCTTTACCAACCTGGTTGGCGGTTACCGCCCTACCACGGCCAACCGAGAGGCTGACCACGGTGGCCGCAGTAAGACCGCCAGTGGCCTAGCTGGCGGTTACCACCATACCGTGGCCAGCCAAAAGGCTAATCGTGGTGGACACGATAAGACCGCCAGCGACGTGGTTGGTGGTTACCGCCCTACTACGACCACCTAAGAGGCTGACCGCGGTGGCCGTGGTAAGACCACTAGCGGTTAGCCATGTTGGCTACTGCTATACCGCAAGATGTCTCAAGCTTGGCCGTGGTAGCGTGGTAAGAGCTCAGATGAGCTCGACTGGCTTACTGCCATACCACGAGCTTGTTGGATGGGATCGGCAGTAGCGCGGTAAATACTTGGAGAGCTCGGTCAAGCTCGGGGCCAATCTTGACCGAGTTGGACTCGATGTCAGAAGCGGTTGGTGAATGGAATGTGAACATGTGGCTCAATGACTAAACGATGATTGGATGAAGACCAAAAGAGTAATTGCAGCAGGTGCAGGTCATCCCAGGGTGGCGAAATAGAACCCGATTTGGGTGAAGGCATTAATGCCCGGGTGGCTCGATGCAGGAAGATTGGTATGGGTAGATCATGGGTGCGATTGAATTAGAGATGAATGTACCTTGTGATCGGCGGTTGACTGACATAATTGAATGCAACTTTTGACTTAAGGAAGTCGAGAACATTTTGCATAGATGAGTTCTTTGTTCGAACTGTACGTGTGAGAGAACATTGTAACAGAGAGTTTTTTCTGGTAGTGCTGCTGTAAGCTTAATCAGAGAAGACTGAATTTCTTGTATGTAACTATTTTGTTACTGTAATACAAAATAGTCCTGACTTTGTGTGGTGGGTTTTTTACCTGAAAAGGTTTTCCCACGTATATCTTGTGTCAATTATGAATGCTCAATTGTGTGTTCTCTATTTTACATGTTTTTCATCTCAAGTAGTTTTAGAATGTTATTGAAACCCGTTTATGCTCTTCTCCTTTGTTGTATTAGTGTTAAGGGAATGTATTCCGCACTTTAGGGTCATTTGTTGAGCCTTGTTTTTCCCTTCACTACCATGTGAACCCCAAAGGACAACTAAATCTAACCAATTACTACACAATTTTTTTTTTGAAAGGAGAACATTACACAAGATGCACATGAACAAACATTACATGTAAAAAAATTATACAAATACTCTAACAACCTATGTCTACATATTAGACAATTATACAATTACAATATTGACTACGTCCTCTAGGGTACACATGATGGCATTACGAAACATAAACTCATAACATAACAATAAAAAACAAACCAAGATTACATTATAACCCATGATATAGCGTACATTTAAAATAATCATACATCCATTATAAACCATCAATAAGAATCAACCACATAGGAAAACCATAACATACTATCATCATGTGAATTCAATGTAGCATATTTCTGTAGATACAACACATCAAATGACAACTTCCAAAATTAACCTCATAAGGCATATAAAGGTAAAACAATACATTACATCCATTTCAAGAATACATTACATCATTTTAGGAGCATATATGCTCATCAGTGCATCTTGACACAAAGTGAAAAAGATACCCCAAATATAAGAATGATACATAAATGATCATGGCACAAATAAGTTGTGGAAAATCTCTGGATCATTTGCAATGACACGAAATCCGTGCTTTGTGAACACTAACTGGGAACCCAATGGGGTGCATAGCATGTTCCACCCGACCACGTGGACCCAAAAGACCACCCCCGTGCTAGGAGTTGACAAGAAAGATCTCCATTCCTCAACCAAAACAGTCAAATGAACCAATAGCAAGCTAGACTCCACATCAAGGATAACAACAACATAAGATAACAACCCATAACATTGCCATGACATAACCACAACAAAATAATGAAAGGTCCAACAAATCCAATTGCCAATATTATAGATCAAAACTAAATAACCATAAGAGGTGCCAACAACAATAGGATCCCAAAGCCTTCAAATGAAAACCCAATATCAACCAACAATAAATAACAAGGGCACCTTTCGTTAACATCAATCAAGTTGCCATGAGGCATGTGTGCAACACTAAAAGATAGAACTTGGAGGCTTCAACAACAACACCGAGAAAAAATTGCCTCAACAACATCAACAATTCAAACAACACTCCCAGAGGCAACCAAACAAGGGAAAAATAAACGGGTGTTGTAGGAGAGCATCATCACATGGCCTTACATGGATTATCTAGGCAACCTATCACAAGGTACCACCTCCATCTATGGTTATCCTGACTGCCTATCTCAAGGCGCTACTCCATAGGGTGACTCATGCGGGACCACTTACCTTTTGTGAGGACAAGGAAGTGATCTTACCAACTAGATCTTCTCATCCCATCCTTAGCCTATGAAAGCACTAACGGCATGGGTGAGGCTCATAATTATACCCAAACCCACTAATTCATTAATTACATTATCACTTGTTTAGGAAACTCTTCCATGGGTTACCCTAACAACCCCTTTGTGCGCCAGACCCCCATGAAGAGCCACTCTCCCTATGACACCAAAACTAAATACAAACAAGGGGTGTACCTCAGCTCACATAAAAATCAAAGTGTTCATAACTCACAACATGCGAGGCAAGAACCATCTTGCAAACCCATTCCATATCACTAAAAACAAGAACAAAGGAGGTACCACCCACCACATCAAAATTCAACACCATAGTACAAAGTAATACCCACAAGTTCAAAATCTGAAATAAGATCAATAAATCACAACAGTCCAACCGTGAAAAAAATGATTATAAATCAAATATCTCCATTGCCTTTGGAAGCCTAAAATATCGAAAACCACAAACTCCTACTAAAGGTAATTCAACACTTCGGGTTCCCAATCATCTCAAAATATGACTAAAATAAAGTCGATTGCAAAAAGTCCCCCCCAATCGAAATTAACACAAAAAAAAAGACTCTCCTCATGGAACCATAAAATGACTATATAAAATATATAAAAAGACAAGTGAAGAGTAAAAGTGACAGTCATCATAATGGATTCATCCAACTTTATCAGAGTTGACATGATCAATTCAATACAAAATCAATCACAAGAATCAAACCCTTCTCAATAACCATTTGACACCAATGACCTCACTCCATTAAGAAATAACCAAAATGAACACAATGCCATAACCATAAGAAAGTCAACCAACTCACAACTCAACACTAAAACCCAATAATTCAACATAAACAACTGATCAAAACAATCGTAAAATACTCCATGAAGGACATTGTCTCCACCATTCAGATTACTCAACGACTTACAATTGAGGGTAAACCAACATTACAGATTCTCAAACAATTTCCACCATGGATTCAATGAATAAAATCTTCTCAAACTACAATAACTCAAAAGGGAGACAAACAACGTGGGACCACCAAACTCAACCCTTAATTTCACTAACATAATCAAAATGATAAATCCCAAAGAATATTTAACTCACCACTATATTTAATCTTTTCCTTGAATGAGAAATTATTTAAAACAAGGGAAACATAGAAACGTATTTTATAACTACCCCCCTACGCATGTAACACGGTAATAGCTTAATTTGCCTTTTATGTTCATTTATTATGTGCAATAAATAACCTAAGACCTCTTGATTGTATTTTATTTCCTAAAAGATACATAATTAGATAACACAAGTTTATTTATTATTTTATTTATTTATAGATTGAATAACCTTTTCTTTAAATTCTAGAAACAATACAAGCAAATAATAAATAATGAAGGTTATAAGAAAACAACCATTTATTCATTCCTTACGAAGTCACTTAAAATAATTGAAGGAATTTTAGAAACATATTTATAAATAACACAATACATATTTACACAAATAAACTACTTTCAATAACATGTTCAGGTGACAAATCATAAGAATCATTTAATAATCAATTTACATTTTATTATTGCATCGTTATAAAATCATTTAAAGAATCTATATATGAATCTACTTAAATTTACTTAATTAAGTCCTTCCATTATCTAGATGGGCCAATTTTCCTCAAAGTGCATTAAATAGCATTAATATCTTCCTTGTTCCTAATTTTAATTCAACCCTTTTAAATAACTAATTCTCTTAAAAAAAATTACTTATAAAATTAATGTTATATAAAAGAAAGTTATTTATTCATCTTAAATTACTCATTTAACATTAATAAATTAATCTACAAATTCACTAATTGCATTAACTAACTAACCTAAACACTTTCCCAAAATTAAACATAATTCTATTGCGTTACATATATAATTGATCATTAGGAGTGCAAGGTTGACCTTCATGCCCATAATGGCTACTTTGGAGATAATTCAAACTTAATTCTAAGATGCCAGTTTAACCTGTGGTGCCTGTGGATCATATCCCACCCAGCTGCACTGATGGATGATAACCAGACCAATTTGATGGAGAGGCTTACGAAACTTTCAAGCAAATGCAATAGATAGGTGTCACCAAAATTCCTTCCCTTCTCCTTTTGAATCCATGCTTGTCAAGCATGCAATTAAATAAACAATGAGAAGGCATGTGGGATCTTGATTCCTTTAAGAATATTTGCCCTTTATTTTTAAAAGAAACATTTAATAATAATGTTGGCAACCCATATTTTAATTGCAATTATAATTACTAATATTAATTATGTTTAAATTTAAAATCAACCTTATTAATAATATTTTATTGAATTATTTATTGTTTAATTAAAATAATGGTATAGTCCTTTAAATTAATTTAATAGTTTAATTAACGACATTCATTCAATAATCTAATTATTTTAATAATAAAACATTTATGCTCTAAACTTTAATCCTAATTTAATATATATCTAGATATATTCCCGCATTAGAACTTTTATGAGACAATGTGTAGGTTGAGTATTAATAATGAGATTTGATTAAAATTGAAACACATAACTATATATAATTGCATAGATTATTAACCAAATAAACATAACAAGTTATAGTGTGGAATACGAATATATATATTTGTATATAAGTAAACTATATCATCAATTAAAAGATAATGTATGAGGAATACTAATATAAGATTTACATATCCTTTCTGTCATTCAATTTAAAAACCCATACAAAGCTTATCAAGTCTTATCTCTAATTCGCCCTATTCCCGTTTTGATCAACTAGGTACTTGTTTTCTTTCTACTGGGTAATCAAGATGAATGTTCCAATTTATGTACGTCAACAATGAAAATCGAAAGCAACCACAACCATTCCTCAAATTGAGAGCACAAAACAATGAAGGGAAACAATCGAATACAAGACATAAATAAACCACTTACTCACACGACGTGAAGAACCAAAAGCGGAGGGGTACTACATGTATACATTTGTAATTGGAAGTACTTCTTTCAAATATATACAAATCCATTATATTTTTTAGATTAAAGCATTTAAATTGGAAGTGGAGTATTGGATACTTTGTTAGCAAGTAGAAAAGTGAATATATGCAATAAATGCTTTTATCGATTGGAGTGTAGTGGTTTGATTATAATGAGTTCATGGTGAAATGTAAAACTAGATGTAAAATTCATCTTCTTGTGAATTATTTTCTTATGCAACCAAATAGTGACTTTGGAGATATAATGTGTTTTTTGAAAGAATTTTTGAATTAGAAAATTCTTGAACTTTATGCAACTTGTGAGAAACTTTGTAATATTTACACATTTCATGAGATTACTTTCTGGAGAGGATGCTGAATGTGGACTCCTAGAGACGGTAGTTTACCTTTTCTTAAACTATAATTTATATTTTAATGCTTGGCTGAGCTACTGTACCAGTGAAATAGATGGATAAAAAACCTAGAATTATATGTCTCTGCCACATCCTACATGCAAGTAATATGTTATTCTAGTATAGGAATGCATATAGGCATCAGACACGCATCGAGAGATTCTCTCATGCTTTACTGTTTGAGGTTGCTAGGTTCCTTGTGCAAGGTCGGTGCTTTCTTCGAGTTAGGAAGAAACCTAGGGAAGTCTTGTACTTTGTGGTTGGGTGGAAAGGGTGCCTTAACATCACTCTTGGCCTCAGCTTGCAAAAGACCAATGGTGTCATGGCGGTTGAGGATCAAAGATTCTTTATGCTATGGATGTACTTCTTGTATTAATTTTGTATGGATTACATAGCCAATTTTTAAAATGTAACTTTACTTCGTGGATGTAATTAATGATGAGAACTTATTTATGTAACATTGAAACAAATGTATTGTAACACCCTCTTGCTATATGAAAATTTAATTCATTATTGAACTTGCCTTAGAGCATTTATTGATATTTAGTGTTAAACATGTATCACTTTTCCTTACTTGGAATGTGCATTGCTCTTGGAAATATTTTGTTTAGTATGTGAGTTTTTTGAGCTTTATATTTCATAATATAAAGAATCATTGATCCTCAACTGCCATGACTCGACTAGTCTTCTACAATCTAAGGCCAAGAGTGAGGTTAAGGTGCCTTTTCTACCCAACCACAAAGTACAAGACTTCCCCTGGTTTCTTCCTAACTCGAAGAAAGCATCGACCCTACACGAGGAGCCTAGCAACCTAGAACAATAAAGCAGGGGGGAATCTCTCGATGCGTGCCTAATGCCTATACACATTCCTATACTATAATAACATATTGCTTGCATGCAAGATGTGGTAGAGACATATATAACATATAATTATAGGCTTTTTATCCATCTATTTCACTTGTATAGTAGCTTCCCCAAGCATTAAAATATAAATGGTAGTTTAAGAAAACGTAAACTAACGTCTCTCGGAGCCCACATTCAACATCCTGTCCTAGAATTAATCTCATTAAATGTGTAAGTATTACAAAGTTTCTCACAAGTTGCATAAGGTTCAAGCATTTTCTAATTCAAACATTCTTTCAGAAAACACATTATATCTCCAAAGTCACTATTTGGTTGCATAAGAAAATAATTCACAAGAAGATAAATTTTAAATCTAGTTTTACATTTCACCATAAACTCATTATAATCAAACCACTACACTCCAACGGATAAAAGAAATTATTGCATATATGCACTTTTCTACTTGCTAACAAAGTATCCAATACCCCACTTCCAATTTAAATGTTTTAATCTAAAAAAAATAACACATTTGTATATATTTGAAAGAAGTACTTCCAATTAGAAACGTATAAATTTAAAAAAAGTAAAACTTTCCCATTCACGTATACACATATGTATATATATATATATATATTCATATATATAGATACATATTTATATACATAAATATACTAATTTAATACATAAATATATCAATTTAAAACAAAAATATATATAATTCCAAAGTCAGATTTAATATCTATTATTTTCAAAATTTAAGTCTACTTTTGTACATGAAGATATACATATATGTATATATATATATATATATATATACATATATGTATAATATATATATATATATATATATATATATATATATATATGTACATATATGTATTATATATATATATATATACATATTCTAAAAATTATATTTGCAAACAAAATAGTGTTCACTGTCCATGCCAAAATACATCTACAACTATGTATATTCTACTAAATTTTACAGTGTGCTAAATGTATAAATATATACCCGTACATACACATACTCACACGCTCATATATATACACACACAAATGTAATGATTATATAGAAGTGTAGCTAAGAGAATTTTTAAAGGAAATCAAAGTTTAATAAAGCAAGTTTGGCCCTTATGAAGCCAATGACTCCTATGGAGGGAGCGTTTCTTGTGGAGGGCAACATCCTCTCCACAAGCCGCGGCCTATGGAGGGTGCTACCTCTACAGAGCAACCATCCTCATAGGGGGTGAGTGGCTGGGAAGGATTAGTCCTCTAAAAAAATGTGTTTCCCTCTCTATTACAACATCAATTCAATGAAATTGATTTAAAATTTGTTACTTTTAATCCATCCAAAATATAAATATAATAATAATATTATATATTTACATATATATATTTACATATATATATATTTACATATATATATATATATATATATATATATAATTATGTATATATGTAATATTATTACATTATGGAGTCATAAATTTAGTTTAAAAGGCAATTTGCAATTTTCGGCCTAGTATGTTAGAAATTCAATTCTAAAATTTATAGCAGCAAGGTACATATATATAATATTATATATATATGTATTTATATAAATATATATAATTTTATATAAAAAGAATAGGAAAAATACAGATTTGTACAACCATGATGTTGAATCACATACAGTAAATAAAACATTAAAACACTAAGCTCAATTTGCAATTGACATTCAAAAGGGTTTCAAGGGAGGATTACATCTTTCCACAAACAATCATCTATTTACTCATTTTGAAATTGAAAATGCATTGGCAAAGAATTGAAAACCTGGATATCGCTTTCCATTTGGGTTTCCTCTTCTTGTTTCCTCTCTTTTTCCCGTCCTTGATCTACTAGAAATCACTTTCTGTAGATTGCTCTCTTCTTGTTTTCCCCTCTCTTGTTTTTCTACCCTTCTTTCCACCATTCTTAATTTAGTGTACTTCCAAAAACCTTCTCCTAACACCCATTTTTAGTTATTGTTTTGTAGAGAAAAAGAAAGATCAAGAAAAACTATTGTGTGTTTCCATTATAGTTTTTCTCTTTTTTAAAGATTTTCTTTCAAGTTTTCCAATAACCTAATTTTAAAATAAAACAAGATTTATTTTTATGTATCATATTTATCCTCAGTAAATAATAAAGAAATACCATTTTATTTGCAAATGAAATAATTATCCTCAATCAATAATAAAGAAATATCATTTAATTACAAATAAATTAATTATCCTAAATAACAAAGAATGATCATTTAATTACAAAATGAAATCTTTAATTAAAATATAATTAATTCTTTTATTTATTTGCACTTTTATTTCACTACAAATTAATTTAATTAAACATTTAAAAGTACAAACAATATAAACAATTAACTAAATTAAATATTAAATACATCTACATTTTACTAAGTGCTACTGTGTGTGTGAGAGAACCATTCCTTCTTTACCCTGCCAGGAAGCTAACCTCCTCTTCCTTAACCACACCCTTGGTCTTCGACAACCTGCAACTCAAGAAAACTTAGGCACCCATTAGTAGATTAGTATCCAAGAAAATATAAATTGAAACAATAATATTCATTAATCCAAATAGAACTTTTCTATTTTTCATCTCTTTCAAAATAAAACTTTATTCAACGCATTTCAACTTTTTCTAAATTAAAACAAAAAATTTCTTATTTCATCTCTCAAAATACCATATTGTTTATTATTTGTTCTACCACACACATTCAGTCATATATCAGTTCCACATAAAGCAAAAGCAAGCAACATCAAAGTTTGAGATGTGACATGGGAGTAGTTGGGGAATCGGAAGTGAGGTGGACAGAGGTGTCCACAACAAGTGGGGATGGCGCGACAACAGAGGCAAATGAGAGTGCAGTGGTAGTGGGTGGTGGTGAGTTAGGTTGCTCAGCTTCTTACTCTTCTTCATGTTGGTGTCCATCTTCTTGAATGGTGGGCATCTTGAGAATAAAGGTTCCTATCTTTTTTCCTTTCTTTGGGGGTTGCCCCTCTATTGATTTTCTTGTATATACTTTGTGCTTGGGCTTCTGCTTAGATATATCCTTTATTTTTCTTGATCTTATGACTGGTGGAGACTTAGGATCCTTAGTTGATGATCTCGGAGTGATACCATTGTTTGTTTCACTTTCAAGCTCATCTTCGAGCTCTTTGTTTGTTAGTTTTGCACCCTACTCATACAATTGAGTTATTTTCTCATCTATCCACTACTTGGTTCATTGTTCTATAGAGCGGGTGACAATATCCAAATCAATGACCTCCTCTTAGGCCCAGTCAATTACTAGTAGTGACACATTTACTAGAGCATTATGTTTTTCATCCAGAATATTGTCATCCTCAACAATCTGATATATTAGTTCCACATAAAGCAAATGAAAGCAACATCAAATTTTGAGATGTGATGGCATGGCTTAAACATAGAAACATGGAAGACATTATTTATACAAGATAGAGCCGATGGTAGAGCAAGCCTATATGCAACTTGATTGATAACTTCCAACACCTCAAAAGGCCTAACATATCTCAGGGCAAGCTTAGAGCTCTTTTCGAATGAGATTGAACTCTTATGTGGCCAAACCCTCAAGAAGACCTTATCTCCCATTGAGAACTATCTAAATGTTCCGTTCCTATCAGCAAAGTTCTTTTGACGATCTGAAGCTTGTTTCAAATTTTCCTTGATTAGATTCATTTGATCCTCCATCTCTCTCAACATCTCAGGCCCAATGACAATCTTGTCCTCCACTTTATCCCAACTAATAGGTGTACAAAATTTATGGCCATACAAAGCCTTGAAATGTGTCATTCGTAAAGAGGCATGATAAGAGTTATTATATGCAAACTCCACTAAAGGTAGGTACTCCTCCCACTTATGTTGTTGTTCCATACAGTACATCTTGAGGAGATCCTCTACTACCTGATTCAACCTCTCCGTTTGACCATTGGTTCGAGGATGATAAGCTGAACTAAAATTCAATTAAGTTCCCAAAGAAGAATTCAATGTAGTCTAGAACCTAGAAGTCATTCGAGTGTCACGATCTGAGATGATCATCTGTGGCACTCCATGCAACCAAAAAATTTCTTGCACAAACTTGTTCGCTAAAACCAAGGATCCATCCTTAAGACTCCCAGGAATGAAGAGGGCTACTTTCATCAGTTTATCTACCACAACCAAGATGACATCATGTCGGTTCTTGGTAATAGGCAACCCTTGAATAAAATACATAGTGATTACCTGCCATTTATACTCTGGCACCCTATGTGGATATAAAAGTCCCGCCGGATGCACATGCTCAACCTTAACTTGCTGGCATTCCAAACATCAGGCTACAAAAGAAGTAACATCTCTCTTAAGTCCTAGCCAAAAATACAACGGTTTGAGTCCCTCTATCATTTTTGTCACATCGGGGTGCCTTGAATACGGTGTATTATGAAATTCTTCTAACACTAACTCCCTCAATCCTGCTAAGTTAGGAACATACATCCATCCCTAATACCTCAAGAGTCCATCACTCTCAAACATATATACAACATATCTATGATCTGAGGGATCCTGCTCTAGGGATTGTTTCACCCTTTCATGATGCTCATCTCTTGGCAAAGCTTGAATCACCTGTTGCCTAAAATTTGACCTTATAGCGACCATAGCTGCAAGATGTCTCCTCCTACTTAGGGCATCTGCTACTCTGTTTTCTTTTCCTTTTATATATTCAATGCCAAAATCATACTCACTCAAAAAATCCAACCATCATCTCTGACGAGCATTTAGGTTGGGTTGAGTAAAAATATATTGTAGTCCCAAATGATCTATTTTCAATTAGAAAGGATTCCCCAAAAGGTAGTGCCTCCACATTTGAAGAGCATGCACTATGGCAACCGACTCCAAATTGTGTGGTTCATAGTTCAATTCATGCTATTTTAGTTTTTTGAATTTATATGCCACCACATGTCCATCCTGCATAAGGACTGCTCCTACACCCTCTCCTAAAGAATTTTTTATCACTATAAAGTGCCCATTTGGATTCAACATAATCAAGATAGGTGTAGAAGTAAGTTTCTCCTTCAACAACTGAAAATCCTTTTCACACTTATCACTCCATTCAAATTCCTTTCCTTTTCTTTGGAGTGCAGTGATGGGTGCTATGATTGTTGAGAACCCCTTGGAAAATTTCTTGTAATGGACGAAAAGTCCCATAAAGCTCCAAAATTTTGAAGTATTTTGTGGTGCTAGCCACTCCATGATTGCCTTGATCTTATCTGGGTCTACTACTATCCCATCAGCTGAAATAACATGTCCCAAATAGTGCACCTTAGTTTGGTAGAAAGTGCATTTAGAAATCTTCCCATAAAGCTTATGGTCCCTCAAATGCCACAACACTATCCTCATTTTTTTTCATGCCCTTCCTCTGATTTATAATAAATTAAGATATCATCCAGGAAAACTAGGACAAAGTCATCCAGATAGTCTCAGAAGATGTTTTTCATCAAATTCATAAAATTTGTTGAGGTATTGGTTAGCCCAAACGGTAACACCATGAATTCATAATGCCCGCATCTCATCCTGAAGGCAGTTTTGAAAATGTCTTCATCTTTTATCCTTAGTTGATGGTATCCCAAAATGTAAAGCTCAAAAAACTCACATATTAAACAAAATATTTCCAAGAGCAATGCACATTCCAAGTAAGGAAAAAGTGATACATGTTTAACACTAAATATCCATAAATTCTCTAAGACAAGTTTAATAATGAATTAAATTTACATACAACAAGAGGGTGTTACAATATATCTATTTCAATGTTACATAAATAAGTTCTCATCAATAATTAGATCCATGAAGTAAAGTTAGATTTTATAAATTGGCTATGCAAGCCATACAAAGGTAATACAAGAAGTACATCCATAGTATAAAGAATCACTGATCCTCAATTGCCATGACTTCACTAGTCTTTCACAAGATGAGGCTAAGAGTGAGGTTAAGGCACCTTTTCTGCCCAACCAAGAAGTACAAGACTTCCCTGAGTTTCCTCCTAACTCGAAGAAAGCATCAACCTTGCACGAGGAGCCTAGCAACCTAGAACAATAAAGCAAGAGGGAATCTCTTGATGCGTTCCTGATGTCTATATGCATTCCTATACTAGAATAACATATTACTTACATGCAAGATGTGGTAGAGACATATATAACATATAATTCTAGGCTTTTTATCCATCTATTTCACTGGTACAGTAGCTTGGCCAAGCATTAAAATATAAATGGTAGTTTAAGAAAAGGTAAACTACTGTCTCTAGGAGCCCACATTCAACATCCTGTCTCAAAAGTAATCTCATGAAATGTATAAATATTACAAAGTTTCTCACAAGTTGCATAAGGTTCAAGCATTTGCTAATTCGAACATTCTTTCACAAAACACATTATATCTTCAAAGTCACTATTTGGTTGTATAAGAAAATAATTCACAAGAAGATAAATTTTAAATCTAGTATTACATTTCACCATGAACTCATTATAATCAAACCACTACACTCCAACAGATAAAATCAATTATTGCATATGTGCACTTTTCTACTTGCTTACAAAGTATCCAATACTCGACTTCCAATTTAAATGGTTTAATCTAAAAAAATAAAATGGATTTGTATATATTTGAAAGAAGTACTTCCAATCAGAAACGTATACATTTAGAAAAAAGTAAAACTCACCCATTCATGTATACACATACAACTATGCATTATATATTCTATTCTTTTTGAAATTTAAGTCTACTTATGTATATGAAGATATAAATATATGTATTATATATATATATATACATATTCTAAAAATTACATTTTCAAACAAAATAGTGTTCACTATCCATGCCAGAATACATCTACAACTATGCATATTCTACTAAATTTTACAGTGTGCTAAATGTATAAATATATACCCACCAAGTGAATTTTTAAAGGAAATTGAAGTTTAATAAAGCAAGTTTGGCCCTTATGAAGCCAATGAATCCTATGGAGGGAGCACTTCCTGTGGAGGGCAGTGCCCTCTCCATAGGCTGCGACCTGTGGAGGGTACTGCCTCCACAGAGCAACCTTCCTCATAGTGGGGTGCATGGCTGGGGAGGCTTAGTCCTCTAAAAAAAATGTGTTTCCCTCTCTATTACAACAACAATTCAGTGAAATCAATTCATAATTTGTTACTTTTACTCCGTCCAAAATATAAATATAATAATAATAATATATATTTACATATATATAGTGATGCATATATGTAAATATTTAATATTATTAGATTTTGAAATCATAAATTTAGTTAAAAATGCAAATTGTAATTTTCGGCCCAATATGTTTGAAATTCAATTCTACAATTTACAGTAGCAGGGTATATATATATATATATAATATTATATATTTATATAAATATATATAATTTTATATAAAAAGAATAGGAAAAATACAGATTTGTACAACCATGATGCTGAATCACATACAGTAAATAAAACATTGAAACACTAAGCTCAATTTGCAATTGACATTCAAAAGGGTTTCAAGGGAGGATTAAATCTTTTCATAGACAATCATCTATTTACTCATTTTGAAATTGAAATGCATTGGAAAAGAATTGAAAACTTGGATATTGCTTTCCGTTTGGGTTTCCTCTTCTTGTTTCCTCTCTTTTACCAATCCTTGATCTACTAGAAATCACTTTTTGTAGATTTTTCTCTTCTTCTTTTCTCCTCTCTTGTTTTTCTCCCCTTCTTTCCACCTTCTTAATTTAGTGTACTTCTGAAAACCTTCTCCCGACATCCATTTTCAGTAGTGTTTTGCAGAGAAAAAGAAAGATCAAGAAAAACTATTATGTGTTTTCGTTATAGTTTTCCCCCTTTTTAAAGATTTTCTTTCAAGTTTTCCAATAACCTAATTTTAAAATAAAACAAGATTTATTTTTATGTATCATATTTATCCTCAGTAAATAATATAGAAATACCATTTTATTTGCAAATGAAATAATTATCCTCAATAAATAATAAAGAAATATCATTTAATTGCAAATAAAATAATTATCCTAAATAACAAAGAATTGTCATTTAATTGCAAAATGAAATCTTTAATTAAAATATAATTAATTCTTTTTTATTTCTTTGCACTTTTATTTCACTACAAATTAATTTAATTAAATTTTTTAAATTACGAGCAATATAAACAATTAACTAAATTAAATACTAAATGCATCTACATGTTACTAAGTGCTCGTGTGTGTGCAAGAGAACCATTCCTTCTTTATCCTACTAGGAAGCTAACCTCCTCTTCCTTAACCACACCCTTGGTCTTTGACAACCTGCAACTCAAGTAAACTCAGGCACCCATTAATAGATTAGTATCAAGGAAAATATAAATTGAAGCAATAATATTCATTAATCCAAATAACACTTTTATATTTTGCATCTCTTTCGAAATAAAACTATATTCAATGCATTTCAAGTTTTGCTAAATTAAAATAAGCATTTTCTTATTTCATCTCTAAAAATACCATATTATTTATTATTTGTTCTACCACACACATTTAGTCATATATCAGTTCCACATAAAGCAAAATCAAGCAACATCAAATTCTGAGACGTGACATCTGGTGGTGTTGGATTCCTCCTCTTCCACTACTTCTCCATTGTCATCCTCCTCACTCCTGCCTCCACTGCCAACTCTATCTACTCTGCCACCTTCTCTTCCAACAACTTCCATGGCACCTCTTACCCTACTGCATGCCTTTGCTTCTTATATGCAATGTGTGACATCTAAGCTCTCTATGGTAATCCTCAACCCTCAAGTCTAGGCGTTAATGGCCCAGCTTGCTACCACCCTGCCTCTCCCACCACCTCCCACTGAGCCACCAAAGATGGAGGCCACAATGAAGATATCCGAAGAGATGGAGAGGCTTGATGAGGATCGAATCAAAGAAGTAGATGTAGATACTAATGAAGAGCTAGAGGACTTTGACCGGGATGACTATTTTTAGCATCCTAAGGGAGGGCTCAAGGTAAACATAAACAAAGTAGCTTCCGATGAAGAAGGGGAGAAAAAACCTAAGGGTGGAGATGTAGGTAGGTTTGACAATTATTATGAAGTTGAAACCTCTGACCAGGAACGTGAAGAGGAACAACCCCAAGAACACAAGGATGAGAAAGAAAACCTCGAGGAGCACCACTCTGAGGAAGAAAATATTAAAATTGACATTGATGTAGAGAAGGCTGATGAGCCTCCACAAACCGGTCAAGATGAAGGCCTGAAAGGTGAAGAAATGCCTCTAGAAGAAGAGGGAGAAAAGAGTGTAGAAGAAAGGAGTTTTGAGCTGAAAAGGGAGAATGGAATTGAGCATGTAGAAGATAAGGAGGAAGCACAGGAAGAAGATAAAACTGAAGATGTAGAGGTTGTTGAGCTTGACAAAGGGAAGGATATATAAGAAGAGGACCCAGATGAGGAAGAGAGAAATGATGAAGAGGCTCCCAAGCACAAAGAGAATGAGCCTTCGAAGGAACAAGAAGAAGAGGGGGATCATGAATCCTTAGAATATCAAACAGAGGTTCCTGCCTGGTTAGAGAAATAGCTCAAGGAAAAGGCTCCTGTGCTTGTCGATCCTAAGGCTCGATTGGAGGTAATACTAGCCGAAGTGCAGGAAAAGACCCAGAAGGAAAAGAAGCCAAAGATCATGTATCACATCACGATTGATGCTTTTGGGTCTAGGATACGACAAGTGGCTACCCCTACTAGGGGAAAGGATGTAGATACTGTTCAACACCAAGACTATTTGGTATCGACCATCAATCTAAGCCCCATGTACCAAGCATATAATATTGATAAATTTTAGGTGTATGTGTCCATCATCCTACAACAAATGAATAAGGACCAATCCACAAAGGAAGAGCTGAAGGAACAAGTGGTAGAACTAACTGCCTACATACAAAAATGGACCTCATTAGGAGAGGAAGCTCCAGTTGAATCACCCACACCTACCATCTTATCCAAGGAGGAGGTGAATAAAATGGAGAGAATGAAAAGTTGGACTAAGTCCACATCGAATTGGTTCAAGAGGGTCATCGACAGGTGATAAAGATATCCATTATGCTAGGATGCGTAATCATTACTTGATTCTACAAAAGGAAATTCAGAAGGAAGAAGGGACTTGCAAATATTTCCCTGATATTTACAAAATCATGCACCCCAATTTACAAAGCATATTGAATCTATCAACAAAATTCTAGGAAAAGGAGCTGGCCTTACCAAAGGAAGATCATGGCCTGCTCGACGATTAGGTGCACAATCTTGAATTCAAAAAGGTAATTATGGGGAGGTCATTGATAGAACTAGATGATGTCCACACTAGCATTGTTGCTCACTTAGCTGAGGCAGATGACCTCCTAGAATTGGTGATGGATTACAAAATGTCAACCCAAGAACTAGATCCAAAAGTGGTGAAACGTGAGTTTCACAAGAGAATAGAACAAGGAGCCGGTGATACTTTGTCACTTGATTTTATGGATTTTACTGTGCAAGCTTTTTCATAGTAAGAACAAATGGTTAAAGTGGGAGATACATGTGTGAAGCACCATGAGGAAATTTCAAACGATTTCAAGAGGATCGCCTACCTCATTACCAAATCAGACTTCACAAAATGGGATAAACTCCAAGCTATTATTGGAAAGTTTGTTTATTATGCTACTCTATAGAAGGAAGCTAGAAGTCCCTTAATAGATGATGAATGTTTAAAGAAGTAGCTAGAAGATAAAATAGACTACAAGATGAAATAGGAAAAAAGATAAAAGAGTATTTTTATATTGAAAAATATTGGGGTTAGGTGAAACCCTAAGTTAGAATGAATTTGAGCCATTCATTCTTCTTTTGGAAAACTATAAATAGGGGCATCCTCTTATTTTCAAAGGAAGAGATGAGTTGTTGTGTAAAGACATGATGCTGCAATGTATATAAGAAAAGCATTGAGTTAATGTTTTCTCGTGTATTTTTCTCCATGTGTTCATGATTTTATCTCCAATAATTAATTTCAGCATTATTAATTTTAGTTTAAGTTCATTTTCAGTTAGTAGTTCTTGTTGTGCTTTAATGGTGGATGTATGCTATAATGTTTGATGCATTTCTAGCTCATAATTTTAGGAACTTGTTGATGACAAATTGTTGTGTAAATTTAGTTTGAGCTATTTCATTTACAACACTTAACTTCAATTGTGTATGTGCATGCTCTTAGTATTCATGTTGCAGTTTGAAAATCATAAGTAAGCCTTAGAAGATTGCACTAATTTTATGATACCGTGGTTTGTCCCTAGTTAAGTAGAATTCAGTTTGGAAGTCTATCTATTGTAGCATCCTCCATTGTTATTTTTCATCTTATTTGTAGACTTAGGAAAACTTCTAAACCCTTTCTCTTTTGCTATTTCTTTAAAATACGAGTTAAGTAAACATTTCCAACATCACTATAAAGCTAAATCTGATGACAAGAGTGAGTTTCAGACTCACGTCTTGACATTGCTTCCACTGTTCATACACTTCTATAAATCTGAAACTCCATTACAAACCAAATAAAACTCCATGCTTTGTGAACCATTAAGGCCCTTTGTGATTACCAACAAATCACATTGAACAACTGAGCTATTCTTGCATTGTCATGACCTAACACCCGAGAGACCTTGGGGTGATTTTCTGAAACTCAGTTGCGTATTTTCACCTTTCAAGAGAGACATCATACTTGTGTGTTGTATATGTTGAGAAGTGCAAAAAAACCCATTGACAATACCACATGTATCTCTACAACCACCAAAGTAGCAGTAGCTATAATAGGCACTATAGGATGATGGTCAGCAGGAACAGTTGTAGGACCCTCCTCAAGATGAGGGGGTAGGAGATGATGGGGAGAGTTAGAATGTCGATGTTTGATTGAAACCTATTCTTTTAGAGTGATATCAGGCATGAAGATAGCACAATGATTATTGGGTAGAGTAGGATCAAGTCACCACACAACTTATAAAGCAAGCTACCGAGAGAGATTAGGGAGTAGAAAATAGAGATTTGAGAGCTTCAGAGCGGGATGAGGAGATCGTAGTTTGTTAGGCTATAGAGGCATAGGTTTCCAACATTACCTCAGAGAGAGATGTTGCTATTATAGAGAGAGAAATAAAGCATGGTCGACATGTGTAGTTGGAGATATCACAAGGCTCCATGATAAACATGGAGAGGCACATGTGAGAGAGAGAGAGAGTGCCTCTTAGAGGAGGTGACCTATTATTAAACCTTATATGAGGGGATTTTCCTACATGAGTGGAGGCAACCAAGGTTCATAGCCAGGAGCACCAACATAGAAGCAAGGCCTAGTAGGTTAGAGGGGGGCTTGGTTAGTTGATCCTCACATTATACACATAAACATATCCTGCATCCACAGAGGTCTCTACAACACATCTAGCAAACCTAGAGGTTTGGAGATAAACAAAAAGATCAACCTATTGTGGGGCCTCCACCCTATTATCCTCCTCTTGATGGAGAGGAGCATAGGAGTGGATAGTTATTCTGTACATACTGATGTATATTTTGATGTTCCTCTTGATGTAGACATGAATTTTATGATGTATATACATTCATTATCCTTTTGAGCCTCAAATATATATATATTAATGTATAGATGTGCATCACACATGTGACAGATGATGATGTATTGTTACATTTGCATTTTTAATGATATTTATATGAGATGGCATGATTTTGATGTGACTATTGATGTATATTATTCCTACTAATGTTATACATGATGTTGATGATTTTATATGATTCGATATGGATGCATTCATGGTTATGAGATTATGATGATGCTAATGATTTGTTGATGCAAGATGTGATGATATGTGATTATGATTATTTTTTTGTATTGTTTCTAATATTTGATGATATGCATGATATATGGATGTTACATGATGTTGATGATATAGATGATATGTGATATGTGATGGATGGATACATAGCTAATGATTTTGTGGATGTAGGATGCAAGTGATACTAATGATGTTATGAATGCAAGGTGTATAGGATTGGTGTTAGTAAGAAGAACAGATAGAGAGATCAGATGATAGAAGAATAGATGATGTTAATCCAATTTTTTGAAAATCCATTTGTTATGATTGTGGATGTGAATGATAATGATGATAATGTTTGATGATGTATAAAAAATGTGATAAGTATGCTTTTTATTTTTGGGGAAATTAATTAATTTCAGCATAGCAATCCTTCTTGATGTAGCAAATAGACATGATTCACCAAGGTATGAAGAACCAACGTAGCTTTTGTATCTATTATGTGGAATTCGACTCTACAAACAAGAGGAGTATTCTTGTTCATACCACACATAGGGAAATCTTGTTATGAGTATGGTTTAGAAGTTCAGATCATGTTGGACCAGTGCATAGAGAGGTATTAAGAACCTAACACGCAATGAAACTTTATGGTGCCTGAAATGACTTCCACACACATTGGGAAAGTATTTTCCATGGTCATATTACAAGAATATCCAACAAACATGGCATACAAAATCAATGATAATTCCCCATTCCTTCCTCTCTAAATATTTCAGAAAGACATCCTCGAGAGGTCATCAAAATAAGACAATAAGATAAATCAAAAGAAAAGACCAAAACGGATGAACAAAGCTATCATATCACTTGCCAGAGATGTTTGTAGTTTAAGGATTTTATCCATTGATGATGCCCATCGTTGGAATGATATATCCTTTAAGGCTCATGCTAGGATGTTGATGGTAATGATGATGATGATGATTGATAGGCAGTTGATATTTAGGTGTTGTTTTATTTGATAGTGACCAAGCTTTTACAAAATTTTCTTGAATATTTTGGATTTCAATAGCTGCTATGTTTGGTTTGATTTCTATGTCAAGGAATGAGGACGATGATAAATTTATTATGGAGGCAATGACAAAGGTAGTATTTTTGAGATTTTTTGAATGTTTTGTGCTTTTTGAAGTTATTTGAGGCTATTTTTGGAATTTTTGGGATATTTTGATTTTTTTTTGTGTTTTGAGGATATTTGAATGTTTTTGATATTTTATTTTGTTTTTGGTGTTTTGAAGATATTCTCACAGATGTTCTCGATTGCTTTGATTTATCTTTTAAAAATAAGTTTGGATCATGGCATGAGCTTGAGGACATAGATCAAGAGTTGTTTCAAAGCAAGATGTAAGTATTTCCCCCCAGTGTCTACCAATGTATGAAATGTTACGAGTGGATACATGGATAAGGGGAATGATATGTAAAGAATGCCAAGGACTATCCATTAATAAGATACCATGTTCAAATACAAGATGGTCATTAGGATAATGCTAAATAACTTGGATATAGTGCTAGATTGCTTAGACAATGCATGTTGGGTCAGATTTAGGTTATAGTATTGCATGAGATAGGATATGATCTATGGAAATGACCATGTCAAGATTTTACCAAAAGTAATTTTGAAGTATACCCCTAATCTTTGTCAAGATCAAGATGGATGTGGGAGAGGATGAAAGTGGATTGGATGGATTATGGATTCACTATGGATGAGGTGAATGAGATAAGATACTTCCACCTAGAATGGTACACGTAGATGCTCAATTATACACGTGACACTTGCTTGCCAGGTTTTCATCATGGTACTTGCCCAAAATGCCACCGAAGTGGTTTTCACTAGAGGACAATTTTATTTTTACTGTTTTCTTGATTTTTTTATTTTTTATTTTTTTGATATGGTTATTGATTATGTCAAACCATCTGATGGTACTGATGTAGATGCTATTGTCATGATATTCCAATAATATCTCACTTGAAGGAGTTATTTTTCCAAGATATGAGTGCTAGAATATAACTCTTGAATGTTTTTGTCTTTTCCAATACTAGGCTCAACTTTATCTAGATGCACACATCATGATAGAGTGCCCTTGGAATCCTTATGATAAAGAGTTGCTGCCAAGACACAATTAATGTGAGAGTTAGGTATTCTTGGTTTTGAGGTGGATGGTAGATTTCAATGAGGGATATAAGCCAAAGATGTATCAGTTGATAGTTTATATAACATATCTTTGACTCTCCAAATGTAGGATGAGGAACAACAAAAGGTAGACATGGAGTTTTTATTAGACTTAGGACCAAAATTTTCATATACTTTGTACATTGCTACTGAAGATTTATTTTGCATTGAAGAAGACTTTTGATGGATGGAAGTCCCTTTTTTATTTTGCCGCATAGTTTCTTTGACTAGTGGAGTTTGATAAGTATTATTTGCTTTGTTTTTCTTTTGGACCCATTTTAACTTCATACGCTCATTTTGATTTTCCAATTCATTAACGTTGATGACATGATCTTTTCCTTTGTCTATATTTTTTTCTTGCTGGTCCCAATCAAAAAGTGGAAAGATGCAAGGATGATGATTCATGACATGGATGGTTGAAGTGCTAGCAACAATTTTATCATAAAAATCCTTCATGACTCACATGTTGATGTTTGCATTAGATAAAGGGTCCCCCAATATCACAAAGGTAATATAATTAGATTCATTGATAGCTGAAAAAATGATACCTTGATGCTTAGGATTGTTGACTATCTGTATAGGTTCTAGGATACCCTATTTATGTAGGCCTAATCCTTCTCTTTAATAAAACATTCGCTAACAGATTGCAACTAAGTATGATTTGTCTTGGAAACAAGGTGTCTCTTCTTCTATGATACGTCGAGAATATTCAAAGGTAGAAGTGGAAGCATTGGATTCTGATTGTTCTTCAAATGATGTTAATGATTCAAATCTTGAGTAGAAATTTTCTTCACGGTCCCTTTTTGAACTGTCAACATGAATTTTGGAGAATGATGCCATTGTTTGATGTTTTGTAAAGATTTCAAGAGTAGGAGACTCATGTTTTGACATAGATCATCTATGTGTCTTGTGGAAGGAAGTATCTCATGGGTAGATGTAGGAGTGCTTATTGTATGGATATGATCTTTGGTTGTGAAATATTGTATGGATTGGAAGACACTCATTAGATCATTGTAGTATTTCGTGGATATGGATTCTTGATATTGATTCATCTTAGAGTTATATTTGTTAACAAATTGGAAAATACTCACTAGATCTTGATAGTATTTATGAGATATGGATTCTTGATCTTGATTCGTCTCAAAGTTAACTTCATTATGTTCAGATTAGGTTCTTGACATGGATCGATTTCAAAGAATGGATTACTTGCAAAGGGCTTTTGGATTCTTTCAACATGTGGATGTAAGGGTGATAGCTTTTGGCTTATGTTTTTTGCATTAGATATGATAGGCGATTGGATGCATGATAGTGTTGGATCAAGGATTTATTGATCATCAAATGAATTTGAATTAAGAGTTTGACTGATTTGACATGTATCTATCAGGGATAGTCTTTGGAAGGAAGGTGGAAATATGTCATTGTCTGATGGATTACTTGACAAAGATAGTATGTTTTGAGATTGTGGGAGTCTTAAGGATGATGGATTGGAAGACTTATGTGGGAAAGTTTCTCCAATACGTTCTACGATGAGGTCAAATGATGCTAATATGTCATGAAAGATAATTTTTAGAGGTCGATGGATTATCTTGATCATGCTTTGGAAAAGTATCTATTTATTCTATCTCATTATGTGAGGTATAAAAATTGTCAATATGATTATTAGTAAATAGGATTCGAAGGTTATCCTCAACATCAATTGTACCTTGATCAATAAGGTCTTGTATAAGGTTCTTGAGTTTTATGCAAGCAAGCATTTCATGACCTTTTGTTCCATGGTATTCATAATAAACATTGTCATCATACCATGGTGGTTTCATTTGAGGTTCATAAGCACCTAATGACTTTGGAAGATTGATAAGGTTGGAATGGACTAGCTTGTTTAACACGAACTCAATTGGCTCCCCTAAAGGAGTGTACTCATGTTTGGTGGTATTGTTGGGTTGGGACGTGTTTATTAATGGATTCACATTTTGATTGTTTGATTGGTAGATTTGTGAGCTTTAAAATTGATAAAAATATGACATGTGACAAAGTATCCCAAAGTCTTGATTAGGGACACCCATAGTTACTATGTTTTTGTAGCTAATA
This sequence comes from Sequoiadendron giganteum, assembly GCA_007115665.2. NCBI lineage: Eukaryota > Viridiplantae > Streptophyta > Pinopsida > Cupressales > Cupressaceae > Sequoiadendron > Sequoiadendron giganteum. Next base: position 417,704,951 of record CM021109.1, read on the forward strand.
AGATATGATGACTCCATGGATGGATAGAGTGAAACTGGATTCGGGTAATAGATTGGAATTGACATGATTTTTTATTTATTTCAATATTGGACAAATGAACGATTGAGATAAAGTTGTATGTTGTTGGGATGTTATTGTTTGATTTCAAAATGAATTCAAGGATTTGTTGATGAGTCTTTTGGAAAAAAATAATGATGTTCAAGTTGATTTGGGATTGGATGATTAAACTTTGGACAAGAGGATAACAAAGTTGATTTGATATTGATGTTCAAAGATGATGGGATTTGATGTTCAATCCTTTGGACAAAAGAATATGACAAGATTGACTGAATTATGCTAGATCTCAAGATGTTGATGAAAGATTGGGTTGATGCCTTTACTTGGACTAGACTTACGTGTACAAGAAAAGGGATATGATAGTGATTTGTAAAACTAGGGGGGACAGTTCCACTAAGTTAACAAGCTCACAAGATGAGGATAAATGCGATCAAAAGATACTAGCAAGATGATAAGTCTGCTTTTTTGATATGTTGATGTCCAAAAGATTGATTTGATGTTTTTGATAATGAATGTTGAGGATGGTTTGATAAGACTGATGTTGATTGGGGTTATTGTTGTTTAAGGATGTTTGATAAGGTTGATGTTTTGTATAAAAGTCTATGATGATGTTTCCTAAGAAAACCAAGTTGAAAGGATAGCTGTGATATTTGAGGATGAAAAGAATTGTTCAAGACTATTAGGTCTATTATAACAGATGTTTCTAGTTTCAGGATGACAACTTTAAGATCAGATAATTTGCAAGTCTAAGAAGAAAAATGTTATAGAAAAATGTGTCATGCTACCTCAAAGAAAACATGACAATATGAAACATAAGCATGACAATATGAAATATAAGCGGTAATGTACTGACAGGAAAATGTGATAATATGAGCAAAATCGACACTATGCAATTTTTTTTGATAGAGTACAACAAAGTTAGATGCAACCATATAAGCAAACACGGTGGTTTGTGTGACAAAAGCGGTGATGCATCAAAGTAGAAGAAGTAACATGTGTAAAAGCGGAAAATTTTGATAGTCAAACATGGGTTTCTAGGACTATTTCAGTAATTAGTGAAAGTTTTGACAAGTTTGATGTGTGAAAGTCTGAGTTTATGTTTTAAAAGAAAGTGATACGAACAAAAAACATAAAAAAATCAGGACTGACTCTAAGGTGAGAAGATATTTTCATAAGCTTTCTTCCACAAAGCTCACTAATTCTTAGTTCAATTGAAAACAAGTTAGATAAGCACAACCTAGCTAATAATAAAGGTTTTCTCATTATAGTTGGCTCACCACACTTGCATGTTAATAAAAATCCAAGGAGTGGGTGAGTAGGCTATTCCAAGGTCATGTACCACCTTGAAACCCCTCATCTTGAAAGGACTAGGTTCTAATAAGACACCTTATCAACTCAACCAAGGACACACACGATGAGTAACTTCATGTGACAATGCTATCACATTGTACCACTATATTGATGGTCAATAGGTATTAGGATTATAATAGCAATGGTTTGTAGTGGGTAGAACTCTATGAAAACCATGACATACACAAACGAGAGATCAAACCTCAACTCCTTGTGTCTGGAATCACCGTAGACCATGAAGGACTACCTGGCATGGCACAAGTAGATAAAGCTACAACTTTTACTCCCTCCCCTTTATATAGCCCACCAATTTTTTTGCTTGAGGTCAAACCCTAGGGTGATGAAATACCTAGGTAGGCCTCCTACAAATAAAGGAAGGATTCATGTTTCTATTTATGATCACCCAAGATCACACGTAGTGCAAGGGGAGAGGATACGAGACAACTCCTTCGGTGAAAAAAGAAAAAAGAAGTGCAAACTAGAGGTATTTATCATCACCCAAGATCACATGAAGCACAAGGGGGGAGAGTCCATACATACTCTCTAGCCTACCAATCATGATAAACACATTAATTTTAGAGCACCAACATGAAATGTGATTTAATCTAGAAATTAATAAAGCATATAAGTTTAAATGATAATTTTATTTGACAAGGAAACTTGCAAGAAAACTAGATTATTAGTTTGAGATTATAAGCCTTAGAATAATTGAAAATTTTCATTATAAATGAGTTAGTAGTTTCAAATTATCTTCCCCTAATGAATTCTACATAAATAGGTCAAATCAAAAACATAAACATCAACCATAACACATTAGGGTTAGGGTCAGGTCAAGATAAAAAGTTACAAAAATCATAAAGACAAATTGGGAAAAAGAAAATATGGTAAAATAATAAGAGATTATAATACCTACAAACGTGATGATTTGACCTCAAATAGAAGTGGCAATGTGTGTCAGATGTGGTGAAATGTGCAAACGCAACTTTGTCAATAGAGGTGATCTATGTAGAAACAAAACTGTGTCAGAAAACCAAGCAAATAAAGAAAGTAGACACATTAGAATATGCAACTATGTCGATATATGTGTCAAACACGCCATTCTAGGAAAAAGCAATGATTTATGAATGTTGAACGTATCACTGTAATTCATGATTGTGCCATTGTAACCTATAGATCATCAAAAGCTCAATAAAAATATCAAATCAAGGATGTGGGTCCCACCGGGTGTGCTAAAATGTGAAGCTGGGTCAGTGGAAAATGAAAATAAAACATAATTATATAAATGTTAGAATTCACAATACCCAAATAAAGAAAATGATCAAATCCCACTTACAAATGAAATAGATTGCAACAAGTTGAAATCAACATACATAATAAAAATCAGATTCAAAACATGAAACAAACCAAGTGCAAACCTAACATTCTATTTTAATGGTTGATGGTGTTTTGGATTGCTCAATCATTAGCTCCCATTTTTGCAAAAGCATGAATGATGATAAAATTCTTAAATGCTCAAGAATCAAAATGACATGATCTTGCTCAAGAATTCAAAGTTTCTAGGTGTATGATAACAAAGGGATGAAGGTTATTTTATATATTTTCATAATTTAGATCAATGGTTAAGATTAGATCTTGAGATCAATGCATGAGATTAGAACAAGGAAAATGAAATGTTAAAATTTATTTGAACTCAAAATATCTCCACAATTTAAGGAAAATTGGTTGAAGATATTTTGAAATGAAGGGTGAAGATTAGATCAAGAAAATGAAGGGTTGAAGATGAATGAAAAGATTGTTTTAGTTAAGATATTTTGAAAAAAAATCCTTTGAGAGGGAAATTAAGATAATTAAATAATTCAAGATTATTTAATTATGGAGGATTAGGATATTCTTTGTTAAAAAGGAATATTCCATGCAAGTGGGATATGAAGTTAGATAATTAAATAATTAAAATTATTTAATCATAAGACATTAGAGGAAAATTAGATTCTCCTAATTAAATAATTAAAAAATTATCCCATTAGGGGTGAAAAGAATAAAATTAATAAATAATGATGAATTAATTAAATAATTCAATATTATTTAATTAATAGAGGAAATAAGGTGAAATGATAGAAAATGATGAAAAAAGGGGAATTAATATGAAAATGATGCATTATGCAATATTAATGATGAATATGATAAAAATGCAATGTTAATGATGTGTGATATGAATTAGGAAATTTTGCATGTCTATAGGTTGATAAGTTTTCCTTTCCTGTATCATTGGGGCCTTCCCAATTAGTTTGTCAATGTTCTTCAAAATCATTTGAATCCTAACAATATGATCTTTGATTTCAACATAGGCCCTTGGATAATTTTCCATTTTCTTGGCCTTTATGTCCTCAACTTTTATAAAGGATACCCATTTAATTCTTATATCATTTATTTCTTTGTCATCAATATAATTTTTAAGGACATCCTCACCAAAGAGGATTTGATGTGCAAATGTTGATCCTTTTATGCTTAATCTCACCTGATTTATAAATCCTTTAGGGTAAAAGGCTCTTGTGATCTCTTGAGCCATCTTGAAGGCTTTCAATATTGGATATATCTATTCTAGGCCCTCGCTTGTGATTGCGAAGTCTAAGAACAATGTGGAGAATGTGAAGGAAGAAAACTTCTTTTTCCCCTTAAGGTGGTGGGCCTTGTTAGCTTCACTTATTTTTCAAATTATCTCCAAATATTCCAATCTAAGGGGAACATATTTGGGCATGACATGGGGTCCCATAGGGCATCCATACACCCTTATCACTATATAATTTGTATAAAGATACAAATCTCCCTAGTTGTGTTTGTACCCAATTATAACACTTTGTATTTGGGTCTAAGGAAATCTATGATTTCCTTCTACAATCTATCTTCCTTGACTCCCATGAGTGTTAGCACTCTCTTAACAAAATGATTTTCAAAATTTACATAGTTTGCTACATCACAATACATGTCCCATACATGGGTCCAACATTGAATAGGGAGATAATTTCCCTTATCATCTTCCATATGGACTTGTAGGGCTTTTCCCCACTTTGTTTTTCCCTCATATAAGAACATATGAAAATCAAGGAATACCACCTGAAGTTCACCACCTTGCTGCTTTTATTTATCTCCACTAATTGCTTGTGGATTCCATTTTAAATTTATGTGGAAAAATAAAGTTCATTGTTGACAAAGGGATTTTATAATTTTGTTGCCATATACATCAATAGCACAAGGAGTTTAGTCTTGGAATATCCACCTAGAAATAGGAAGAGTGCATAGTAAGTCTTTATAAATTAGTCCTCAAATTTCTCTAGGTTGAAGGGCTCTTTGTCACTTGTAAGAATCTTGATAGAACTTTTATAATACCCGTTCAATCTATGTCTTGGGAGCCAAAATACCTTGTAGCTATCTTTATCTTGTTGATACTTCTATTTGAAAAGGTCAAATTTATGACCTTGTTGGTTGCTAATTCCAGGCCAAAAACCTTCAAAATGGAGGCCTTATCAATTTCCACAACTTCTCCCCCATTTATTTCTTGGATGGTTCTCACATTCTCATCGTAGCTTCTAGCTATATGCCTAACAAGTTCTGTATCCATGAATATATTGGGGACAATTAGCTTTCCAAGCTTATATATCCAAACATTGGAAATCTGAACCTAGATGCCCTCTTGTTGTACTAGTGTGAGAACAAAATCCACCTAGTCACAGGGAGTTCTGCATCTCTATACCTTTTTCCATTATCTAGTAGCTCACTTGTCGTATCAAGGCCATGGACATGAACAACTATTCTCAAAGAAATTGGGAGTTGCACAGTCAAATCATCAAAAGGCCTTTTAGATGAGGATGATTGACCTTTAGATTGACTCATGGCTATAATTTAGGGTTTGTTCTAAGATTCTTGGGCACAAAAGCTTTCAAGAAATTGAATAAAATTTACAATTCAAGTAATAACTCTCAAATGAATTCTTGAATTTATTAATAGAGGAATATAGAAGACCACTTATTTTTTCACACTTTAGAAACCTTAGTTTATCACAGAAGCTTGGAAATTTTCTCTTCAAACTCGATGGATGAAAAATTATTTGATTGCTTGGTCAAATTACAAAATTTATAGAACAAATCTTCATAAATATTGGGTAGAAATCAGTCACTTCCACCATTACTCTTTATTTATGCAAACCCAATGCATCTTGCTATTCATTTTTTAGGTTTGAATGTGAGTCATCGATATTTTGCTAATTGGCCACAATCTGACAATCCAAGTTGATTTTACTAGTTTAAAAATATTTGATGTACTTTAAAAAATCTTGGCCAATAAAAGCATTCCATGTCAAATCAATTTATACGTTATCCAAGCAGGCCTATTCAAAAAAGTTCATTTGAAAAGAAACTAATGTCATCAAACAATCTATGTGGTAGATTTTCATGTTTCCACAACTATAATAGGGACCCACTCTGAAGATCTCATGGACTCACAAAATCCACACCATGTGTCACCAATCTACCATTTATAAACCTAGCCTTTGTTGAAAAGCCTTGCAAAGTCACTGAGACACATCCATGTGTCTCTCTTCCAGGCCTTTGCATCAAAAAACTTATCCCTTTTGAAGATCCCATGGACTCACAAAATTGTACCAAATATCGACAAGTGTCAACCTTTTCGTAATTCTACATCTTATAATCAAGACTTCCTTAATCAATGAAATTGAAAAATTTGGTTGAGAATATGCCAATTGTCCCTATTCCATAGTTTCACACTCAAATACTTGGTCTTCATAAAGCAACCCATAGACTCATGGAACTATGCCAAAATCATACCATGTGTTACCAATCCGCTATTTGAAACTCTCTTTTCCTTAGTAAAATATTATATGAATATTAGCAGAAAAGATTATATGTAAATAAGAACATGACAAATGGAAAGCAACAAGATTATTAAATGACTTAAGCGTGGGTTCACTTCAAGACTATAATAATCATGTGTAGTAATTTTATAAAGTGAATGCTAGGAAATAAAAGGGGTCAAGGAACTTCACGACACAAAGGGGCATAAGCTTATAACTTAGGGCACCAAAAAAGCTTAATGAAGACATAGAACAAAAGCACAAGGAGGATAGGGTTTTTTGGACTTAAACACATATTAAAAGTAATTTTTTTGCAAACCCTATAAATAGTGACAATATTTTGCAACTTTTGAAAGCAAGTAAGGGTAGAAAGCCATACAAATTTGCAAGTGAACTACCATACCCAACCCTTGGAATACCTCCTCAAAATGCAAAAGGATATCGGTTTTGACTCAAATAATTTCCTTCCAACTTGGGTACCCAAACATGGAAGATAAACATTACATTGAATGCAATAAATGATGGAAAACCAAGAGACACTTGTTGCCTCTTTCCAATAACCCACTTGGAGAATACCAATAGTCATTCATTTGTCCTTTTCCTTATCGTTTATTGTCACATTCTAGGTGTCCACATATGGGGAAAATAATATTAAATATTTATATCCTCAACTCACCTTTATCGCTGCTAGTGGAACCCATCACCCTTTATGAATATATTACAAACAATGGTGAGAATTATTATTATAAAATATTTTTCCAATACACCCTAAGTGCCTAGAGACACTTTCCAAGGATGTTGGAATGATGATATAGGATTTACAAAGTTGATGGCACCTTAATCCTAATCATATCCCTTGGTCAAAAATATCTATGTGCTATCCATTATTATTCCACATGTGCTTGTAAATTTTTGCAATTGTTAAAATCCCAAAGAATGTCTGTGTACATTTTGTAGGTTAAACTATCTAAGTTTATGAAAAGTGTCTGAGTTATTGGAGTTTCCCTAACAAGCTTTCTTTTTTCCCATTCCCAATTCCTTAGTTCCTTATTGAGATAGCATGTTTCCTCATCTTGACATTCCATTCACTCTTCCTTCACCTTCACTCCAATTTTCCTTTATATTCATCGACTCATTAGAATTCCATCTCTCCAAGTACCTAGCATGAGGTACTCTCACACCCTAGTTCTTGATATTTCCCATAAAATTTATTTATCAAGATCCATTGCTTAAACTTTCTCCATTTGTTTGTATTAGTTGTGTGACTTCCTTGTCAGCCATAAGCCCCAAAGTTTGACACTCCAACTATTTTCACTAACATTCTCACCTACTCCCCTACACATTTAGAGGTCCATTATGACTAGGGTTTATGTCATCACAATTTGAGTTAGGATTTCTCCCATATAGAAACCAATGTTCATTAAATTCAATGTAGATTTTGATGCAACTTGTAACAATAAGGGTAGAAATGGCCCAAAACCACAAAATTATTTTGATAGAGCTTTATAACCATTAGATTTAAATCGTTGGCACCCAACAAAAATATTTTAATCAAAAGGGCACATATTTACATGCACAAAAGAAAGAAAAGGTAGATGCTCTAATAAATGTCATAAATATTGTTATAAATCCTAATAATTGATATGTTGTCTCCAGGCCACTATTTTGGTAGATTTTTCAGGTAAATTTCTCATCCTTGTACTCAAATACACATGCCATTAATGCTTAGAGGCATCACGAATGTACATAGAATAATTTTTTGACTTTCTTAGGAATTTTTAGATCTTTAAGGGGATATTTTTGTGTGGATAATTAATGAAAACAATGGATATGGTTCAAACAATATATATAGTACTAAATTTTCATGTTCTCTTCATTACTCATGTGCCCATGTTGTAGACCTATGTATAAAAGTTTTTCATTGATTCAAAGGGTTGTAATTATTGGTATTATGCAAAGAATCTTAGGGTTTCTATAGTTAGTTTATTCACCATTAGATTTTTCAATTTAAAATTGTAGGAAGGTAGCTATAGAAGTAGATGTTTATAACCATATGTCTCCCTAATTAGTTTTAGAAATTTTGGAAAGTTTTGAGTAGCAAGATACGATAGGTTATTTGTTGTTTGAAATTTTTACTTCACCAAATTTTTGGTGTGATTGTAATAGAGATTATATTAGTTTCATAACAATTTATTCAATGAAATTTATTATTTGTATTAGTATTCTCTATATTGCATATGAATTTTTATGAGTTTGACAAAGGATTATTAAGTAGTTGTGTTTGCATTATATTACACCTTTGCTGAAACTTATTGTTTGTTATTTTAATGGTTGTATACAACTCAATTCCCCAATAAGGCACCAATTTTGAAGACTCAAACCTACCACATACATTTCAAATCATAAAAAATAATAACTCATATCATAGGAAGTATGAGCAGGTTAATACTTCTTATTTATGAATCAATATTGCAGACCAAGGATAACTCTTAAGTTAAAGATATTACATTTTTTGTGAATCATTTACAACATGTCTATAAAGTTATAAATAATATCACAAGGAAGTATTAAATGCTGACACATGTGCAAAGTATTTACCAACTATAAAACAGGTCTTTATAACTAGTCAATCTTGAACTAGTGATATAAATATAGGTCAAGTGTGCAGCTTGGCTCTATTTATGGTTGGTTACATTAGTTTATCAATTTTATCAATTTAAATACCTATTAAAAATACCCTATTGGGCTTAGGATAAGAAAAAAGTAAAGGAGAACTTACCCAGCTTCAAATTAGGCCATCAACCCTCCTTATTCTATTGATGGACATATGCTCCACCTTCTTGAAGACAACCTTGGCCCTAAAGGTGTAAAAAGCATGTTATAGGATTATGGACCCACCATTTTGGGACCTAACAAAAGGAGCAAAGATAAAATTATTCACCTAATTAAAACTAATCTAACCATCCATTATCCAAGTTATCTAAGCATTTTTATTCAATAGATTATTGATCAGGTCTATTTTGGATGTGAAGTCTCGTATAGAATGTCATTTCCTCCAATTAGTCTAGAGAATTCCTAACTAAATATTCATTGGTTTGGAGGAGTTATATCTAAAAAAAAATCTACTTTAGTGAGGTTTACAAGCTATTTTTTGGTAAGAGATAATGAAGCTAAGAATTTTTCTAGCTATGACTCCAAATGCACATAGATATTAGTTTAACATGACTTTATATTTGTGCAACCTAGTAAAAATCACATGTAAGTATTCAATATTATTTTATCTTTTAGAATTTGTGAGAAAATCATCCACAAATGATTCCACTATATGATAATAATATTGTGGAAGTGCGGGTAATAACCCTCTAATATGTAGTCCCTTTATTTTTTAACCCAAAGGGCATTACAACATAGAATAAATTTCCCAAAGAGTGGTGAATGTTAACTTATTTGGTGAGGTTCTATGATATAGATTTAACTATAGCCTAAGAATCCATATATGAGGAATAACACCTCAACTCATAGAATATATGAGTTGATCTATATATAAAAGAGAAAAGTAATCCTTTTTATGGGTATATTTGAAATTGATGTATATCCCAACCTTTCCATTCTTTTTTAACACTTGGAATATGTTGAATATCCACTCTACATAATCTACTAGTTTGATGAAACCAACATGTATAAGTTTCATTAATTTTTATTTTATCATTGTAGCCACATTAAGTTTGATAGATCTTAGTTTTTTTCTTGATTATTTTTACTTCGGTTTTGGTGACCAAGCTATGCATAATTATGATAGAGTCTAGGTGGGATATGTTTGAGTTTTTCCATGAAAATGTATCTATAAATTCAATGATAAACTATGTTTATTCCTCTATTTACATACTCATTAGTCTGGCCCCTAGTTTTGACATCTTTTTATTTTATGGGGTGTTTACATTGAGATCTCTCATGTCTCCTACTAAGGATAGATGACCTTCAAGATTTGAAGGAGAAGGTGGCATATTTTGTGTTTTATTAAATTTTAAGTGTTTAATTCTTCTCTAAAATAGTAATCAATATGGGGAAAAAGAGTATACCCTCTTTGATGTTAAGCTGTGGAAAATCATTGTATGCATACAAATATTCTAATATTTGTATTTTATCATTGCACCCACATTAAGTTTGATAGATCTTAGTTATTTTCTTGATTATTTTTAATAACTTGTAAACCTCACTAAATTAAAGTTTGTTTTAGATGTAACTCCCCCAACCAATGAATATTTAGTTAGGAGTTCTCTAGGGTAATTAGAGGTAATGGCATTCTATACAAGACCTCACATCCAAAATAGACTTGATCAATAATCTATTGAATAAAAATGCTTAGATAACTTGGATAATGGATGGTTATATTAGTTTTAATTAGGTGAATAATTTTATCTTTTCCCCTTTTGTTAGGTCCCAAAATGGTGGGTCCATAATCCTAGAACATGCTTGTTACACCTTTAGGGCCAAGGGTGCCTACTTTGAAGGTGGGTAAATTCTCCTTCACTTTTTCTTATCTTAAGCCCAATAGGATATTTTTAATAGGTATTTAAGCTGATAAAAATGAAAAACTAATTTAACCAACCATAAATACACCCAAGTTGCACACTTGACCCATATTTATATCACTAGTTCAAGACTAACTAGTTATAAAGACCTCTTTTATAGTTGGTAAATACTTTGCATGTGTGTCAACATTTAATACTTCCTTGTGATATGATTTATAACTTTATAGACATGTAAATTATTAGATTCATTATCTCTTATCATAAAATAACTTGTAAAAATCACTAAAGTAAAGGTTTTTTTAGATGTAACTCCTCCAACCAATGAATATTTAGTTAGGAATTCTCTAGGCTAATTATAGGCAATGATATTCTATACGAGACCTCACATCCAAAATAGACTTGATCAATAATCTATTGAATAAAAATGCCTAGATTACTTGGATAATGGATGGTTAGATTAGTTTTGATTAGGCGAATAATATTATCTTTTCCCCTTTTGTTAGGTCCCAAAATGGTGGGTCCATAATCCTAGAACATGCTTGTTACACCTTTAGGGCCAAGGGTGCAACCACATTAAGTTTGATAGATCTTAGTTTTTTTGTTTTGATTATTTTTACTTTAGTTTTGGTGATCAAGCTATGCATAATTATGGTAGAGTCTACGTGGGATATGTTTGAGTTTTTCCATGAAAATGTATACAAATTCAATGAGAAACTATGTTTATTCCTCTATTTCCATACTCATTAGTTTGGCCCCTAGTTTTGACATCTTTTTATTTTATGGGGTGTTTACATTGAGATCTCCCATGTATCCTACTAAGGATAGATGACCTTCAATATTTGAAGGAGAAAGTGGCATATTGGGTGTTTTATTAAATTTTAAGTGTTTAATTCTTCTCTAAAATAGTAATCAATATGGGGAAAGAGAGTATACCCTCTTTGATGGTAAGCTTGTGGAAAATCATTGATGCATACAAATATTCTAATATGGCTTCAGTATTTTTGTATATTATTGCATGGATATTTTTCTCTATCTTTAGCATAGTTGAAGTGGCCATGGAGTCAACCATTTTATTTTTCTATTTATGAATAGCTTATATGGAGAAGTAGTCAAAGTGTTGTAACATATTCTAGATAACATCTTTGTTTGGTCATAGCCTCCCATAATTTCTCAAACTTCTTAGAGAGTTGGTTTATCACTAGCTAGGAATCTCCAAAGATTGAGATGTTTTGAGATTCCAATTTTAAATCTAGCATGACTTCCAAGGAAAGGGCATCATATTAGTGACACTACTGGTATAGTGGAAATCTAATAAAAAGTAAAGGGCATAACCTAAATGCATGGAAAAAGAACAAATGCAATAGTATCAAAATTAAATTGATTCAACACTCAAAATTTTCACTTACAAATCTTAGATTGAGTACATTATGAAAATTTTCTCATTTTGGGACATGGGTGCTCATTTTTTTAGCATAATGTTATCATTCCTTGAATATCAAACTGAAAAAATATAGATGTTATAATGTTATAGATTTTCAAGAGAATTAGATGAGTAGCTAGGATTCGATATAGAATCTTAAACTTGATCCATGATTAGGGAAATTCATTAGAAGATGTGGCAAGAATGTTAGAGTTGACAATTATTTTAATTTTTAATTAAAATAATTATTATTGCTTAAGTCAAATTGAATAGGGAGATAACATATCTGATTAATGAGTTAACTAATTGTGTAGAGGAGTTAACTGAGTACATGAGAGAATTAGGGGAAGTTAAATATTTTCATGGAATACCTAACTAATTGTTTGAATGAGTGAAGTGGATTTGATTGAGGTGGGACTAGGAATAATTCTGAATGAACTTATTAGACTAGGTGCTCAACTAGGTGAGGTGGAATTTGATAATTTAATAGTTTAGTAATTGAGTTGTTGGTGCACATGAGGTAGAAAATAATATTAAATTAATTTATTAATGAATAATTTATTGAATAAATAAATAATTATTTAAATAAATGAATAATTATAGATAATGATTTATTTAAATTAATGAATATAGATTATTTAATTAAATTATAGGAATTAGGAGTCATAGGTGATAAGGTGGTAACATGTGTGTCCTAGATAATGAATAGGCGATAAGGTCTTAGGTTAGAAGTTGGTGGTAAGGTCCTAGGTGATGAGTGTGTGATAAGGTCTTAGGTGATGATTATATGAAATGGATGATTAGGTGATAAGGTGTACTTGATTGGCTTGGATAAAATGATGAAGATGAAGGAAGAATTATTTAGGTGTCTACTTAACCCTCTAGTTAGGTGAGGTCAATACCACCTCAACTCCAATTCCTATCCTACATATAGATTTGTCAAAATAGAGGATCTAGAATTTATTTGATGTTAGAACAATTTATGATGGTACTTTTTATTCTAGGATGGATTAGGGCTCCTCATCTCTACTCTCTAGGTGAAGTTAACCATATAATTATGGATTTTTGTCTCCTCATTATCTTTGGATATATAAATGGTATAAGGTCAACATATTTCTTGAATGGTATTTTTTGTTGGATTAAAATGAGTGTAAGGTTGCATTAAGTGGATGTTTTCCTTCTCCTAACAAGTTTTACTTGTTTTTGTTATTTGGTTTCATAAATATGGTCAAGATTTGATTAGAATTTTCTCTATTTTCAAATGTCATGGTTCCTTGTTCTCTAATTGGTTCCAAGTGTTCTCTTCTTTTCTTCATTTGTGTGGGTTCAAGTATCATGACCTTTTTTTGTGGAAAGCTCATAGGAAAATGGTATACTGATCTTCTTTTTAGTTATTTCTAGCTTAATCATGTTGAATTCATCTAAGTCTCCCTCAGTGATAGATTTTTTCTAGGGAATCAAATCCCTTGAAATAAGGTAGAAGGGATCACCTTAATCTTGTCAATCCAATGTCTCCCTAGCAATACATTATAACTAATGTATTTTTAATCACATAAAATATTGTAGGGACCATCTTTGGTCCAAAGGAAACTACAAGCATTATTTTTCTATGGTCATTATCCTAATGTTGTCATATCCACACAAAGTGTCTTTGCAAGCTATGGTGTTTGTGTGGTCATAACCCATTCTCTCTAAGAGAGAGAAGGAAATAATGTTAACTATGGCCCTATAACCAATGAGGATCATTTAATGCAAGTATAATATATCCATAATTGTAAGTATCAATTAAGATCACCTCTCCTAAATAACTCAACTTTGGTTGGCATCTAATTTATCTACCAATGAAAAATTTGATCATATAATTTTATATTTTTAGACTTAGATTTATGTCAACTTGATTAATCTATTCCTTAAGATGCTAGGTTATATGATTTAAATACTTTACATGATAGCCTCCAAGAGGGTTCCATCATGTGAAAAAGAGTTCCTTAGAATATCAATGAAAGGGATCTTTGTGAATATATTCTCTAGATATTTGATTAGGTCATATAGGAAAATGGAGCTTGAAGTGGGATCCATTATTGAGACCAAATTCCCATGATATTCTCTTTATAAGGTTGTGTAAATTTTTTGGACATCATCACTATGGACACTTGTTCAATTATCTCAAGGATTTTGGTTTTCCCCTTTGTGCCTAATTAACTAGGGGTGTTTGATTCTTCTAGTGGGGTAGCAATGGTAAACCCTAATATATTAGGGTTTTGAGCTAGGTTGGTTGGAAATATTGTTGTAGTGAGTGACGGTAAATAATCTTGGTAGATATGCATATTAGAGTTTTGAGGGGCAATAGGTTTTTGATGGCTATGATTTAGGTTGCCTTGTGGAATAAGGGACACATGGAAAATTATGAAGTATTGTTCCTTTAAGAGTTTAGATATGAATTAATTATAGTACTCTTGACATGCCTTGATGTCATACATAATTTATCAAGATTACAATCCCCAAGCCTTTAATGTGGATTAAATTGGTCATTAGCATAGGCATGATCATTTTACTACTTTTTATTTAGTTGGACATATTTTTTTAGAGGATAATCAAAAAAATTAAAATTTAGCTCCCCATGCATGATAAATTATAGCCTCCATCATAGTTATTTTGTGATATTTATAAATCTTGTTGCCATTCTTATCTAGTGGAGCATAAGCAACCCCATCAATCTTAATTATTTTTCAAGATTTTGAGTGCCAAGGGGTTATTGTTGTTTTTGTTATTATTTTGGTTATTGGTTGGTTTCTAAGTGACTAATATTTTGTTGACACCATATGCCTTCCTTCTACTATTAATTATAACTTAGTGGATTCTCAGGGTGCTCTAGATAGCTTCCTCATACAATTTGTAGAAAATATTTTGGACCTCCTTGTGTCTATCCCTATTTAGATAATGTAATAAAGATATAAAAAATACCCATGATTTATGTGTGGTAAGTTCATGGATGAGTAGATAAATTATCTTCATTATGTTAGAAAATATGTAGACAATTCATTAGAATCTTTCATGATAAATTATGAAGTGTAGTGTTGTAAATTTTCACCCTTGACAATTTCACACTATGTTTTTCTCCCTCTAAATTATTGAGCCTAATTGTGTCCCCAATTTCCTAAATTATGCATTCCATAGCCTATTTTTATTATTTTTCAAGAAATTTCCAGCATTAAACAAATGCATTCATTTAATGTTTTTCCCTCGACACCTTGTCCTAGAAAATAGGGCTAGGATTGGGATGCCCTTGGGCATCCTAGCCCCCATATTTTATCAAGATCAAAATTTAAATATGTTGGTGTCAACATTTTGACGTTTGAAATTCAAGTTGCAAATGTCGGCTATTGGGATTTAACTTTTGGGAAATTAGATAAATGCTTATAAATACCTAGTTATTGCATCATTTCAAAACTAACGAGATCTATCTAGAAACTATTAGAGAATTTGGTGATCAAGAGTACTATCAAGCAAGTTAAGAGCAATATTTCAGAGCTTTATTGCATCAATTGAAGATCCTAACACCATATCAAATCCAATCTGAGTTCATGTGTATTTATGTTATCATTGTTTGTGAAGGCTAATCCTTGTTGTAGGTCTCCAAGAAATTCAAGCAACCAAGAAAACAAGATCCAATACCTTGAAGTGAAGAGCATGACTTTAGTCCTTCAAGAAAGTCATTGAAGGGTATTGAGTTGTAACACTTTGTTGATTCATCATTCCATTCCTATCAATTATCCATTTTTATTATTGACATTGTCATTATGGAAGTCAAAACACTAACACAAGGTTTGACTAAGGTAAGCCCCTAAATGGTACGAAATTTCTTCTCTTTGTGAATATGTAGATTATAGGTTTGTTGGATGTTTCCGGTATGTGGTTTTCATTGATGTCAACACTATTGGAATTAATGCATTAGAGGTTGTATATGTCGAGGATATTGAGAAAATTGTAATAAAATAAGTTGCAGGTTGTCAGTGGTGAAGTGAAGTGAAGTATGTTGGCTAGCTCAGTATGCTAATAATTAGAGGTTGTGGATTGAAGGGTTTTTTGTTGAGTATATCTAGTTTATGCTCGCCAAGTTTCTAAGATCCGCATGAATATTTGATTGAGTTATGAGTATCTGTGTTCTGAAAGTTTTTTTGTTGCTTCAGTTGGTGTTCCTGAAAGAGGGTATTGTAATTATAGTAAGTTTAGTTGTTGTGGATTCTCTAGTGATTCATGATGCTTGTGGATGTTTTCTATATCATGCTCTATCTGTGCTGTACGTCCACATTGATCATTGTGATCATGATTGGTGATTTTCTTTTGCATGTTCATGTTCATGGCCGACAGAGTGATTGTAGCGTGTTGTGGATCTTCGAGGAATAATTATTGAAGATGTTTTGTGTTTGAGGATGTTGTTTTGGGTCCTCACTATGTTGTGGCTGTCATTGGTTGATTCACATTGATAATCATTTATGTTTTAGGCCTAATTTGTATTCATTTTATATTTTATTGAAGCCGACATGCAAATGATATTCTTGGTTGTGGATATATATGAGCAATTGCTTACATCATTTGAGACATGTGAGATGTGAGAAGTAAGAGTGCTATGTGTGAATAAAGTTCAGATCTTTTGAAGGTAGAAGTAAAGTGGGAAGAAGAGTGGGAAAAAGAAAGAGTGTTCACGTGCTTAACCAAAACTGTAATCAGGCATTAACAGATGCTATATTCTTAGTTCAAAATCTCTAAGATGGATGCAATCTAAATGTGACTGTAAGACATTGTGTCTTCCTTTGGGCAGTAAGCCTTTTTGTATTTGAGTAGTGAGCTCTAGTTAGTGTGCCTGAATGCATGTGCATTCCCTATTTACTATACTTTTAACATAGTATAAACTTGTGGATTAACCTCCCCCATGGTTTTTCCCCTAACAGGGTTTCCATGCAAAAATATTGGTGTTATGTGTGTTTATGATGTGGTGATGGTTTTTTCTTTCATGTTTAATTATCAAATCTAAGAATAAGTTTAATAAGTATAATTTTTGAGACAACTAATTCACCCCCCCCTCTTAGTTGTCTGCCTTTGTGTTGCCAACAATTGGTATCAGAGCAGGTTCCTTGGAAGAAGTTTAATAGTTTGAGGTGATCTGGGATGGTGACATCAGAAGGATAGTCTGAGATTTGATGGAACAAATTATTCTCTGTGGAAGACTTGAATGGAGTGTCATCTAAGATGCATTGGTGAACCTTATTGGAATATTATGAAGAATAGATACATCATCCCATAGAATGGTCCTTCTACTGTAGGTGAGATTAAAGATGTCAAGTACAATATCAGGGCTAAGGAAGCATTGTTGAGTGCTCTAATTGATTCCAAAATGACAAATTTAATGGATCTGAAGACTACTTATGAGATCTAGAAAAAGTTGGAAACTTTGTATGAAGGGGTGATACTCATGTGAAGATTGCTAAGCTACAAAGTCTAAAAGGGAAATATGAAACATTGAAAATGGGTGAAGATGAGAACATCACTGCTTTTATGTAGAGAATGAATGAACTAGTGTGTAATATCAGATGTGCTGGTGGAACATTGGAAGAATTAGAGATTATTGCTAAAGTGCTCAGATCCTTGCCTACTGCATACAAACACAAAGTTCTTGCTATTGAGGAGATCTGGGTTGTGACAAATGTAACCAGAGACATGTTGATTGGTAAGCTTGTTGCTTTTGAGTTAAGTGAGTTTGGTGATGCTCTTCCTAAGATAGAATTTGCATTCAAAGCTACTACCTCCAAAAAAGATAAGCAGAGATATGATCTGGGAGAAATTTCCTCTAGAAAATTGTCCAAGTATGAGCAGGAAATGAGAGAGATTGAAGAAGAAGAGAGAAAACTAGATGAGCTTGAAGCACTTCTTGTCAAGAGGGTAGCCAAAGGAGAAGGTAAGTATAAAGGGAAATTTCCTCTTAAATGTTTTTCATGCAATAAGATAGGTCATTTTGCCTCAATGTTTCCAGAAAGAGTTCCTAAGACAACACCTAACAAGCCTAGATTCCAAAGAAAGTGTTATTTTGCTGCTGATGAAGGTGTGACAGATGACGAATCTGATAAAGGAAATGTAAGTGAGGATGAGTTTGTATTTATTTCTATCAAGGAAATTAATCTTGTACCTAATGAATCTACTATTTGCATGAATGTGGAGAAAGCTCTAGCTGCCCGAGTTGAAGAAAAAGATGAATGGGTGATTGATAGTGGATGCTCTCATCACATGATAGGTGACAAAAGTAAATTTGTGAGTCTTAAAAATAATGATGGCGGTGTTGTAAGATTTGGTGATGACAAAGCTGGTGTAATCCATGGTGAAGGATCCTTTTCTTTTGATGGTAAGCATAATACTGATGATGTATTATATGTGGAAGGTTTGAAGCATAATCTTTTAAGTGTTGGACAGATGGTTGACAAGGGATACAATCTTTAATTCAAGGATGGAAAATGTAGAATATTGGGGAGTTCTAGAAATATGATTGCATCAGGTACAAAAACAAAAGGTAATATCTTTCACTTGAGTGCTGCTAGTAAAAGTTGTCTGATTGCTCAAGTTGATGAAAGTTGGTTGTGGCATAGGAGATTGTGTCATGTAAAATTTGACAATATTATCAAGATAAGTTCTACTAAGGCTGTTAGAGATCTTCCTAAGTTGGTAAAGCCTACTAAAACCATATACAAGGAATTTTAGTTAGGGAAGCAAACTATATATTCATTTAAGAGAAAACAACACTGTTCAAATGAAGTATTAGATCTTGTGCATATTGATCTGTGTGGTCCTTCTAGAGTCAGAAGTTTACAAGGAGACAAGTATTTCATGTTAGTCATTGATGATTATTCTAGATTGATGTGGGTTGCTTTCTTAAAGGAAAAATATGAAGCTCTAGAGAAATTCAAGATTTTGAAGGCTAAGGTTGAGACAGAGACAGGTCTGAAGATTAAATTTCTAAGATCAGATAGAGGTGGTGAATTCATTTTTGGTGAGTTTAATTCATTATGTGAAGAGAATGGGATAAAGAGACAATTATCTGCCTCACGGACCCCTCAGAAAAATAGAGTTGTGGAAAGGAAGAACAAGACAGTTCTAGATGCTGCTAGGACTATGATGCTGGAAGGAAATGTCCCACATATCTACTAGAGAGAAGCTATGAGTATTGTTGTTTACACTCTCAATCAGGTACATATCAAAGGTGATACCGGTAAGACCCCCTATGAGCTATGTTTTGGTCATAAGCTTACTGTTAGATACTTCAAATTTTTTAGGAGTAAATGCTATATCAAAAGAGATGAAGATATAGGAAAGTTTGATGCTAGGAGTGATGAAGGAATATTTCTTGGTTACTCTACTAAAAGTAAACCTATCGGTGCTTCAACAAGAGATTGAGGAAATTAGTTGAAAGTGCTAATGTCAAGGTTGATGAAGACATAGTTAGACCATTCAAAACTTGTGGATATGATTCAAATGATCGAAATGATAGTTTATTTTGGACTCAAAATCAAGTGCAGATCATTCCAGTGAATCAGGAAAGCCAAGAGGAAGGAATTAGTGAAAGTGCAGAAGTGAGATCACAAGAGCTTGAAGTTCAAGAACATCCTAAGACTCCAAGTTATGTAAGATTGAATCATTCAGAAGATTAGATTATAGATGATAAGAAAAAAGGTGTTCAAACTAGGAGAATAATTGTAGAAGAATAATGGAATATTCAAAGCCAGTTGGCACACCTATGGTGACCGGATGTAAGTTGACTCAAAATGATGATTCTCCTAAAACAAATCAAACTAGATACAAACCCATGATTGTTGGATTGTTGTATTTGACTCAAACTAGACCTGATACCATGAATGTCATATGCATTGTTGAAAGATTTCAAGCTGATCCTAAGGAATCTCATGTGACTATTGTGAAGAGGATTTTTTGATACTTGAAGGGGACAATTGATTTTGGCCTACGCTATCCTAAACAAGATTATTTTACTTTGAGTTCTTTTACTGATGCTGATTGGGCAAGAGATGTGAATGAAAAAAATAATACTAGTGGTGGTGCATTTTTCTTGGGAAAAAAGTTGATTTCATGGTTAAGTAAGAAGCAAAATGCCATTTCTTTATTTACTGCAGAGGCAAAATACATTGTTGTTGCTAACAATTATACTCAAGTATTGTGGATGAAGCAGATGTTGAAAGATATCTGAGTTGTGTATGATGAACCTATTACTATATTCTATGATAATTCAAATGCAATTAACATTTCTAAGAATCTAGTGCTGCATTCAAAAACCAATCATATATCTATCAAGTTTCACTTTTTGAGAGAGAAGGTGAGTGAGAAGGAAGTCAAATTGGAGTATGTGCCCTCTAAGGAACAAAATGCAAATATCTTTACTAAGCATTTTCCTAAGGATACTTTTGAGTATCTCAGAGGGAAGCTAGGGGTGATTACCCCTCCTAATTATAACTAAGGTGCATTGACTTGCATCAGTCTGTGTATTTCATAGTCATATCTTGATCTGGATTGATGTTGCAGTGGCTACTACTCAGGGGGAGTAGTCAGATGTTTAGAAATGTGGTTTGAAACTTGTGTGGAGAAATATACACATTATCTTTTTTATTGATGTCAAAGGGGTAGCAGAGTCATGTGAAAAAACTTGAATTATCTGGGGAGAAGAGTCAAAATCTAAGGGGGAGAAAGTGTTAAGAGAAAGTTGTGTTGATGGTGTTTTTCACATCATGTGTTGCCATAAATACCAAAGGGGGAGATTTTTGGATGTTGTTGGTATGTGGTTTTCATTTATGTCAACACTATTGGAATTAATGCATTAGAGGCTGTATATGTCGAGGATATTGAGAAATTGTAATAAAATAAGTTGTAGGTTGATAGTGGTGAAGTGAAGTTTAGTATGTTGGCTAGCTCAGTATTTTGATGATCATAGGTTGTGGATTAAAGGGTTTGTTTTCTATTATATCTAGTTTATCCACATCAAGTTTCTAAGATCTATATGAAGATTTGATCGAGTTATGAGTATATGTGTTTTGACAGTTTTTCTGTTTCTTCAGTCGGTGTTCCTGAAAGAGGGTGTTGTAATTCTAGTAAGTTCAGTTGTTACAGATGCTTCTCTGGTGATTCATGATGCTTGTGGATGTTTTATATATTTTTCTCTATCTATTTTGTACATCCACATTGATCATTGTGCTCGTGATTGGTGATTTTCTTTTGCGTGTTCATGTTTTTCATGTTCATGGCTGACATGGTGATTGTAGCGTGTTGTGGATCTTCAAGGAATAATTATTGAAGATTTCATGTTTGAGGATGTTGTTTTGGGTCCTCATTATGTTGTGTCTAACATTGGTTGATTCACATTGATAATCATTTATGTTTTGGGCTGACAGTTTGTATTCATTTTATATTTTATTGAAGTCGACATGTAGATGATGTTATTCTTTGTTGCAGATATATGAGCGAGTGTTTACATCATTTGCGACATGTGAGATGTGAGAAGTGCGAGTGTTATGTGTGAATAAAGTTTAGATATTTCGAAGGTAGAAGTAAAGTGGGAAGAAGAGTGAGCAGAAGAAAGAGTGTTCACGTGCTTAACCAGAATTGTAATAAGGAATTAGTAGATGCTATCTTGTCAGTTCAAAATCTCTTGGATGGATGTAATTTGAATGTGACTGTAAGAAAATGTGTCTTCCTTTGGGTAGTAAGCCTTTTTGTATTTGAGCAGTGAGCTCTAGGTAGTGTGCTTGAATTCATGTGCATTCCCTATTTACTAAACTTTTAACAAAGTATAAACGTGTGGATTAACCTCCACCATGGCTTTTCCCCTAACAGGGCTTCCACACAAAAATCTTGGTGTTATGTGTGTTTATGATGTGGTGATGGTTTTTTCTTTCATGTTTAATTATCAAGTATGAGAATAATTTTAATAAGTATAACTTTTGAGACAACTGATTCACTCCCCCTCTTAGTTGTCTGCCCTTGTGATGCCAACAAGGTTTAGAGAGGATTGAAGGAAGTTTGAAGATCATTCATTCATTGTTGCATTCAAAGCCCTACATATTGTAAAATCATGAAAACTCACCTGTAGAATTATCTGATAGTGATCCATCAAGTTTACAAGTGGAAACAAAGATATCAGATCTAAAATTAGAGGACTAAAGAATAGAGCAAGACATCCCTATAAGGATTGGGATGCCCTTGGGTGACTCTATCCTCAGGTACAATGATTGACACCAAACTGTCTAGATAGGTACACAACACTCTACCTCTCTCAAATCTACCTATAAATATTTGTTTCTTTCCATCAATTGTCGAAAGCTTGTATTTTACATATTAGTTCATATAGTCTAATTAGGTTAACCAATTTCAATCCATTCCATTTCATCCCAAGGCTCAATAAGATGCAGATCTAGGTCTGATTGGCTCACCTTCATGGTTGAAAGTCAATCTATACACCTTATTGATCTCCATCTTAATGAAATAATAGAAAAAGACACTCAAGTCATGTTTCACAACACAACACAAAATTTAAATACTAGGTTTACACATTAGGCCTAGGATTCTCATTTTTCTTTGTTTCATTTTGGTGAAATCATCCTATTAACATTACATACCTTTTGAAATTGCATCCTAGATCTAAGTTTTGTATTGTATTGATTTGCATTTCTCATTTATGGTTTTATTTTTGTATCACAAAAGGCATATTCTTAAAAAAAAAGATTGCATATCATATTACATCATAGGTTGCATTAGGGTTTATTTTAGTCATTTAGGTCAGATCTACATTGAAAATTGTATTCATAATTATCATTTGTTGTTCAAGAATTTTTGCACATTTGCATTTGAATCACATTGTCTTAATTTGAGAAAATTATGGAGAAATAGTTACTTTCATAACTATTTGCAAACAAAAATAGGGCACTTAGAGAGTTTAATAAACATTCAATTTTTTAGTTTTTAGACACCTTATCAAGGACATAGATGCCCTTGGGCAACTCTTTCTTTATGCACTAGGATAAAAAAAAATTACACAATTCTATTTCTATGTCTTTAGTCTATGTCTGCTTGTAGATCTCTGTTTTATAATTCTTAATTGCATTCATTTAGGCATCTTTCATATGGCTCAAAAAGTGAAAAAACGTGAAAAAAATACATTTTTTAATTTCAAAATTGCATCAAAATCATCATTTTTAGATTTACGCATCTTATAATTAGTCAATTTTACATTTTAGATTAGAAAACTTGCATTCAAATTTTTCATTTATTGCTCACCTATTATTAGACACTTGCATTGGCATAAATTAAGGAAATTTTGGAAAAATATTCACTATCAAACCCATTTGTAACCAAAACCAAAATCCTTAAACATAATCGCACACAATCAGACTTTGAATATCTAGAAAACCTAATCAGGACACATATGCCCTTGGGTGCTTCTATCCTCCTACTTTTGGCTCAACCAAAATTTACACAAAGTTCTCTTTTTGTATTCTCTGTCTACTTTTGCTTTCTAAATTTTTTTATGAGTATTTTGTTGTGGTTATTTGATAGTTTAGTGTTCGTAATGGGTACACTTAGTGTTTTTGAATCTCACATGAGCTTCTTGACTTGGTGTCCTATTCCCAATACTTCAATGAGGTGTAGTTGTAGTTTTATGGCATCCCACAATGTTGTTACATTCACAGTGGATCTCGAGTCTTCCAAATATTTTATATATCAACACTCAACCCATTGTGGACTTTATCTGTAATGCTACCATACCAATGAAAACCTTACAATCATCCATTTTTATGGATGTTGAGACTGTCATTGCTCATGTTCCTGAAGACAAACTAAAACAATTGTACAAAGATCTAGGACTTCAAGACTAAGTGAGTACTGAATATCTAGCTAACTTAATGGTCCTTATAATAGATAACATGCGGAAATTAAATAATGAATCTCAAGGATTAGAGGTTTTGTGTAGCCTAGCCCATATTGTTGATGCTAATATACCTACAATGGCTAGTTGCACTCAAGCTTTGGGATGCACTCAAATTCAAGGAGAAAATTAAGTCCCCCTCCCTACAACAATAGCCTCTATTGGACCCGTTATTTGGTGTTTCTGCACGACAACAACTCAGATAGAATAAAAATTATCCTATCTCTCTTAAAAGGTTGATATCTATGAACAGAGAGATAACCCCAAGGTATTTCGGGTGTCAAGTTATGACAATGCAGTAGAACAAACTTAGTGATAAAATGTAAATATGCTGGTAATCATAAGGGGTCTTACGTGTGAGTGTTGGAAGCTCTAAACTCATCAAATTATAGATATAGTGATGCTTTAACTTCAAGTTCTAACCATTTAATAAAAGAAATAACAAAAGATGAAGGTTTCAGAAGCTCTAATTGCTAATACTACTTCTAAGACTAATCATGCAAATGATGAAATATTTGGAATAGACCAACCCCTTAAACTAGTTTCTGGTCGACCCAAGCTATACCGGCAATCTTGTAGAGAACAGTGCAATCTTCTAAGGTGTTAAAGATTTTCAGGCTGTAGACACTCATTCAAGAAAGTTGAATGAACACATACAGTTGAACTAAGAACATGAATACGAGGTGTAGGTTGACCTTACGCAACATTCCCAAAATCAAGAAGCTACCTAAGATATGAACCAGGGATTGCTATAACACTCCAGTTATTAAATCATCAACATTATGAACTAAATCTAGACTACATCCAATCATTCTCAAGTGATTTGAAAGATGGAACAAGAAACATGCAAGATTATCCAATGCAAAGGAGGCACCGGTCATGACACAATGTCTGCACTTTGTATTAAATCATCACTTTCGCAATATCTCTGGTCTGTTACAACACTTGCTTGAAATGTAAAAAAACTAACTCCTAATCTACTAACATGTTACCCTAGTGTTAAATATACTGCTTAAAATTGATTGGTAACCAACTTAACCAGCTTGGCTAATTATTCCAACCCTTACAAATGAGGCAGAGTGCCATACTTATAGAAAGACAGTCCTACGTGAGACAAAGCTAGGGTTACAAGAGAGTCATCCACCAACCAGATCGGCCCCGATAGTCGGCAATAACTCATCACTCAATAATGAATGCAACAAGGACCCCATCAGATCAACCTGTGATTGCATGCAACCAGGGGACAAATCCTTGAGCCACACCCAACAATAAATGAATACCTTGCGTGAATAGCATTGCATGCACGCTAGGAGGAAAACGAGCAACCAACCAAACTAGAGCCTGGGCAAACAAATGACCCAGATCAAACAAAACCAGGCTGAATCCACCAACCTGGTCCGCCCAACATTAATGAGCACCAAACGCGCCGACCTTGCGTGCAAGAAAGGGTCTCATGACAGTAGTTGCAAAGTGTACCTGACTGCACCCACAAATCATGCCCAAATCTTGAAAGTACATCTTGCAAATTCTAGATCGATCCAACCTACAACCAAATGGGCCATGATTAATGCCCAAAACATCATCAAAATCCAAGCAGGTCCAAAACAGTTCCTAGGGCAAGAGAATCCCGCAAAAAAACCCAAGCAAAAGCGGAAACAAAAATAGGCGGAGGTTGAGCCATGAGCAAAATAGGAATAGAGAGCCAAGATAGGCGGAGGCAGAGACAGAAAGGGAAAGGAAGGGGAACAGGCAAAACAAAACTCACCTCAGCGAAAGCGGAGGCGAAACGGGAACGGGGAAGGAAACCAAAGGGAAACCAGGCAGAGGCAAAAGAAAAACCCGCCCCGGTGGATTCAAAGGCGGAACGGGAATGGGGAAGGAAACCAGGCAGAGGTGGAAGCAAAACCCGCCCTGGCGTAAGCCAAGGCAGAACAAGAATAGGGAAGGAAACCCGAACTTTGCCAAAGTTCAAAGCCACATTCTATCCCGGTCCCAATCTCGACAAAATGAAAAAAGAGGAAACCAGAGAAAACCCATGGGCGGAGAACCAACCGAGAGGCCGAAGACAAATGAAACAACGAAGAAAACGAGAATGCGGGAGGTGGAGCCGGAATGGGAACGAAAAGGGATCGCGAACTTTGAAAAAGTTTGGAGTAAGATTCCATCCCAGTCCCACCTCCGACAAAAGAAAGGGAAAGCGAAGTGAAGAAAACCTAAGGGAGGAAAGAGACCCTTAGGAAAAAATAAACAAAATGACGAAGAAAAGAAAGGAAGCAGGGAGTGGAGCTGGAACGGGAATGGGAACCGAACCTGGAACTTAGCAAAAGTTCAAAGTTAAGTCCCATCTCGGTTCCGCCTCCAGTAGAACAAAGGAAACAAGGAAAACAAGGGAAATCTAAGGGAGAAAACCAACCCTTAGGCCTCAAACAAAACAACATGGGAGAAAATAGAGGGCAAAAGAAGACCACCCCAAGAGGACATCCGCAAGATCCCAAAAACCACCAGGAACTTAGCACAAAGGCACCGCCAAATGAAGACAAGCGCCAAGGATCAAAACCCTAACATTTTCAAAGATAAGCACAAAAAGGGGGCAAGCCACCAAAGTAGACCAAAAGACCAAGCCAACAGAGGGTCCCCACCTTCAGAGGGGCGTGGGTGCAAAAATGCACAACAAATGGCGACTCCATTGGGAAATTCTCTGGAGCATTTTGATAACAAACTGGCATCATGAACTCAGAATCTTTGGTTTCAATCAAAGCATTAGGTTAAAAATAGACAAGGTTTCAGAAACCACTAACAAGCTAACCTTTCCTGTACCAGGATCAAAGTGTGTGCATATGTATTTATTTTCCTTTCCTAAGTTGCAGCAAGGACCAAATTCAATTTGACAGGGCTACCTAAGGATTCTGACCCCAAAAGCAACTTGGATAGAGCCTCAATACCAGTCAGGCGTCCATAGCCCCGATGAGGTTATCATTGTGACCCTCCCTAGCATAGCTCTACTGCCAACCAGGCATCCATATCCCCGGTAGAGATACTAGGATACCCTTGAAAAGGTGAACATTCTAATTTTCAATATTTTCTTTCTTTTCTTTTGATATTCTCTTTTGAGATTTGCTTTTAAAGCTTTACCTTTTCACCTTGCAAGCAATGAAGCCCACACTCAAGGATGAGAACCACATCGACACTGGAGTAGAATTTAAGATTTTTCACCCAGTCAGACCTCCTAAAGACCATGTGCAACCTCATAATTCTTAAGATTTCTATGAAGATATAAGACCCAAATGCATTCCAGAATTCAACTTAGTCAAGTGACACTTACTCCCAGCCTATGCAACATCAAATGAAGGAAATCCACCAATTTGAATGACCCTGAAAAGATGATAAGAATTTGTAAAAGAGATCCCAGAGCAACCCTAGACAAGCAACCAGTTATAGAGATGCAACCAACACTGAGGAAAGTAGGAAAACACCACAAAAGCACAGAGTAGCAAGGAGAACCAACCCAAGCAGACCAAAGCAAACCAAAACCAGAGTAGCAGACAAGCAAAGAAAACCCAAAGACACCCAATAGAAAACAAGGCAAAAACAACACAACAAAAAGGAAACCTAATCTACTTATGTACAAGGAAAGAGATGAGAACAACTCAAGGCTGGAAATAATGCTTCAAATACTGCCCATTGAAAGGTAGTGGGATATCTCCTCTAGTGAGGGTTTTCAAATGAAAGGCATTATCTCCCAGGATCTCCACGATCTAATAAGGTCTGAGCCAAAGTCTGTCAAATTTTCCATGCTCCCCCTTCTTGTCATGGGCTTTATCCCAATGGAGAACCAAGTCAGAGATCCTAAAGGCTTTCACCTTGGCTTTCCTATCAAACCATATTTTCACTTGGGAAAGTTTTCTAGGGCTTCATCTCTTATCTCTTCAAGGTGCAACAATTCAGTTAAGCGGGCTTCACACTTATCCTCTCCATCATAATATTCATTGATGAATTGTAGGGTTAGGATCTTGAGCTGGATGGGAAAGATAGGTTCCAAGCCATACACTAGGTGGTAAGGAGAGGTTCCTAAGGATGTTTTCTGTCTAGTGCGGTCTGCCCAAAGATAAAATCTAAGTTGGGTATGCCAATACTTGGGATTATTTTCTTGTAGTTTCTAGATGACTGTCAAAAGGTTCTTATTGGAAGACTCAACCAAACCATTCCCCTGTGGATAATAATTGGATGTAAATTTTATGGTAATCCCATGGTCATAAGCCTAGTTAGAAAACTTTAGAGATGCAAGTGCAAAACCATTGTCACAAACTATAGCCAATGGACAACCAAAGCGATTAATGATACCTGATTCCATGAAATTGATTACCACGTCAGAGGTGCATTGTTTGCATGCAAGAGCTTCAGTCCACCTAGTAAAATAATCAGTTATGGTAAGAATATACCTATGGCCTATAGATGAAGATGGGTTGATTGGACCAATGAAATCCATTCCCCATTTTGCAAATGGTTTTACCTCTATGACAGGCCAAAGTGGAAGAGCTGCACACCTCTCCCTGCCTGTTGTAGTTTGAAACACATGACAAGTCTTCTCATGATGATGTGTGTCCTTGAACAAGGTAGGCTAATAATATCCTTCCCTTAGAATCTGATTTGCAGTGGAAGGTGCTAAACTATGGCATGTGCCATATTTATCATGAAATTCAATCATCACTCTCCCGGCCTCTTCTTTCCCTAGGCATCTCAGGTAAACACCTTCATGGTTTCTCTTGTATAGGAAAACTCCCTTCATCATAAAACTACCACTCTTCAAACATAGATCTCTCATTTGCATTGAATTAAGGCATTTGGGACATTGTTGATTCAACAAGTAGTAGATAACATCATCATACCAGTCCCAAAGAGAAACATCTTCAAGATTATAATGCTGGGCCACAAGGTCAGGACCCATTTTTTCCATTGTCTTGGTCAGTCCTTGCCCTCTTACCAATTTCATGGGTTGAATTTCAATATCATATTATTGTAATATAGTCACCCACTTGGCTTTGTGTTTTCCCAACTCTTTTTGCATTAACAACAACTTGATTGCAGGATTAGGGACTATAGCAAAGACCTTGTTTCTCAGTATGTAGTGCCTAAACTTCTTCACAGTTCGGATCAAGGCATAAGCCTGCTTTTCAACACTAGGATACTTCAGCTCGACATCCTTCAAAGGTGCACTCATGAATGCGATGGGGTGTTCATTACTTTGATCAAACTTCTGTGTCAACAAGCCCGCATAGGAATGATCAAAAGCAAATGAATAGATGTAGAATGGCTTAGCATAATCAGGACTTACCAAAATAGGGGCCTCAACAATAGCTCTCTTGATTGCTGCAAATGCTTCCTTAGCCTCTGTATTCCATTCAACCTTCACTTCTTGCTTCAACATGGCATTTAAGGGCTTGATTATTTTTGCAAATCCAGTGATAAATTTCCTGACAAAGTTAATCTTGCCGAAGAATGACTTCCTTTCTTTCTTGCTTGTAGGGGGTTGAATTTTCAGTATTGCCTCCACTCGTTCAAGATCAATGGAAATAACTTGCTCTGAGATAACATGGCCTAATAGATTTCCCTCAGTGAGTCCAAAGATGCACTTCTTTGGATTAAGAGAAATACCAAATTCCCTGCACTTCCGGAACACCTTGCACAAATTTGCAACATGATCACCTCTCTTCTTGGAAAAGACCGTTAAATCATCCATGTAGATGATTATGCACTTGACAATGATGTATTTAAAGGATATCCATAGCTCTTTGGAATGTAGCTCTAGTGTTGATTAACCCAAAGGGCATTCTCCGGTAAGCAAAAGTTCCCCATTTTGTAGTGAAGGAAGTCTTGTGCCTATCCTCATATTGAACCATGACTTGATTGTATCCAGAGTACCCATCCAAAAAGGACATCATTTGAGATCCATTGACAACTTGAAGCACCTCATCCAGTCAAGGGACTGGATAATTATCCTTTTCTGATGCTCTGTTCAGGTTTCTGAAATCGACACATAGTCTAATTTCTCCATTTTTCTTCTTGATTGGAACCAAGTTTGCGACCCATGTTGAATATCTTATTGGGAATATGATTTGTGCTGAGAGTAGATTTTTTACTTCCTTTTAAATAATGGGCTCCAACAAAGCATTGATTGGTCTTTTTCTTTGCCTGAATGGCTTAACATTTGACTTGAGGGGAATTATGTGTGTAATGATTGAAGTGTCATATGTCCTCAAGTCATCATAGCTCTAGGCTATCACATCCTGATATGTGTGCAAGGCATCAATAATTACCTTCCTCTCCTCCGGAGTGCACACCTTACCAATAAGTACGTTCTTGATATCACTTTGGGTCTCCATGTTGTATGTTTCACATTGACAGTTGAGGGATTCCATTTTCATTTTCTGCTCCTGATCTTTAATCCTATCCAAATCAAAGATCCTTTCTGATTGCACCATGACTCTTGGGATGGTATTAGTCTTCAGATTGAGGAATCCTTCTAGGTCAATTTCAGCCTCCTGAGGCTCAACCTCATCAATTACTTGGGAAGCAAATGCATCACAGCTAGTAATAAAATCAAGAATGTTCCTATCATCTTCAAATACTTGAAAATTGGTGACATTGTTGGGCACTGAGGGAACTAGAACAAGTTCCATAGTGAATTTCTTTAATCTTGAAAGTGATAAAGGATGCAATGTACTTGCTGCTTGTGCCAGAGAATCAACAGTCTGATTCTTACTCTGAGGTATTAGTTGAATGTTGAAGGAAAAAAATCCTTCAATAAGGTCCCAGACTCTATGTTTGTAATTGGCCATCCTTCTGTCATGACATGAATATTGTTTTCTCACTTGCTTGACCACGAGCTCAGAATCTCCAAATACTTGGAGGATTTTAACTTTCTTCCTCAATGCCATTAGTAGCCCATGAACCAAAGCTTCATACTCAGCTACATTGTTAGTGCATTGGAACTAGAGTCTGTGAGCAGAAAAGTAGGTTTTACCCTTAGGACTGATCAACTCAAGCCCTGCTCGAGCACCTTGTTTGGATTTGGATCCATCAAACCTTAATGTCCAACAGTCATTAGCTCCTACTTTTCTTGGAATGTCTCTATCCTTACTATCACCTGAAGGTTCCTAAGGAGGTTTTGGATCCTTCCCCCTTTGACTATTTCGAATGATCTTTATGCTTGACCCAACAGTTGGGGTTGTGTTGATATGCCCTTGTGTCTGCTCTACTATAGTTTGACACAAGCAATATTCTAGTTCAAAATGAGGAGCATCATGGATTCAACACCAATTAGGAAGAAGCAATTCTTCAAAGTTCATATTTCTACCTAGCTGTATCTAATCCTCTACAGATTTCCGGATAAACTCCTGGAAGTTATCCAACAAGTTGAGTTGTCTTTTGTCCTGATCTTTAGGTTCCTCCGTTTGTTCAAATTGCACTTCAGAGCTGCTAGCTTTTGATGTAGGTTCACCAGAAGAGCCCTAAAACATCAAGATTTCCTTTGTGTCCAAAGCAAGGGAGGCTAGGACATAGTTCCCCATACTGACTCTTGTCACCAATATCTCATTTGAAGTATTCTGATATTCGGTGATGACATACTTCATTCTCGATTCTCTCTCAATTTTGATCTAATTTGGGACTCCCTTCTAGGGGAGCCACATATGGGAGTGATCTATGGATGTGTACCCATTGAGTGCCTTGGTGAAATACCTTCCTAAGATTAGACCATAGGTGTCAAGAGTGTCAACTACCTGAATATTAAGCACTTGTTGCACTCTGGGGTCTGAGGCAACTTGCATGGGGATCATATTTAGTTATCCTACAATGTTCACCTTTGTTTTGTCTAGTTGGGTGAATTTCTTTTGGGAAGCTACAAGAGTAATACCAAGAGCCCTACAGATAGAAAATGGCATAACATTTGTGGATGCCCTTGAATCTAGCAGAAAATTGTGCAGATTTTTGCCAAATATGGGAATGGAAATCAGAAAAGGAGGGGTTTCCATTTTTCCTTTGAATAAACTCAACTGTGAGTTAGCTTGGGCAACCTAACTCTTATCTTTTTCTTTACCCTTATCCTCGAGTTGTGACGGACTAGGACATTTGGGTGTTTTTGAACTAGGAGGCCTTACAACTATCTTGTTATGCCTTGCATAACCACCCCATCTTTTTGCCTTGGTCAAAATGGGTCCCCCTTTGTTTTTTATCCTTCGTCGATATTCAGAAAAAGTGTGGAGTCTTTTCTTTCCAACACTTTGTTTTTCTTTGGTTTAGTCTGTCAGAACCGGAGTCGGAACTGAATCGGGTTCTGAAACTTCTTTCAAAACATGTTCCGATCCCCATCTCGACAGTCTTTCTTTTGACCTTTTTGTTTTGTCTTTGTCAGATCTAGAGCCGGATCAGACATTTAGTCGGTATTTATTTGAAATTTCAAAATCAAAATCCATCCCGTCTCCGCCTCTGCTTTTTGAACTTTTGTTTTAGGCTATGTTCTTGTTTTTAGTTTTCTTGTTTTCGATCTTTTATTTTTTATTTTTCTGTTTGGTTTTGTTTTATGCTTTGTTGGCGGAACCGGACCTGGAACGGTAACGAAGTTGGGAAATTATTCAAGTTTCCAAATCCTTTTTCATTCCAATTCCACTCCCACTGTTTCTTGGTCGTTGACTTTTACTGAAGTCACACTGCAGTAATGTGTTAGTTCTTCTCCAGTTCTGACTCCGCTCTACTGCATTTAATGCATTAATGACAACTGCCATGCGTAGGTAGAAACTCTGAGTTTTACCTTGATTAGGAATTAAACAGGTGATTATTATCATTGTTAAGAAATCAAAGAGTGAAGTAGAGCAGCAGTGGAGTTTTTCTGAGTGAATCGATTGAAAGAAGAGGAGATAATTGTTTGCGGATTTATTTAGAAGGTTTGCCAAGTTTTGCATTCGAGGTAGGGTTCCTATTCTCATTTTTCTTTTATTTTACTTTCGTGTTTTCTTGTTTCTATTAGATCATTTTTCTTTGAGCAGGTTCGTGTTTCTTCATGGGTTTGTATGATTAGTTTTTCTTGGTTTTTGTTTGTTTGATTGTTCTTGTCTTCATTTTGTTTGGTGCTTTTGTATCTAGTTTTCAGTGAGTTAGGGCATGGTGATTTTCATGTTTTGTCGTGATCACAACATACTGCATTGGGTTTTAAACGTGTAGATTAATTAGGGTTCCACAGTAAGATAGATTAAATTTAGGTTTTATAGTGAGTTAGGGTTGTTTAAATATTGTTTTTACTTAGGGTTTTTATCGCGCATTTGTCTGGTTAAATTAGGAAGGGTTGAATTCGTCCCCTTATTTTTATATCACATTTTTTAGATTAGGGTTTTATGCATTTAAATGTTAAATATGATGCCCTAAAATTACAGTCGCCCCCACGGTCATATGGGCATGGTCCTTTCATGTTGTATTTAAGCCTCATTTCATTTTAATATGACCTTAGTCTTTAATCATGAAGTTATGCATTAGATTGTTAAAATCATTGATGACGTCATGGTCAACCTAGGTGGAAGCAGAATGAGAATTGATTTAGGATTTTTGGGTGTGTTTTATGATTAGTGTCAATTCCATTTTCATCTCATCTCTGACTCCGCTTATAGTAAGAAGCTTTATTTCAAGATAATGTCAACCTAGGTGGAAGCGGAAGCGAAACCGAAATAAAATATGAAAACAGAGAATCTGAAGGAAACTGAATCATTTTCCATTCCGGTTCCAGTTCTGATCACTATTCCACTTCCGACTCTGAGCCCGCTTCTTGTTAGTAGAATATCAATAACAATTTTTGCTCCTAGCTTGGTAGTATGTTAAAAGAGGATTGTTTAAGATGTTTTTTGCCTGGTTTTGCCTCTGATCTATGTTTGAAAGGTATGATTTTAAGACATATTTTGAGATGTTTATTCAAAGATCTAACTAGAGGTTTTGTTGTAGGAAAGCTAAAGGATGTCAGGAACATCAGGAGAAGTTATCCAAAGGAACCAACCTGCAGGAACATTAAAGGCAGCAGCTAAACCCATGAAGATCAAGCTAGAACAGTTACCTTAAACCTTGAGGTATAACCACAGGAGTCCTATTGTCACAGTAAGCAAAGTGGAATCGGATTGGTCAGACATCACCGAAACACATTTGGGCCAATACAATTTTGAGGAGCTGTATTTAGAAACGTTTGTTGAAGATATAACAGGGAGAACACAAAGAATTGTTGATTCCGGTTTGGCCCATATCACCCTATTTCCTCTTTCAATCCAATGCCTGGAGTTAATCTTGATAGCTGTAGGAGCTTACAATCCAGCTACCTGACAATGCATGGATTCACAAGATAATGTAATCATTGATCTCACTCCTCAAATATTTCAAAGTATATTTAGTGTCCTGGATCCAAAGAACTTGGTGCAATTAACTGAGGTAGATGCCCTAGAGAAATATAGAAAATATAAGGAATCCAACAAGTCTCACTTGAATAAAAAGTGGTTAAAAATAGAGAAGAAGTCTCTAACCAAGCTTGCAGACCAACCAAAGAGGGAAAATTTCTACAAAGAGGTATCAGATTTAATAATGATGTTGTCTAGGGCTTTTGGGAAGATAGATGCCTTTCATTTTAAGGAGTGGATGTTTCCCTTCATCCAGATAATCTTAAATGGCACCCATCAATTTGATTGGCTAATGATTGTATCAGATGCCATTCATGATCAATTGACAAACATTAGGGAGACTAAATGCTTTTTCATGACTTCTTACATTGTGTATGTAGCAGCAAGAGTAGGTATCTTCCCAGGTCTGAATAGAGTAGGGATAATAGGAGTGTTAGATGGAAAAAATAAGGTGTGGGAGCATTATAACCAACTGTCTCTATAGGTTGCTGAGACTCAATTCAGAAGGGTTAATGATGCATTCATATATGTGATCATTAACCAACTCAACGGTGATGCAGGGTACAGACTGATCCAAGAGGCCATGACATTTATCACTAAATGGGGATGTTGGTACATTCAATACCCCAGGTTTACATACTTCAGGCTAGCTGGCTTTGAAGGTCATCCACATTTGCTGCCAAGATGTTGCAATAATAGGATAGTTTTAATGGAATCTATATATCAGGCTCTATGGGTTAATGCCCAGTTTGGATTGAAACATAAAACATGATGTCATAAGTTCCCCATGAAGTTGGGTGAATACAGTTGTTAGCATCTGCTGGGAGCAAAGGTAGTGTGCAGTGAGTTGATATATTTAAAGCTAGGTTTATATACAGCTCGAAAGCACTTTGAACCGAAGAGTAAAATGAATGCTTTGCTGCCTTCTGTGTTTGATAAACATTTCAATTTATTAGAAGATTTCTGGAGTGACCGGCAGGATGAGTATGATCTGAGGAAGAATAATTATGAGAGATTACCTGTCTCACTCATGGCAGAGCTTGGTATCAAAAATGAAATTCTTAAAGCATTGGTGGATGATGGAGTTGTATTGGATCCATCTTATGAAGCTTTAAACATTGGGACTAAAATCTTGGATCTGATTGACTCGGACAATGATGAAACTATTGACATTAAGCATATAGGATGAGTAGTCTTGGATAGGAGCATTCAATGGGTGGTTCTAAGAACCAAAACTCATCAAGGACCAGCTCCTAAAAAGGGGAAAGGATATAAAAGGATCAAAAGAAAGACACCTCCTATGGAGCCTTTGGAGTTCCTTCCTCCAGACATTGAAGAAATAGAGCTTGAAGCAACAGTTGATGAATGAGAAAAAAAAAGAAGGAGAGGCCCAAATAGGATTTGTTGTTTCAACACCTACATTAGGTGAGTCTTCTACTCAAATCCCACTTGCAAAATTAAAAAGTGAAGAAGTGAAAAAAGGGACTCTTCATAATATTGTTGAAACTATGAAGGGAAAATAACTAGAAGTGGAAATTCATGATGTTGCAATAGACTCCAATGAGACTCTTTCAAAAAAGATACACAAGAAAATATGCCTCTAGAGGAGGATACGGAACAGGTAATGACACAGGAGGATCAATGGGCATTGTTTGAAGAAATCAAGAAGGCTTCTGATGAGCAAGCTACAGCAATAGAAAAGAAAAAGTTAGTTGATGCCAAGACACAAGCTGATGCCATACTACAGCAGCAACAAATTGAAGCTAAGTCAAAAGCTGATGAAGTAGAGAGGCAACATAAACAAAAGGAGCATGAGCTCAAGGTTAAGGAGGAGAATGATAAGTTAAAGCTCAGAGAAAGGAAGAAGAAGCGAAATGATTGCAAAAGGAGAAAGAGGTGGAAGAGCTGGTCAAGAAGCAACAAGAAGAAAAAGAAAATGCAGAAAAGCTTAAAGCTTTAGAGAAAGAAGCTTTGGAGAAAGAGAGACTAGAAAAAGAAAGAATGGAAAAAGAAAGACTGGAAAAAGAAAGATTAGAAAAGGAAAGATTAGAAAAGGAAAAATTGGAGAAAGAAAGATTAGAAGAAGAAAGGTTGAAGAAGGAGGAAGAAGATAAGAGAGTACAAAAGCAAAAATATAAGGAGGAAGCTGAGAAGCTTGCATAGATGCATGTGGAACAAGAGCAACAATAGAAACAAAGGGTTGATTCTCAACCTAAGGTAAATGTGCAACCTCCCTTAGCTACTGCCTCCTCTTCTTCAACCTTGATGACTGTTACTCCAGGTGCTTCGACTTGGTTGAAATTAGACCTTCAAAAGATATCACCGACACCTTCTCAACCTCTCAATTGGGAGCATATGATGAAGGAAATTGAAAAAGAAAGGCTAAAAAGAAGGCCAAGATCCTGCACTCTACTAGGCTGACTAACAAGGGAGAAATTGTGGCTGAGTGTGCTATACCTATGATAGATAAAGAGGTAGGATATATGCAATTAACAGATTATCAACTAGGCATTGCGAATTTGGGGAGACCTACCAGAGATCAGCAAATGAATCTAATTGATGTGGTAGCATCCTCAACCAAGTCAAGGATGTTGAAGGATAAGTAAAGGAAGGATGAGCTTAAGGCTCAATTAGATCAATTGCATGTTTTCCTTAAGAATATTTCTACTCCAAGATCACAACAGGTTGCTGCAATTGAGACCCCAATTTTGTTGAGCAGGAAGGAAGTAGAGGATTTGGAACAGGTGAGGGGCAAGGAAAAAATGTTGGATCGGTGGGTAAGTAAATTAAATCAATAAATAGATGAGGTATTAGAAGATAGTTTTGAGGTCTACAAAATGACAGAAGATCTAATAGAGGAAATGAAACAATATGTTAAAACATTGGAAGCACAAAAGGAGGAGTACAAGGGATATAGCCAGAAACTAAAAAAGGTCAATAAATTGCCTAAGACTACCCTCCTAAAACAGTCAATATTAGAAGAAGATAATAAGGATTTTCTAGAAAAGACTTCTTGTGTACTCTGATTTAGAACATATTTTCTATTCAAACATAGAAATGAGGTTCAAGATTCTGTTAAGGAGCTAAATGAGCAATTTGAGGAGTTGGAGGCCATCATTGCTATTTTAGTAAATGTTGAGGTACTTGTAAAAGAAGGCTTACCTTTAAGCCAAATAAAGCAGAAATGGACTGAAAGATTTAAAGAGGTTATGCAGAGAGGAGATGTTGGTGAAGATCTGCTAATGGATCGATTGATGGACATCAAAGAAGAAATAAGAGTAGCCAAGAGAGAGTTGACAAAGCTGAAGGATATGAGAGGGTTTGCTGCAGCAGAGTTGGAGAGAATTAAGTTTGAAGACAACTGGGTGGATGGGCCTGAATTAGACACATTACAACAAGTCTTCTCCAACTATGACGAATAGATGATGGAGAAAAATTCGCATGCATAAATCTCATGCATGCATGACTTTATTCTTCTTTGCATGTTGCATGCAACACTGGCAGTTTTGAAACGCATGGATTTTCTTCTATTCTATTCTATTTCTTCTAGTTTAACTGAGTTTCCAAAGATAATTGTAATCCTTGAAAAGGTGGATTCAGCTTAAAATAGAAGGGACTTCCGAATTTTGTATATCTATAAATACCCTTTGGGTATCATATTGTAAGGGTCGGCTTATAGAGAATAGAATTGGCCACCTGATATTAGGAGATATAATTTTGTTACAGAGATACATTGTTACTTGATTTTTACAGTTAAATAAAATTACAGGTTTACGCAATATGGTGTTAGAATTAAGTTTTACTTGATAAGGTTGATGAGTTATAATCTATTTGTATGCCAGTGATTGTACTGAAGCATGATATTTTCTTATGTGATGAAAATCATTAGAAGAAGCCAAATTTAAGGATTATCTCATTAGATTATCGGTGAATTGAGTTTATTGAAGTTTGTTGATCTATGATCTTGGTGATGAATGAATGTGTGTTCTTTTGGAATTTTTGAAGAAGTTGTGATATGCAAATTGTGGTATTAAATTAAGCACCTTAGATGTATGCAATGGTATGGTTTATTATGTAAATTGTGTCATGCTTTGGTTTTCTTGATCAGTTGGAAACATTCATTATTGAATATATATGTTTGGATATTAGATAAGTTTGATTCATGTTTTCTGATTTACCCTCTGATCTATCTTTTTTTTTTGTTTGAAACCCCCTTTATTTATAAGAACAGTTTGGTCAAATAAGTCATTGCTTGTTTTCTTTGTTACCAACACAAGCCCCTTGAATATTACAGTTGCATGGACCAATTAGGTGACACTAGACAGTTGAGAACTAACTACCAGGACCTTGGGAGTTAGACTACTGTATGTTGTCTTTGTTTTTCAGGAGAAATAGAGTAGAAATATTCTATTTATATGTTGTTTGTGTCATTTTCACCATCAACATGTCTCATTAGTAGCTACTCCTAATATTGCTATATTTGAATTAAAAGACCCAAGGACTACATTTCTAATTTCAGGAACTCTTAATAAATCAAAAGCAGAAAGACTCACCTTTACCCTTCTGAGTTCCTCAGTGACATATTCTCCCAGTTGTTCCATGTTCA
This sequence comes from Sequoiadendron giganteum, assembly GCA_007115665.2. Lineage (NCBI taxonomy): Eukaryota > Viridiplantae > Streptophyta > Pinopsida > Cupressales > Cupressaceae > Sequoiadendron > Sequoiadendron giganteum. Next base: position 417,744,178 of record CM021109.1, read on the forward strand.
GGTCAATGTGGAGCTCCTTGGAATGACCAGATTTCTTATCCTTTGTTGCATCAACAATGCTTCCTTTCGAAACATCTGGTTGTCCTTCTTTTGTGAGGTATTGTGTTGGCACCTGAGGGTAGGATGGGATTTTATTGGCATGTGGATCCGGTGGAGTAGTAAAATTGTGTGGAGGGGCAGATGTAGTGAATGGTCCTCTAGCTTGTGGATTCCTGTGGGGCTTGCTCCTCAGATCATATTTCTTAACAGGTTGCTGAAACATCTGCACCTCTTCAACATTATCCTCTTCTTCATCCAATGGGCCATTATTATTCTTAGTTTCTTCATCAAACAACTGATAGATTTCATCTTCATTGAGCACTTGCTCAACCTCTTCATCCTGACTGCTTGATCCCCCCTCTGGTTTATTCTCCTCATCCCTTGGGAAAGGAGCATGATTCAATACTAACACCGGGGAATCATAGGGATTTGAGGGCACCAACTCCTGGTTAGAGGAGTTGTTTTCAACTTCATATTGAAAAATGGAAGCAGCGGTTTGACATTCATGGCAGTCAAGCTCAAAATGCTGACTGGTCTTGTGAAGCCTACACCATCCAGACAAATCGACCTCTGCTAGGTACACTCCACCTAGAGGTTTATCAGGATTGGAAGGTTGATCTAGTGGAGTGGGAACCCCTCCATTGTTAGGCCCAGTGTTCTATGGCCTATTCTGCCTAGGTGGCTGTCTTCTTTTAAATCCTTGTCCACCTTGTTGATTTCTATCAAAGTTCTGACCAAAACCTTGTCCTCTTTCAAAATTCTAATTTCTGTCATAGTACTGCCCTCTATTAGAACTTGATTGCATACTCTTCTGATTAGCTTGGAGTTGATTGTTCTGGTTCCTCAATTAGGTTACCTCCATGTTCAATTTCTTTACTTTTTCGGTCAGCTCGTCTAACCTTTCTTTATTCGGATTGTTATAAGGGACTGGATTCACAGTGTTTAGGGAGTTCCTTTACACTCCTCCAGAACTAGTAGATTGATTCAAAAATTTTGAGTTCTGCAAATATGTGGGGAAATTAGCTTGGGGTTGTGAATGGAGGGGATGGTTAGCAGTTTTCTAGGGATAACCAGGCTTTGGTTGGACCTAGTTTATTGGATGACCCGAGTGATGGACCAGAGGCCACTATGGAATAGGATTCATGATGGGTGTGTGATTAATCAGAGCCTGGGTGAGAGATTAAACTTGGCTTGGGTGAGCAACTAGTCCCAGAGATGGTAGAGGTCTGAACAAGTGTTGTCTTAGGTTTGTACTGACCTTAACAGCCTCCATATATGTAGTGAGCAAGGTAGTTGGTGGGTTAGTTCTCCGCTTAAGGAAAGTGGAGGTAAGGCTGTCAAGGGCCTCAAAGTAGACCTCCGGGGCAGTGTCCTCATTTCCAGCATAAGGTGCCTAGAGTCTGGTGTATGCTCGATGGAACCTATTGTTGAATAGTCCTATGGTTTCATTGACCTCTCTTTTTACCCTAGTAAATTGCATGTATAGCTCATTAGAACTGATGGGGATCTTGAAGTTTAGTAGGATTGCAGCTTCAAGCTCTGCCCAGTTATGGATGGAAGCAGCGGGTAAGTGGTTATACCAGTAAAAGACCTCTTCTCCTAGCAAATAGGGGAAGATTTTGCATGCACCATCTTCATAGTTAATTCCTCTATCCCTTAGACAGGTCTGAAAGATCCTAATATGCTCCTCTTCTGTCCTATTTGGGTCATTCGTATGTAGCTTAGAGAAAAAATGCTTAGGGTTTTGGGCATAACATTGTAGTTATTAAATGTCAAGGGTGATGGGTTATTTTCCAAGAAAGCCATCTGTGGAGGTGGTAACGGTCGATAGATGACTAGTTGGGGTTGTGGAGTGGAACCAATCTCAGAATCAGATGAAGATGGAGTGGGTGGTGGTGAAGATGATGGAAATAGTGGACTGGATGATGATTCCTCCCTTCTTCTGGTCCTTCTTGACTTGGTTGGAGGTGGTAATTCTTGAAACTCTTCTTTTTCTCCTGGTAGAGATCTGGTTCTCCTTATGATCCTCCTAGGAGAAATGGCATTTAGAAAATGCTCTAGCTTTCTTGTTTGCCCTCCTTCTAGCGCCAATCCTGTTGTTTGGTGTTTTTGCATGGAAACAACTCAGACAGAATAAAAGTTATCCTATCTCTCTTAAAAGGTTGATCTCTATGAACAAAGAGACCCAAGGTATTTTGGATGTCAAGTTATGACAATGCAGTAGAACAAAATCAGTGATAAAATGTGAATATGCTGGTAATCATAAGGGGTCTTACATACGAGTGCTAGAAGCTCTAAACTCATCAAATTTAAGATATGGTGATGCTTTAACTTCAATTTCTAACCATTTAATAAATGAAATAGAAAAAGATGAAGGTTTTAGAAGCTCTAATTGCTAATATTACTTCTAAGACTAATCATGCAAATGATGAAATATTTGGAATGAACCAACCCCTTAAACTAGTTTCTGGTCGACCCAAGCTATACCTGCAGTCTTGCAGAGAATAGTGTTTTCTTGTAGGGTGTTAAAGATTTTCAGGCTGTAGGCACTCATTCAAGAAAGTCGAATGAACACATATAGTTGAACTAAGCACATGAATATGAGGTTCAGGTTGACCTTACACAACAGTCCCACAATCAAGAAGTTGCCTAAGATATGAACTAGGGATTGCTACAACAATCCAGTTATTAAATCATCAGCATTACGAACTAAATCTAGACTACATCCAATCATTCTCAAATGATTTTAAAGATGGAACAAGAAACATGCAAGATTATCCAATGCAAAGGAGGCACTAGTCATGACACAATGTTTGCACTTTGTATTAAATCATCACTTTTGCAACATCTCTGGTCTGTTACAACACTTGCTTGAAATGTAAAAAAACTAACTCCTAATCTACTAACATGTTACCCTAGTGTTAAATATACTACTTAAAATTGATTAGTAACCAACTTAACCAGCTTGGCCAATTATTCCAACCCTTACAAATGAGGTAGAGTGCCATACTTATAGAAAGACAGTCCTTCGTGAGACAAAGCTAGGGTTACAAGAGAGTCAGCCACCAACCAGATCGGCCCCGATAGTCAGCAATAACTCTCCCTTAGCAATGAATGCAACAAGGACCCCATCAGATCAACTTGGGATCACACACAACTAGGGGATGGATCCTTGATCCATACCCAACAATAAATGAATACCCCATGTGAATAGCATCACGTGTGTGCGCACGTGCGCTAGGAGGAAAATGAGCAACCAACCAAACTAGAGCCCAGGCAAACAGACGACCTAGATCAAACAAAAATAGGTTGAATCCACCAACCTGGTCCACCTGCCATTAATGAGCACCAAATGCACTGACCTTGCGTGTAGGAAAGGGTCTCGTGACAGTAGTTGCAAAGTGTACCTGATTACACCTGCAAATCATGCCCAAATATTGAAATTACATCCTACAAATTCCAGCTTGATCCAACCTACAACCAAATGGGCCACCATTAATGCCCAAAACATCATCAAAATCTGAGCAGGGCCAAAACAGTTCCTAGGGCAAGAGAATCACGCAAAAAAACCCAAGCAGAAGAAGAAACAAAAACAGGCGGAGGCAGAGCCATGAGCAGAACAGGAATAGAGAGCCAAGATAGGTGGAGGTGGAGACAGAAAGGGAAAGGAAGGGGAATAGGGAAAACAAAACCCACCTTGGCAGAAGTAGAGGCAGAATGGGAACGGGGAAGGAAACCAAAGGGAACCAAGTGGAGGCGGAAGAAAAATCCGCCCTGGCGGAAGTAGAGGCGAAATGGGAACAGGGAAGGAAACCAAAGGGAAAGTAGGCGGAGGCAGAAGCAAAACCCACCCTGGTGGAAGTGAAGGTGAAACAGGAATGGGGAAGGAAACCCTAACTTTGCAAAGTTCAAAGCCACATTCCATCCCAGTCTCGGTCCCGACGAAATGACAAAAGAGGAAACCGAAGAAAACCCATGAGCGGAGAACCAACCTTGAGGCCGAAGACAAACGAAACAACAAAGAAAATGAGAATGTGAGAGGCAAAGCTGGAACGGGAATGAAAAGGGATCGCGAGCTTTGAAATAGTTCGGAGTAAGATTCCATCCCAGTCCTGCCTCCGAAAAAAGAAAGGGAAAGCAAAGAGAATAAAACCTAATGGAGGAAAGCGACCCTTAGGAAAAAATTAAAAAATGATGGAGAAAAGCAAGGAAGCAGGGAGCAGAGCCTGAACGGGAATGGGAACTGAACCTGAAACTTAGCAAAAGTTCAAAGTTAAGTCCCATCCCAATTTTTCCTCTGACAGAACAAAGGAAACAAGGAAAACAAGGGAAAGCTAAGGGAGAAAACCAACCCTTAGCCCTCAAACAAAACAACACGGGAGAAAACAGAGGGCAAAAGAAGACCACCCCAAGAGGACATCTGCAAGATCCCAAAAACCACCAGGAACTCAACACAAAGGCACCCCCAAATGAAGACAAGTGTCGAGGATCAAAACCCTAAGATTTTCAAAGATAAGCACAAAGAGGGGGCAAGCCACCAAAATAGACGAAAAGACCAAGCCAACAAAGGGTCCCCACCTTCAGAGGGGCGTGGGTGCAAAACTGCACAATAGGATCACATATACAAATCTAATTGTTGCTTCAACGATACACCAAAGCATTGGTATAACTCTAAAATTAGGCCTTTCTACTAGAAATCCTTATTCTTTTGGGTCCTTACAGGTGACACCTCAAGTTTCATCCACTCTCATAAATTTGCAACATAGTAATCCAACAAGCACACACACAATCCCATCATATTCACCATATTCCCAGAATATGTCAACCAATGATTCAATCATTAATCAATTGTTGCAAAACATAACCTCACTTCAACAAAAAATCTCAATGTTGAACCAAAACCAAACAAACAACCATTGCAATATGTCAAAAGAAGCCCATTTTCACTTGAAATATTGAATACACCAATGCAAAAAAACATAGTGATACCTTGATTTGACAAGTACATTGGTAAAGGAGACCTTAGAAATCATATATCGGCATATACGACCTCATGTAGTGACTTCATTTTTGAAGATAAAATCTTGGCTAAACTCTTTCCTAGGTCATTGAAAGATAGAACTTTAGAATGGTTTTGTTCATTGTCAAATAAATCAATCCACTCTTTTAATTAACCTATTGAGGACTTCTTCCAACATTTCCAAGTAATTATTGGACCTAAAATTATAGTAATTAATTTAGTGCAATGCAAACAAAGGAAAAATGTAAAGGTCACAAACTTTATAGGGCACTAATAGTTATTTTATTCATAAATCAATCTTACTCTTCCTAATGTAGATGTTCAAAGAGCGTTCATTGAAAACTTGCAACTTGGCATAAGGGATACAATCTTATTGATGAAATATTTGTCCTTTATACATTTGTGTGTGACCCTTCGTGATTATTAGAATTTGGTTAGTTAGTATGAAGAGACATCTTCATCTACTCCTACTAGGAAATCTAAAACCGTACCTCAAACAAATATCAACCATTTAAGAAGAAAAATAAGAACTTTCTCAAGTTGCATACACCTCAAACAACCAACCATATTGAACCTCAAGTTGCAGCCATAAGTTCAACTCCTTATCAATTTAGAGAAAGAGATAGACAATTCACACAGTTGCTTGATTCCCTCTATTCGATCACGTTGCAAATTTTGAACAAGAACTTAATCTAATTTCCTCCAATTAGACTTGTAGATAAACCCAAACCTCTACCTGCAAGTTACAATCCAAATGTCTTTTGTCAATATTATTGAACAAGTGGACATGATAAAGAATGATGCATACATCTTAAACATCAAGTGCAAGATCTCATTGATTCTAACCACATTTAGTTAGGAGGTGTTAATGATCAAGGGAATAAGTCTGTTGCCCCATCTAACCAAAACTTGTAGATTTTTACCAATCCAATGCCAAACCATTCATCCAACTTTGTGCAAGCTTGTGATATTAAGGATAATGAGATGTTCATGTTGATAAAACTGATGACATGAATAATGATGATAATAAGAATGATGATGAGGATGGCCTACAAGATATGGTCACTCTCATAGATGTTCAACCTCTTAAGGACCAAACCACTTTGTTACCTGACATTGCTTTTACCCATATTGACGCATTCATACATGCACCCAATGGTCCTCTCTATATTGTTGGATGCATTAATGACAAGCCTACAACTGGGATACTCATTGATCTCATGAGTGTAGAGAATGTGATCATAGAGGAATTATTGTTTATGCATAAAATTTATCAAGATTATTATGAATAATCAAAAGCATGGTTGAAAAATCATGATAGTTTTGCTCGCCCTATGATAGGTTTGATCACTCTTCCTCTAAAGTTGGACCAAAAATATTAGATGTATCATTCTCCATCATCCTGATGTCGGACCAATTTCATGTGAAGCTAGGATAACCATGGCTATGCTCCATGAATGTTATCCTGTTGGTTATTCACAAGTGCATAAAGTTCCCATTTGAAAACCAAATTTCTACAATGCACCATAGTGGGTTTAATCCTTTTTCCTCTCATGGGAAATTCTCATTAGATTTATTGTAGCCTCAACCTATGGAACCTATTAAGCCTTGTGAGGATTTATTTTTTAGGTCATACCAAAATTTTAAGGCAAAATGCGTAGCAAATTTATATCTTACCAATATTCTTGAAAATGATAAGACCATGGTTGTTCCTCCTCCTCCTCTAGTTATGGATGAAACCATGCTCAAACCAAAAACCCTTCCAAGTAATGAAGGTAAATATGTTGCAGTTCCTCCACCCATATCATATAAAAGACCAAGAGACAATAAAATAATTCCTTTTGTGCTTCCAAAGTTAAAACAAGTGTATAGACCTAAAGAGACAATGGTTTTCCAACCCCTAATGGTTCCTTTAGTTCCTCCCATTAGGGAAGAAAAGAGATAAATGGTTGAGAAACATGCTCCTACCCCATCAAAAATTGAAAAATATACAAGAAGAAAGTTAAATTATAGAGAGCATAAGCATAGGAGTTGTGCTATTACTTGCCAATTCAAAGAAAAGAATACAATTGTACATAATAATCAAACACCTATGCAAATGCCTCAAGAAGAATTATAAATTTCATCAAAACAAGACATGGAACTAAAACAAGAAGTGAAACAAGAGCATACAATTGCTATTGTCATAAAACCTCCTATTATGATTAACTTGGATGATGAAGATGAAATTGATAAAATTGATGAACAAGTATATAATGAGATTAATATATTGTTTTCAAAGAAAATAAATTTAGATGGGGGAAACCGTGATGATACTCCTGATGAGAGTGACACACCATGTGTTGAACTTAGAAATTCTCCTAATACAACACTTATTGTAGTCCCTTTGGCTAGTTTTCTACCTTATATGATGAGAAATATTGGAATACAAATGACCTTCTTTAGGTCGGCTCGCATACGTGGTACTCATTTTATGTTTGTTTCATGTGTTTTCTTTTACATGATGTGATCTCATGTGTTGTGTTTCTTGGTGTGCCTTTGTATTTGTGAGTTTTATTTGGATGACCCTTGTTGCTTTGTTGGCACAAGGATATAAAGGAATTTTTTTTTTTTTGTGACATTCTTCTATATGTCATAAATTTTTTATTTTGTTTATTTCTTGTGTTTTCCTTTTGGGGATGATGTGTTGTGCCCTCAGCACACACGCCTCATTCAGAATGAGGACCCTCTCTTTCATTCGCCTTGCCGGGTCATTTTGCCACTGCCTCATTTTGTGTGCTCCCTTTTTGATGTCGGATTTCTGGGTTGCATTTTTTATTCCAAAATGGCCAAAAGGTTGTGGCCTTTCGTGTATCGAAGCCCGCCATCTTGATCATCAACCTCATTACTCTGAGGGTTCAATTGCCTTGCCGGGTCATTTTGCCACTGCCTCATTTTGTGTGCTCCCTTTTTGATGTCGGATTTCTGGGTTGCATTTTTTATTCCAAAATGGCCAAAAGGTTGCGGCCTTTCGTGTATTGAAGCCCGCCATCTTGATCATCAACCTCATTACTCTGAGGGTTCAATGAACCATCCTTCACTCACGCTAGGCCTGCTCTGCTGGATCTCCCTGCTCGGGACTTCGTTATGCATTTGCTCTTCCAAGACTATCGTCCCTCATTAGAGTTCCACCCATCGGACCTTGGGCCCCTCTTTGCTGGTGATTTTCCATTTTAAGTTTAAAATGGCCGTTGGATCGTGTCCTTTCGACCTTTGGGTTCTAGACCCCACACTGTTGTTTTCAAAATTTGAAATCACCTACTTTTGGCCCACCATACATGCATTTATGGGGTACATTAAATGCACTTAGGGGTATAAATAGACTGATTCAACCTATCATTTTCACATTCTAGGATTGACCAGAGAAGTTCAGAGTAGTTACAAAGACCAAGATCCTTCTTCGCCCGCCGCCTTCACGCCCACTGCCTTCATTTGTCGTTTCTTCACAGATTCAACAACTCCATTCATCGGATTCTTGTGGTAAGTTCACCGTCCACCCTTCCACAATTATTTTTGGTGATTTTGTGTTAAATTGATGGATAGAAAAGGATAAAATACATTTGTTTGATAGAGGAAGGCTATTTCTAGAAAACCCATGTGGTAGAATTTTGATAAAACCCATCAAATCACCAAGTAATTTAATCTGGAACTTCATCGCCCCAACGCCATTCTTTCTATAGAGCGATAGCACCCTCTAGGTCCGAGCCTCCCCACTGTCGTTGATGAAACCTCAACAAAAATAATCCTAAAATGGCGAGATGCCTCCTTGGGTCTACTCCCACGGGATTCCGTCCTTGGGATGCCATATATCTGTCACCATTTGCAAATGACATCTCAAACCCGTCCATCTGAGACTTGGGATCCACCTTTCCATTCACTGCTGGAGTTAAAAGGAACACTGCCACATCCTTGGTTTCCTCTGGGTTGAGTTCATAGAGTTTTTTCCGCAGACCTCCATTGCAACATTGTCATTTCTAACGGCTATCATATGACCGCCTTCCACCCTCCAAATCCCAAACTTCTCAATCGCGCATGAAAAAAAATGATAAAACTTAAGTGTCTTTGCCTTCGTCGAGTCCCTTCCGTTGGACCTCCTCTGTCAGGAATCCATCCTATTTTGGCTATCACAAATGGAAAAGCTAACCTAAACTTCCGACCTCCAAGACTCGGTACTCCGATCATCGGTAGAACTCAATGATGAAAACATGGAGGGGAAGTCTAAGTCTGGGTCTGGTTCATCGGGTTGCTCCCACTGGACTTCCACTCATTACCCACCATTTCAAAATAGCCATCCTCAAGCAGCTTCCCAGCCCTTTCGATCCAAACTTTTAAAATATTTGAGTTATGCCAACCCCCTTTCAGCTTGGTGGGTCCTGAACCCCAAAACTCTGCCCCCAGAATGTCATTTCATCAAAGCCATTCCAAATGGTGAATTCCAGACAACTTTCCCTCCTCATAACTCTGAGTGCCCCAATGATGATCCAAATGCCTCCCAATCTGGAAACAAATCTTGACTCACATGCTCAAATTAGACCCTCTCTTGCATGGACCTTTCAAGTCATCTAAATCTAAAGATGAGAGAAACCATGCAGACTGCCCTACCCTATTCACCCTTCAAAACAACCATCCTTCCAGGGAAGTCTGCTCCTGGGACCCGAACCATCCAAAGTCCCTTCAGTGAATGGATAACGATCACCTAGAATAGATGTTAGATTTCTTGATTATTGTATCCTCCAATCTAATGATGTTTTGCAAGGATTATGGCTAACATTTGTGTCTTCATGCTTGTTTATGCTCACCTTGCTTCTATGTGCAGAATATATGGAATCGGGTGCAGAACCCTCGGGGGTAGTCACATAGAAAGACAAAGGGAAGAAAATAGGCAAGGCTCCTCATGGAAAAGAAGACAAAGACCAAATGAAATACTAGTTCCATGGGGAACCATTGCAATCTAAAGTCACCACAGATTGGAAAGAGGTCTCTTACACCAACATAGGACATGTGGACATTGAAAAATTCATACAAAGGGTTAGGATCAACCCTAAAATAGAGAATGCAAGATTGATCAGAAGTAGTGGGATAACCAAAGCTATAGGTTTCCCTCCCTCTTTTTTCACCCCTAAACTAGTGATGACTTGTAGGGAGGCATATCAGTCAGAAACCGAAACAATAGTGGACAAGGATGGAAACATGTTGGCTGACATGTTAGCCAAAGCAATAACAAAGACCTTTTATATCCCTACCTTCGGGGAGATGGAATTGCCAACCATAAAGGAGTGCAAGGCAATGTGGGACGAAGACCCAATTAAATGTAAGAAGCTTATAAATCAATATTGGCTCAAGGAGAAGAGGGGCGGCACTGCAAAGGTTCCCTAGGAGATCTTTCACAGTGACTTCTATGAAGACTGTCATGATTTGGTAACCTTGCTAAGCAGAGTGATGGGCCTCCCTACTACGACCTACTTTCAAGAATGGATGGTCTACTTTGTTGAACAAATTCTCTTTGGAGAAGAGGATACCACATTTTACTGGGGTGGAATAATCAACAATTGCTTTCACAAGCAGTTCATGGGTGTGAAAAAGACCTCCAAATTCTACATGACATCTTACCTGGTGTACTCATTGGCTGAACGGAGGCAATACAATTATTTTTTTAGAGCTCTAGATGAAGAACCTGGTAGGGACCTCAAGGTCTATGATAGGTACCCTCAACTGCAATTCAAGAATTTTAAGAAAGACTATTGCAAGGTAAATGATGCTTTTATAGGTTATATCATCAGGTTACTCAGGGGTGACTTTGAGAGGAGAGTCTCCCATAGTGCTTGGGATTTCCTCAAACAATTGCTTTCTTGTTCATTCAGTACCCAAAATTTACATACATTCATGCTCAAGGCTTCTCGAAAAGACGAAACAAGTTGCCCCGGTATCCCAATGACTAGATAATATTGTTGGAGCTTTCTCGATAGTTGCGACATGTGCACACCCTCTTAAGCATCAAACATCTAGCAGGGATTTATTATCCCCTTTCTTTCAGCCAGGGGATGTACGAACTCCATACCTCCCAATGCGCTCAAAACTTAGAAAAGCAATTAACTGAGTATCATTTTAGACTCCACATGGCTCGGCCATGGATGGATCCCTATGGCGACATCAAGAAGGCCCTTGGACACAAATACACCCATCTTCATAGCATTGAATATTTATGGGCCAATTATAAGGATGACCATGAGGTGTGGATAAGGCATTATATATAGATGACCACATACTTTGTGAAAAGGGTGAACCTGTTCCTAGTGCCTGATCAGGTGGAAGAAGATGAGAGCATGGTGATAGACCCTCGGTATGATGCAATTTCCAATCTGCCACTACCACCAATTGATTGGGATGAGCAAGAGGTCAATGACCTTGACATTATAACCAAGCCCATTGAGGCTCGTACCAAAGAATGGATTGATGGGGCGTAAGTTGCTCGATTGAAGAAACAAGGATTTGTCCTCACTTATGAGAGGCTCAAAAGTGAGCCCAATGTAATAGATGAGGAAGAAACTACAGATTCAATAGGAGAAAACTCAAAATTCCCTCCACTCATGAGGTCAAGGAAAATAAAAGAGACTGACAAGTAGTAGTCCAATCCAAAAGTGTATGCTAGAAAGGCCTCAGAAGGTGAGCCTTCCAAGAGACATAAGAAATCGGGCAGCGTCACGGAAATTCTTGTGATACAAGAAGATCCACTCCATGAGGGAGAGGAAATGGAGGTTGATCAACCAAAGTCTCCACCTATTGTATCTGCTACTGCAACCACCGTTGCTATTGCTACCACCCCATTTATCCCCCACATAGCAGTCGCTACCTCTCTGCTCGTGGTAGAAATCTCCATCCACCTTGCCTCTACCTCTCCCACAACACAAGTCATATCAATGGATTCCTCCTTAGCTACCACCTCCCCATTTTCCTCATTATCCATATCCCCATCATTTTCTCTTCCAACTACCACTGCAACAACTACAATGCCTGTTCTCACGCTCCTAGAGTCCTTCACCAATTATATGCAACACATGGCATCTGAACTCTCATGGATGTTTGTGAACCCCATGGTGCAAGCTGCCATTTCCCAAGTAATAACTAGACTCCCAGTTCCTCCTCCTCCTACTAAGATGCCCACAATGGAGGCCACCATGCAGATTTCTGAGGAGTTGGAAAAAAAATAGAGGGAGGCAACCAAGAGGTCTAAGGAGGAGGCGAATGACTATCTTGAGCATCATATATTTGAGCTCAAGTAATTGATGAGGTCATCTATGAATCCTCCAGTGATGATGGCAGGGATTTGGGTGCCAATATTATTGAAGAAAATTCTAATCCTGAGTTGGAAGAGGAGCTAGCCAAGCAGCTCAACGAGATTGAAGAGGAGGTTGAAAGACAACCTATCATTGAAGAAAATATTACCAAAACCGAGGTGGAGGACAATAAGTCTCAAATAGTACAACATGACCGCAGCCCCAATAATAATGAGGAGGTGCTCCATCATAATGAGCTGAAAGATAAAGAAGAAGATAAGCCCGAAGAAGAGGCTGAAACTCACAAGAATCCAGAAATTGAGCAACCCGAGGAGCATGGGCATGATGAAGAAAAGGAAGAAAGAGATATTCAAGGGGAAGAAACCCCAAGGAATTCTTTCCCACTAAACTCCCCATCAAACACAAGGTGTTCATCCAATATTTAGATGAGGAAAAGGAAGATATGAGGACAAAGCAAGAGTCTCTTAGTGATAACGATACTAAAATTAGGAAAGATGAAAAGGAAGGTGACCAGGAATCACCCAAAAAAAGGTCCCCAATACACGATTGGTTGGAAAGGCAACTAGAGAAGAAAGATATTGCTCCAAAGGATCCAAGAACAAGATTATAGGCCATATTGGCCCAAGCTCAAATCAACACTAAGAAGGAGAAGAAGCCTAAAATTAGATCAAAGGTGAAAATGGATACCTCTAGATATAGAACAGTGCAAGTAGCTATGCCAGTGGTGGGAGAAGAGGGAATATGATACAACATCTACATCATCCACTTGGGGATGGCCACCAGAAAACAAAAATTTGATCACCTTCAGGAGTCTGTCGCCATGGTAGTGCATCTGATACAATAAGAAAAGATTTCAAAGGAAGAACTCAAGGAACAAGTGGTTGATCTAACAACCTACATCCAATCGTGGTCATCAACAGAGGAAATGCCTACCATGTCTTTGGCCCCGCCGTAGTTACTATCAAAAGAACAAATAGATAAGCTTGAAAAGAGAAAGAACTTGGATAAGACCACAAAAAGCTGGTTCCAACAGGTCTTGTACGTAGCAAACATGGGCATCAGCCATGCTGTCAGGACAACAAACAAGTTCTTAGATGTACAAAAGTCTCTTGAGGGAACAAGGAAACTCTGCATTGACTTCCTGAGGAGGTATGAGTTTACCTACCTAAAGATTGAGGCAATCCTCAAACTGCCAAGTGAGACTTGGGAAAAAGAGCTTGCATTGAAGAAGGATAATCATTGGCTGGTGGATGTATGGAAGCGAGATTTTGAAAATAAAACAGAAAGGCTGGAGAAAGTGCTTGGAAAGGTGGATCCAAACATTGAGTGGGCCAAGGAAGTTAGATTAGATTGCATTCAGTACTTAAAGCTAATGATGGGCTATGATATGCCTATCGTATAGATTGATCTAGAGAAGATAGAGGATGGGATGTCGGGTGAGATTACCATTGATTTCATGAGTTTTTCTACCCAAGCCTTCACCCAGTCAGATTTGTTTAGAGACCACACTACTAAATATGATGAAGACTGGGAAAAGCTCTCTGACAAATCCAAAGAATGGAGTTATCAAGTGTTGCGATCTACAATCATAGAAGTCAATAAGCTCCAACTGTTGATTATGAAATTCATAGAGTATGCTACTTTGAAAAAGCAGGAAGGCAACCCTATTATTGGTGAAGAGTTCCTTACAAAATAGCTACAACAAAGGCAATCAACAAAAATAAAAAATGCTACAGTACTACCACTAGAGGACAAAATAGGGATAAGGACAAAGATGTATTTTAAAATGTAATATATTTGAGGGGTAGGTAAAACCCTAGTTTGTAATAAATCTTGGCCACACAATGCAAATAAATCCTAGCCATTCATTCTACTTTTTGGACACTATAAATAGGGGGTATCCTCTCATTTTCAAGAGAGATTTGAGTTGTTGTAATGACATGCTACAAATTTTTTAATAGAAATACATTGACTTTGGTGGAGTTTTGAGTTTCTTTGCATGTTTCATGATCCATCTCTAATATTTAGTTGATCTAGTCATATTTACATTGATGTTTAGTTAGTTATAACTTGCTTTGATGGATTTGATAATGTTTTTCTATGGTTGTGAAGATTTTTGCTGTGTAGATGCCTTCCTAGTCCATACTTTTGATTGTTTGTTGCTGGTAGATGGCCATGTAAAGTTAGTCTAGAGTTAAATTCAAAGCTGCCTCAAACCTTTTATCTCTATTCATCCATGTACATGGTGAATGAATGGTAAAATATTTGTAGTCCGTAGAATATAGCACAAATTTCATGATACTCTGAAATTTTTGGTTAAGTGAAATTTTGTTTTTAAGGAATTTGTCCATAGTAGAAACCTCCATGATCACTGTTCATGGTTAGTTGCAAATCCAGGAAGCTCCTCTCTTCCTTGCCCCTTTTCCTTTTTTTTAATAAGTAACCTGTGCTAAGGCTCATTGCACATTGTAAAGCCAAATCTCAAGTCAAAGTAGGAGTTCAAGATCATTTTCCGAACATACAACAAAGTGCACATCAACTTCCCACCTCAAGAACTCCGCCCAAAGACTCAACTTTCTTCCAGCATAACTTTTGTAAATCTGCCCTATGATTACCAACAAGATCACATCAAACATCAACTAAGATATTCCATGCAAGTCATGAGATGACACCCGAGAGACCTGTTACGACTGAAAAGTTTCCATTTTAAAACCCTAAGGTTTTCCCATTTGAATCTAAATTTTCCATCATTACCCTAAGGAATTTTATTCATTTATATCTATTTTTCACTATCCTTCCTTTAAAAAATATTTTTCCATCCATATATACCTTGCACCATGTACCGCTGACTTAACATTTATTTAAAATCTCATTTACCACTTTACTGCGGCCTCCCACAAAAGGGCCTGCGATATGGCGATACTGGTTAGTTGGCAGGAACAAAGCGCTTATCGCGCTACTGCACGCGGTCTAAACATAGACCATGGTAGCGCGGTGGCGGTAAGTCAACAGCGAGGGTAGCAATGAGGACATATACCGGGATACTATGGAAGGTCTAAGTATAGACCGCAGTAAAGAGGTGCAAGTTTAACATGCAGCGGTGGTAACGGTCAACGAAGAATAGTTAATAGCGGAGGAGACGGTAAGTGGTTACCGCTATACCACACACGGTGAAAACGAAGACCGTGGTGCCTGTGGTAAACTATCAGGAGAAGTAGCTAACGGTTCCCACGGTACCACCGATAGCGAATGCAGAGACCATGGTAGAGCGGTAAGCGATGGAGGTAGCCGTGACAGTCAATGTGGGGCCGGTCACCGCGTTACCGCGAGAGGAAAAGTCAAAGCCCGCGGTAGAGCGGTAAAAGAAATAAAGAAAGCCATGAAGCATAAAGCATTAAATGTGGATAAAATGAAATTTAAAGGAGCGATAAAGGCATAGAGTAAAATTAAAAGAGCGGGAAAATATGTAAAGCAAAATCAAAGACAAAGCAATAGTATAAAATATTTAATTTGCCGATAAGGCAATTAATTAAATATTTTATTTGAATATGAAATACAAATAGCCATAACCAGAAAAATGAAGGGTCAGACCCTTGATGTGTAATGTATAAATAATTTGAAAAAATCAATTGTAAAGGAGGGAGGAGAGATAGAAAAAAGCAGTAGTTACATTGTAGGAGTTAGAATTTTCTCAAGAAGGGACTGGGATGGAAATAATGTACAAAATTTTCTTAAAGCAGAAACAATGAAGACTAATGTTTTAAATTGGTGAATTTCTCTTTGGTGTTCAGTTGTTGTGTTGCATTAATTTATACTCTTTATTTTGGTTGTCTCCAACTTGAGGTCTTTTAATCATTTAAATCAGCATATCAAGCATATTCCCTGATTTATCAAGATATATTCCATTTTGTGTGATTTGACTAATTGGTGTCTGCAAGCCATAATTAAATTCTCTTAATAAATCATAGTGGTTTTGAGGTTTCTTTTGGATAGTTAAAGAAGAACCTAATAGAGAAACATTCCAGCATTGTTTATGCAAGTCATAGACTTAGTGAATTTTTATGCCAGCCATAGAATTTTCAGAGTGCCTAACAACTAGAGTTAAGCCAATAAGAGGAAACACATATAATTTTGACTCCATTTCCCATGTGGATAGAAGGCATTGACCTGCCACAACCCAGAGATACAAATCCATATCAAACAATTTATTCAAAAAACCTTTCATTTGTGCAGTAGGAGTAGGAGTAGTTGTAGTAATCTTATCTGTCCACTTCCCTTTGCCATTGTGGATAGATTGTTTAACTAGGAAATACATCTTAAATATGCAACATACAAATAGGTGCACCCACCTAGGTTTTGCAGAACCTGAAGAGCAGAAGGTACAATTGCATCAATTGGCCTTGTTAGTTGGCCAAAAGTGTTGTGAGAGTTTGACAACCTCTCGTGGTTCAAACCTACATTTTTGAGATGCAACAGTTTGGTGACTCTACTGGGAACTTACTCAAGAATTTTTTAGCCTTTCCATTTATAGAGTCAGCAAAGTTTTACATTTTTGGAGATTCCGCTGGGGCAAACCAAAAGCAATCCATTTCATTTTCCTACTTTTGAAAAAGTAGGTGGCAACTCTGTTTTAGATTTGATAAATAATGCATGGATATTGTGGAACAGTCACATTTTTTCAAGATGTCAAAAGAAGAGAGAAGACAACAGTCAATAAGAAAATTGAAGGAATTGAGACAATAGAGGCTAGAAGTGAACCAACAATTACTGCAATTAGGAGTCAAAGGTGCTCAAAATACATCACCAAACATGCAATCATACATTGAGAATAAAGACACAAGTTCCAAGAGATCTTGGACACCGCAAGTGCCCTATGATGCAACTGAGGGGAACTCTGGAAAAAAAGGTAATGTACTCTATTCACAGCAAAGTAATTTTGATGAGTATATTTTAATTGAAGAGAGAGGCAAAAATCTTGTGGATGTTCTTTTTTATAGAAGGAGATATAAGGGAGAATCTATGAGTTTTTTATACAACAAGATGGTAGATGTTTGTATGCAATTACCTCCTCATTTTAGGCCCACAAGACCCACATTTGTTGCACAATTTTTGAGAGCATCAGAGCCTGAATCAATTTATTGGTCAGAATCATTAAAACAACAAGCCTTTGATGTAGTAAATAAATTTATTGAATCCATTCTTGGGACAAGGGATGTGGATACTACTAGTAATGTTTTAGAAGATTTAATAGAAGAAGATATCATGCTGTCTAACAGTGAAGATGTGGAGAGTTCCTCTTGCATAACAGATTGTGAGTCAAATTGTCAAGATGAAATAATGGATATTGATCTTCAACAGGATGATTATTGCAGCTATTATGAAGATCAAGAAGAGGTTGGAGACATGGTAGAAGATATGGAAGTAGAGACTTGTTCACTTAGCAGTGAGCAAGTTTCAGATTTGCTAACTCTAGAATACCAGAAGTATGCACATGAAGATGGTTCCAAGACTTTGGTCCCAGCCTATATATGCTTTGACAGTGAAGATACTGTGTGTAGTGATTCAAATGGTTCCATGTCCATCTCTCATAGTGATGAAAATATTGAAGTTGATCATGAATTTGTTTGTGTCTAGGAAGAGGTATGTGAATTGAATGATTTATGCCTACAATATAGAGATACTGGTTTCCATGTTATTGATGATGGATGTCCAACATTTGTTGATTCAAGTATGTGTGAGGCTAACTGTCTGGATCAAGAGTATGTGTCAATAACAATTGATGATGGGAAAGAACTGGAGAGTATTTCTGATTTGATTGATTCAGAGAATATTAATGAGATAGATTTTTTTGATTACCATAAGGAGTATTCAGATTTTTAGGTCCTAGTGTAGTTGTAGGCACATTCAACAACATATGATAGTGAGCATGCCTATGAATGTTTTGTTGAGTTTGGGTACACTTTGTATGCAGAAAATGATAAGTATTTTTTATATGATAATGAGAATGATGAAATGCAGAATGGTAAAATGAATATGAATCAAGTTGAATGCAATGATTTCCTGAAGGTTTTCAATGGTAGTACATGTTGTAAGGCAGGTGGAATGGATAGTTTCAAAAGAAACCTAATGAGCTCTAATTAGAACAAACTTTATGATAGAGGAAAATGTAGGTTTTTCTTTTGGGTGGCCTGGGGCCATCCTTTATGGTTTAAAATTTGGAACCATGGTAGGTACAGAGGATTAGGGATTTCTAGTGCATGGACAATTCCTAACAAACCTCTTTAATCATTCACTTCCATGCACAATAATTTTTGAGGATCTGAGTTTGCCAGTACATGGACATTCTCAGAGGTTCCCTTGTTGAAAAAATATTTTTTCCATGTACAGTAGTTTAAGATCCTTTTCATTCCCTCCATTTGCTCCATTTTCATGTCCTTCACTTTTCATTCCCTTCATCTGCCATGGCTTTCATTTTTCATATTTTTTGCTTGGTCTGCTCTACCAAAGATACTCTGGATTCTTGCAATGATTGTACTATCACTCATCCCCAATAGGAGCCATTGTTAGGACTGAAAATTTTCCATTTTAAACCCTAAGGTTTTCTTGTTTGAATCTAAATTTTCCATCATTACCCTAGGGAATTTTATTCATTTATATCTATTTTTCACTATCCTTCCTTTAAAAAATATTTTCCCATCCATATATACCTTGCACCATGTACCGCTGACTTAGCATTTATTTAAAATATCATTTACCACTTTACTGCGCCCTCCCACAAAAGGGCATGTGGTATGGTGGTACTGGTTAGCTGGCAGGAACAAAGCGCTTACCGCGCTACCGCACCCGATCTAAACATAGACCGTGGTAGCGCGGTGGCGGTAAGTCAACAACGAGGGTAGCAGCAAGGACATATACCACGATACCACAGAAGGTCCGAGTACAGACCATGGTAAAGTGGTAGAGTTTTAACATGCAACGACGATAACGATCAATGGAGAATAGTTAATAGTGGAGGAGACAGTAAGCGGTTATCGCTATACCCCACACGGTGAAAACGAAGACCACGGTGCCTACGGTAAACTATCAAGAGAAGCGGCTAATGGTTACCGCGGTACCGCCGATAGAGAATGCAAAGACCACGGTAGAGTGGTAAACGATGGAGGTAGCCGTGACAGTCAATGTGGGGCTGGTCACCATGTTAACACGGGAGGAAAAGTCAAAGCCCGCGGTAGAGCAGTAAAAGAAATAAAGAAAGCCATGAAGCATAAAGCATTAAATGTGGATAAAATGAAATTTAAAGGAGCTATAAAGGCATAGAGTAAAATTAAAAGAGCGGAAAAATATGTAAAGAAAAATCAAAGACAAAGCAATAGTATAAAATATTTAATTTGCCGATAAGGCAATTAACTAAATATTTTATTTGACTATGAAATACAAACGGCCTTAACCAAAAAAATGAAGGGTCACGAACCTTGATGTGTAATGTATAAATAATGTGAAAAAATCAGTTATAAAGGAGGGAGGAGAGATAGAAAAAGCAGTAGTTAGACTGTAGGAGTTATAATTTTCCCGAGAAGGGACTGGGATGGAAATAATGTACAGAATTTTCTTGAAGCAGAAACAATGAAGACTAATGTTTTAAACTGGTGAATTTCTCTTTGGTGTTCAGTTGTTGTGTTGCATTAATTTATACTCTTTATTTTGGTTGTCTCCAACTTGAGGTCTTTTAATCATTTAAATCAACATATCAAGCATATTCC
Organism: Sequoiadendron giganteum; assembly: GCA_007115665.2. Taxonomy (NCBI): domain Eukaryota; kingdom Viridiplantae; phylum Streptophyta; class Pinopsida; order Cupressales; family Cupressaceae; genus Sequoiadendron; species Sequoiadendron giganteum. Next base: position 417,764,331 of record CM021109.1, read on the forward strand.
CTGATTTATCAAGATATATTCCATTTTGTGTGATTTGACTAATTGGTGTCTGCAAGCCATAATTAAATTCTCTTAATAAATCACAGTGGTTTTGAGATTTATTTAGGATAGTTAAAGAAGAACCTGATAGAGAAACATTCCAGCACTGTTTATGCAAATCATAGACTTAGTGAATTTTTATGCCAACCATAGAATTTTCAGAGTGCCTAACAACTAGAGTTAAGCCAATAAGAGGAAACACATATAATTTTGACTCCATTGCCCATGTGGATAGAAGGCACTGATCTGCCACAACCCAGAGATACAAATCCATATCAAACAATTTATTCAAAAAACCTTTCATTTGTGCAGTAGGAGTAGGAGTAGTTGTAGTAATCTTATCTGTCCACTTCCCTTTGCCATTGTGGATAGATTGTTTCACTAGGAAATACATCTTAAATCTGCAAAATACAGATAGGTGCACTTGCCTAGGTTTTGTAGAGCCTAAAGAGCAGAAGGTACAATTGCATCAATTGGCCTTGTTAGTTGGCCAAAAGCGTTGTGAGAGATTGGCAACCTCTCGTGGTTCAAACCTATGTTTTTGAGACCCAACAAGACCTTGGGGTAATTTCCAACAAATTCTTGTTGGAGATTTCCTTTCAAGAGAGGTGATGCACCTATGCATTACCTGTGTTGAGAAGTGCATAAAAAACACATCATCACGATGCAAGGTATTGAGACATTTACCTATCTCTTACATGTTGACCTAAATGTTTGTTTGTTTTCTCTATGTGTCATACCTCCATTGTGTTTGTTGTTTCATGAGTATTTAGGGAATGATGTCATTTCTGAGCTCTATTATATCATTATAGCAAAGATGTAAACTAACCCTGGATCTGTGGATCCCTTATGTGTTCATATTATATGTTGTTTGTTGCATTGAATTTGGGGAAACACCTTATCATGATGTAGCTTTATTTAGAAACATATTGTTGGCTTAGGGATTTTAAAATAAGCTCTTGTGAACTATTGTTGCATGGAATTTATCATTTTCTACCTTAAAGAAATTTCTCACAACATGGTGTTTAGGAACTTCTTTAAGGTGGGGGCATACATTGGCATTATTTGAATCACTTTTTTCACACATGTTGGACTTAGAGATGCATTGACATTAGAATTTTTTCTTCATTGTGTTCATGCACGTTAAACTTTGTGTTGCATTGGAATAACATCTTGATCATTTTTAAAACCTTATGAGAGTTATCAGGGAGTATAAATCTTGGTATGGTTTCTCATGGATGCACACCTAGTGAATATCAGACTTCACTAAACCTAGTGTGTTTCTCATTTTTCTAATTTTTCATGGGTACATACTTAGTGAATATCAAACTTCACTAGACCTAGTGTTTTTCTCATTTTACCTTGTCTTGGGGGCTCACAAAATGAATATCATACTTCACTAGCCCATGTTTCCTTCTTGTTTATGATTCACCTAGAAAATATCAAACTTTTCTATTGTGTTTCATGAATGCATTTGGTATGGATCCTAGCATAACACAACTTGCTAGCTCATTATCGTCCATACTCTCCTTTTGCATTTTATTTTGACATCATGTATGTTTGTGTATTTTTTATTCCTACATTTCATACATATGTGTGTTCCTTTGCACTCATTTTGGTTCGCCATGGGATCTTAGATCCCAGGGGCTTGTACACTCCCCCTAGATCCTTAGTCACCTATCTCTTCAACATTTGGACAATCAAACCCCTCTTGACATAGATTTTATACTTTAGTGTGAGTCTAAGCGTAAGTTCACGTTCTCATTAAAGTGGGGGCTAAATGTAGTCTCATAAATTGTCACCCTTGACAATTTCACTATTTTTTGCTCCCCCTAAATTATTGAGCCTAATTGGGTCCCCAATTTCCTAAATTTTGCACTCCATAACCTATTTTTACTATTTTATGAGAAATTGCAAGCATTGAACAAATGCATTTATTTAATATTTTACCCCCAGACACCCTAAGTCCTAGAAAATAGGGCCAAGATTGGGTCACCCTTGGGCATCTCAATCCCCCTATTTTGTCAAGATCCAAATTTTAATATGTTGATGTCAACATTTTAACATTTAAAAATCAAGTTGCAAATGTCGACTATTGGGATTTAATTTTTAGGAAATTAGAGAAATTCCTATAAATACCTAGTTATTGCATCATTTCAAATCTAACAAGATCTATTGAGCAAGTTAAGAGAAACATTTTAGAGATTTATTGTAACAATTCAAGATCCTAGTATCATGTCAAATCCTATGTGAGTTCATGTGTATTTATGTTATCATTTTTTTTTGAAGGCTAATCCTTGTTATAGGTCTCCAAGAAATTCAAGAAACCAAGCAAATAAGATCCAATACCTTGAAGTGATGTGCATGAATTCAATCCTTCAAGGAATCCATTAAAGCGTGATGAGTTGCAACACTTTGTTGATTCATCATTCCTTCCTACCAATTATCCATTTTTATTATTGATATTGTCATTGTGGAAGTCAAAATACTAACATGGGGTTTGACTAAGGCAAGCCCCTAAATGGTACAACATTTATTCTCTTTATGAATGTGCAGATTGCAGGTTTAGAGAGGATTAAAGGAAGTTTGAAGATCATTCATTCAATGTTGCATTCAAATACCTACTATAAGAGAGGGGGACCAACCACTACAAGGCCCCAGGTCACGAAAGGCTTCCCTAACTTACCTTAGTTAAAGGAATGTTAGGATGAACAAGATGAGAATGATGAGGATTATGAAGTCCTTCGACCACTCTGCAATCTCGAAAATTGGAAAGAGACTAGATGATTCAGCCTTTAGAGTCAACTCTATGTCTCAAGTAGCTCTTTGTCTGAGGATAGAAGCATGGTTTTGGGATGATAGCGCAACACATTGGCATCTCATAGGTGCACTAGCATTTGTACGACTAGATAACTAGAAAGATGAGATTCAAACTCTAAAGGAGAGACTAGTAGCCTAGTTTAGAGGTCTCTGAAGTGATAGAACGAGATTAAGAAGAGTGAAGTGTAAATAAAAATGTGATAAAGGAAGTATGTTACTGCAAGGGTGACGAAGACAGTCTCACACAACAGCCTCCTTGCCAAATTGCTCCAAAAATTCTCCACCTGTAGACAACAAAGAGGGAAAATGTTGGGGTTGTTTAGGGGCCTGCCTCAGTCAGACCCCCGTTTGGTGTTTCCACCTCCACAAACAACCAAGTTTACAATGATAGGAATAAAGATAAAGAAAGGAAATACAAGCTACATAAACACAAAACACTACAAATAATACATGCTTACTCAACCAAAGGCGATAAAAGAGATTAGAGGATCTTACCACCTTTGTCCAAAGTGCTCAAGGCTTGTGGAGGAGAAGAGTGAGAGGAACTCAATCCTATGCCATCATGGTGTTTGTCTTGTGCTCACACTATTAGAGTGATGGAGTGGTGGATTGCTACAATGGAGTGAAAAGTGATACTACAAAGCTTGTGGATGGATGCTCAAATCATGGAGAAATTGTGTGAGCTTGTGAAGAAGATAAACCAACTTGAAAATGGAAGAAGAGATGAAGAATATGAAGGAGAGGATGAAAAATGACCATATTCGGGTTGACCAACTGAAGAGGGACATTACTCTTCGACTTCCAATAAAAAATGTAACACCTCTGCAATCTCTAGCCACATGAATCTTCCAAGGATGTAAGCGCGTTGTGCAGACGTCTATGCATCGCGTGGGCATTCCCGACAAAAACACCCCCACTGACACATAAAAAAGGCGCCAAGTGTGATGCAAGCAGTGGGCTTAAGTGGAATTAACCCTCTGCCTTAGGTTTTCTAAAGTGCAAGGGGTAAAAAGGAATTTTCATTAGGGGTGAAAATTCATGTTATACATTTTTCCCCCACTTTAGCGAGCATGAGTACTGATGAGTGCTTCGGTAAAGTAGAGTAGTAAGAAGTAATAAGGTAAGAAATATATACCTGAACCAACGAGGAAGAAGAGCACAGTCTGGTGAATTTGGAAGCATGGGAGAGGGCTTCATAGCTCCACTAAACTTATGAAGTTGAAGAAATAAAGTGCCTTACAGACCCACAAACCTGCAAGGAAGGTATCCTCCAAGAACTCCCACATGAAGGAAACCAAGAAAGTTCCTTATAGACCTGTAGACCTGCAAGGAAGGTATCCTCCAAGAACTCTCACATGAAGGAAACCAAGAAGGTGCCTTACATACCCGTAGACCTACAAGGAAGGTATCCTCCAAGAACTCTCACATGAAAGAATTCAAGAAAGCACCTTAGAGACTAGTAGACCTGTAAGGAAGGTATCCTCCAAGAACTCTCACATGAAGGAATTCAAGAAAGCACCTTAGAGACTAGTAGACCTGCAAGGAAGGTATCCTCCAAGAACTCTCACATGAAGGAAACCAAGAAAGCACCTTACAGACCTGCAGACCTGCAAGGAAGGTATCCTCCAAGAACTCTCACATGAAGGAAACCAAGAAAGCACCTTATAGACTCACAAACCTGCAAGGAAGGCATCCTCCAAGAACTCTCACATGAAGCAAACCAAGAAAGGGGAATCCATAGAGTCAGAGATGGTGACATGTTTATCCACATATAGGACATGTCAAGAAGTGGCCGTGTAGGCTAGTGAATGGATAGTCAAGCAAACCATCGCTAAGTTGTAAGAATTTCAAAGGGCTCCCTCGAGAACCCTTCAAAAGGAAGGAGGGTCCACTCAAGGGACGTGTTGTTTGAAGAGTCAAGTCTAGTCGAGCTGCACCCAAGCTAGACGTAAGGATGTGATGTAGATCTAGTTGGGTTACCCTCAGACTAGACGTGAAGAAGTGAAATTGGCCTAGTCGGGCTGCCCCCGGACTAGACGCGAAGAAGTGAAACCGGTCTAGTCGGGTTGCCCTTGGACTAGATGCCAAGAACATATTTGAAGCTTTCAAAGGGGTCCCTTGGGAACCCAATGTGAAGAGGAGGGGTTGACTCAAGGGACAAGCTTGTTCAAAATCTAATGTCTTATTTATCAAATTCATTCGTCATCAAGGAATCCTTTTGAAAGATGTTCACTTCATCAAGGAATTCAAAAGGAAGGACATGCGCTCATGCGAGGGGAAGACTAAGATCATTCCCACTTCGGAGGAGGGTTTCCAAGTCCTTTCTTTATGAATCCATGATGAAGGAAACATGTTCCATTAGGGTCTCAAGTTGAGAATACAATTCTAATAAAGAAGTGTGCGAAGGATCTTTAAGGAAAGATCTATTTGGCAATCAATGCATTTTCCAAAGACCATGTATTGTAAAAGTAACGTTGTCACACCTGAAAGGGACAATTCAAGCAAAGAAGAGAGAAAGATAAAGAGAAAGGTCAAAGGAAAGAGATCACACCCAAAGGGCACAGGGGATCTGGTTTCGTGGGGTCAGATCTATCTTTATTTATATTTAGTAGGTAACCATGGCACAAGGTGAATGATCATCAATCCCCAACCAGATCATGAGGAATGCATGAAAGACAAAGTAAGAATAAAAAATTGGGTCAACATGGAAGGAGGCTTGAATTCTCTTGATGCTTTGCATCATCCCCAATTTATCAAAAGTCAATCAAAAACATGGAAGAATAGAGATACATATAGAGGAAAGCTTAAAAAAATAAACACCATGCCCGTTTCCAAGCACCAACAGGGGTGACGAGGGTCATCCAGGAACATATAGAATGATCACGGGGGAACACATCATAACACACACACACATATCTAATCTAAAGATCAAGAAGAGGGTCTCCCCCTAACACTGGTCAACTAAGAGGTCATCAACTTCCCACTCTAGATCATCGTAGGGGGAAGGATGACGAGCCTGCAATGATGTAATGTTAAGGGGAGGAGCTTCTGAACCTCCCGCAACAAGGGCCAAGGTAGAGGGACATGTGAGGTCTTTGTTGCTCAACTCTTGTGGGTCTAAGGTCAATGAATTTGCAAAGATCACTGACAAGGTCATAATTTCATCCACTGAGTTAAACATACACTTGATGGGAGTGCCATATTTCACCTCAGTGGATGGAGGAGTTTTCACTTGAGGTTCACCACTGGGCTCACCGAGAGACTCAAGAGCGGTGAAAAACTTGGGGAAGGCAGGACCTGGTTCCATCACTAGGATAGAACAAGTTAGCGCGGGGCCACCTTTCGGAAGAGGTGGGATCTTCTTACGTCCTCCATTATTGGAGGGGCCACACTTTACCTTCTTCTTCATTAGAGGATCTGCACTCCCCATAGATGAAGCAAGGTGGGTAGACGAGGACAAAACCATAGTGGATACAACCAAAGTTTTAACCATATCCATGGGCTTCGAGAAAGGTGAGACATCCAGAACAAAATTCAGCAAAGGCGGTTTCGTAGAAGGAGCGATAAACACCTGCACCTTTCTAGGCACATGTGCGCTCATAGTGGGAGCCGCAAGAGATTCAAAACTAGTTATATTAGAGACAAAAGAGGGGAGAGAGGAGGAAATAGTAGGATTTGTTGTCTTCTCTTCCTCCTTATTCTATGAGGAGTCTTTCTCATCCATGAGAGCCTTTCACCGATGCTTATGCTCATTTGCAAGGTGGTTTCTACGACTCTTCGAACTAGAAGTCAGATTTTGCGAATGAACAAAAGGATTCTGCTTAGCCATGAGAGTGTCCTCCACGGTTGTTTCCAGTGGAAGGGTAGAATCCTGAATGGTAGCAAAGGGAATAGGTTCAAAAATGGCAAGAGGAATTGACTCTAGTGCCTCAGCAATGGGTCTCTTCCCATTCACTATTTTGGGAACAAGAATAGTAGGAGGCTACAGAGGTTGAGACAAAGAGGACTCTCCATGGGGGGCTTTATATCTACCATACTGAATGGGCCTAGGCTCTATGGGTAAGACAAGAAGATCAAATATGGGACTCTTGACCTTTCACCAAGCGGGTACCATGAGATTCTCTCATAAACATGAGATAGAAGTAGATGGCACCACAATAGGGCAAAAGGAAGCATCAGGATGAGCAATGGAAGGGGAAGAAGGAGGGTCTCGGGACCGCTTATCTTCTTCTCTCTTACACGCCTTGGCAACCTCACTATCATATTTTAAGCAAGATCTATGTGAAACAACATAAGGCGAAGGAGAGAACCTCACTTTCAACCTATCACACCCCTTCTTATAGTTTTGATACATGCAGTGCAAGAGGTCCTTCCTATGTGGGAGAGGACCAAGAGAGGTAGGCCAAAAGTAATCTAGGGTATAGCTGCCACATGCAATCGGTGGTCTATAGTCGGTGTCATGGACAACATGTACCGAGCCTCCATGAACAAACTTCAGACACTTGTGCACAACCAAGGGAACTTCATTCATAGCCACCAACTAGGGAATACCTACCTTCACCCTAAAGAGTTCAAACCTTGGGATGATGTAAAATCTAAGGCTCATAGATTTAGGCCCAATGAGAACCGATAGGACAATACTCCCTATAGGAGGTACCAAAAGTCTATCATATGTGTGAACGTTACTTTCAGGTGTGTCATATCCATCCTTATGTAGGAATTTAGTTAGCATGATCTCTCCAGTTATGATATTCACTTGAGATGTCAGATCAATGAGAACACCTGCTATGGTATTCCCATTTATCCTTGTAGGAATGTAAAGAGGAGATGCATCCCTATTGAAGGCCATCGGCAAGTCTTGTGAAGTAAAGGTTATGCTAGTGCCATTACACACAACTTGCACAAAGGGAATACGTTGGTTTAAGAAAGAGGCGATCATGCACACCAAATGGTACTTCTATAAAGCCTCCTAAGGTTTACGAGATAGGATAGTGACCTAGTTAAGGTTTCATTACACAACACCATTTGAACCTTCCAACTACACCTACTAGGGGTTGTAGGTTGGGTTGTAAGGCAGAAGCCTTACAACACTCACACCTACAACACTCCTAGAACACGACGAAAGGGAATTTTAGTATCATGAAACATAACCAAAATGGTTCATGTCGGGTTCACCAAAAATGTAAGAGAGGGGGACCAACCATTGCAAGGCCCCAAGTCATGAAAAGCCAAGAGCAGAAAGGCTGCCCTAACTTACCTCAGTTAAAGGAATGTTAGGATGAACATGATGAGAATGATGAGGATTATGAAGTCCTTTGACCACTCTGCAATCCCAAGACCTGGAAAGAGACTAGATGAGTTGGCCTTCAGAGTCAACTCTACATCTCAAGTAGCTCTCTATTTGAGGAAAAAAGCGTGGTTCTGGGATAACGACATGACGAGCTAGCGTCTCACAGGTGCGATGGCGTCCATACACCCAGAGAACTAGAAAGATGAGATTCAAACTCTAAAGGAGAGACTAGTAGCCTAGTTTAGAGGTCTTTGAAGTAATAGAACGAGACTAAGAAGAGTGAAATGTAAAGATGAATGTGATAAAGGAAGTATGTTACCGCAAGGGTGAGGAAGACAGTCTCGCACAATAGCCTCCTCGCTAGCTTGCTCCAAAAATTCTCCACCTGCACACAACAAAGAGGGAAAATGTTGGGGTTGTTTAGGGGCCTACCTCAGTCAGACCCCCATTTTAGTGTTTCCACCTCCACGGACAACCAAGTTTACAATGATAGGAATAAAGATAAAGAAAGGAAATAAAAGCTACATAAACACAAAATACTACACCCAAAACGGTTGAGTTCGCCACCCTTGGTTGAAAAAGCAACTGCCACAATAACTATTTTGGTTTCCATCCAATCACCATTTAGACAAGTGCCACGTGTCCAAAACCCATTGCCTATCGCAGCTAACAGAACAACCAAAACAGTCAAACAGACACTGTGCACATCCAAGATTTCCAAGTCTTTCTAACACTGCCGGAGCCGAAGTCGAAACGGGAGTCAAAATAGGACTCCACCGAAAATATAGATTCAGGAACCATTTCAGTTCTGCCTCCGCCCACGGCAAAGAGAAACAAGTCAGAGACAATTCTGACCGAAGGAAGTCAACTTGAAGTTAAACCAAGATCGAAAACCAAACGACCGGAGTCGGAACGAGAACAAAAATGAGACTTTACCAAAAGTCCAAGATCAGGAAACAATCTGGTTCTGGTTCTGCCTCTGCCAACTACCAGAAACAACAAACCTAGACTACAATGAAAAGGGGAAGATAATCCCGAGGAAAAACCAAACAGTCAGAAAGACCAGATTGCGAAAGCTGGAATCGGATTTGGAACCAGAACAGAAACAAAAATAGGAACATGGCAAACGGACATTGCCAGATTCCAAATCCGGTTCCGGTTCTGCCTCCACCAGAGACTGCGAAGGAAAGCAAAGAGACCAAATGGTAGAAAGTGGAGCTGGAGATGGAACGGTAACAGAACCCGGAACTTGGCAAAAGGTTCAATGCCAAGTTCCATCCCGGTTCCACTTTCGACAGAACTTCCAAACAACACAAAATTTCACCAAGGCATGAAAACGAGGAATTCAAGCTGGAAGTTGAGACATAATTTCTCAACAATCTCCCACTTGGTGAACACTTCCAGCTTCCTCAAAACATCAAACCTTACTATCTATCATAAGCCCCAATGCCCATCAATTTTGTGCACCATCTGAACTTGTCTGTGCTAACTGGCTTTGTCAAAGCATCTGCAACATTCTTCAAGGTGTCAACCTTTTCCAAACTGACCTTGCCATCTTCAACCATATCCCTCATGAAGTGATATTGCACATCTATGTGCTTGGTTCTGGCATGAAAGGTCGGATTCTTTGCCAGACATATGGCACTTTGACTGTCACAACAGATTGAAATTTGCCTAGCATTAAATCCAATGTCTGAACACAAACGCCTCAGCCACACTGCCTCCTTGCAAGCATGAGTTGCTGCCATATACTCTGCCCCTGTCATGGATAAAGCAACTATAGCTTGTCGCTTGCTCATCCAACTGATTGCTCCACCATTAAGCATGAAGGTGTATCCACTGGTGGATCTTCTGCTGTCAATGTCCCCTGCCTAATCAGAATCAACATATCCCTGAATGCTAAGAGTCCTTTGTGATGCAACCATACTGCCATGGTAACACAAAGCATAATCTGAAGTACCCTTCAAATACTTAAACACTCTCTTCACAGCATCCCAATGTGATCTCCCAGGATTTTCCATGAACCAGCTTAGAACTCTCACTGCTTAGGCAATGTCAGGTCTTGTGTAGACCATAGCATACATCAAACTACCTACTGCACTTGCATAAGGCACACTGTTCATGTCCTCCATCTCAATAGCAGACTTTGGATAGTCTTTAGTAGATAGTTTCAATCCTTGCATGATTGGAACAACTAGCTGCTTGCAGTCATTCATGTTAAACCTCTCTAGAACGGTTTTCACATACTTACTCTGACTGAGCCAAAGCTTTCTGCTTGTTCTATCCCTGGTTATCTCCATTCCAAGAATGTACCTTACTACTCCAAGATCTTTCATTTCAAACTTAGCAGACAACTAAGTTTTAAGGTTAGAAATCATAGTCTTGCTATTACCAATGAATAACATGTCATCCACATACAGAGTAATAACAAGCACACGATCATTCTCAAATTTATAATAAATGCAATGATCAGATTTTGATCTCACAAACCCAATTGACAACACAAATGTGTCAAATTTCTGGTACCACATTCTAGGAGATTGATTTAGACCATAGAGAGATTTATTTAACTTGCAAACCAGATTTTGTTTACCTCTTTCAACAAAATGCTCAGGCTAGGACATGTAAATTTCTTCTTCCAGCTCACCATGGAGAAATGTTGTCTTCACATCCATCTGCTCAATTTCAAAGTTATACATAGCTTCCAATGACAACAAAAATTTGATGGATGTTAGCTTTGCTATAGGGGAAAAGATCTCTCCATAATTAATTCCCTCAACTTGGGAAAAACCCTTTGCAACCAGTCGTGCCTTATACTTCTCCACACTGCCATCTAGGCCTGTCTTCTTTTTGAATATCCACTTATAGCCAATAGGCTTTTGCCATTTAGGTAGTGGTACCAACTTCCAGGTATCATTCTTTTTCAAGGAATCCATCTCCTCATTCATGGCTCCCAGCCAAGACTTTGAATCAGCCATGCTGATTGCTTCTTTCACAGTCCTAGGCTCATCAGTGTTGGTTATTAAAGCATAAGCACAATTCAAATCTAACATAGAGAAACCATACCTTTCTGGTTGCCTCTTTTCTCATGTAGATCTCCTTATAGGCTAAGGTTGTTCTTCATCATTAGAACTCCTAGAGCTGCTTGAGCTGTCCTCAGTCTTAGGTACACCATGCAGCTCTTCCCTTTCTAGAGTTTGGGGAATCTCAACTGCATCCTTCTCATTGTCACTCTGATTTGTCTCAAGTTGTTGATCACTTACTAAAGGTTTTAGCTCATGAAATATCACGCTTCTGCTATACAAAACCTTTTTAGTAACAGGGTTCCAAAGCTTGTATCCTTTCACACCAACTCCATAGCCAATGAGAATACATTTCTTAGCCTTGTTATCTAATTTAGATCTTTTTTCATTTGGCACATGAACATATGCCTCACAACCAAAGACCCAGACATGTCTTAGTAAGGGTTTCTTGTCTGACCATGCTTCCAAAGGTGTCTTGTCAACAAGAGCAGAGCAAGGAGATCTATTTGTTAGATAACATGCTGTAGCCACAGCCTTAGCCCAAAACTTCTGCTCCAGACCAACACCACTCAACATACTCCTTGCCTTTTCCATCAGTGTCCTGTTCAACCTTTCAGCAACTCCATTTTGCTGTGGAGTGTAGGGGGTTGTCTTATGCCTTTTGATTCCATGATCAGTGCAATACCTTTCAAAATCTGCAGAACAAAACTCACCTCCATTGTCTATTCTTAAACACTTTATTTTTCTTCTAGTCTGATTTTCTACCAAAGATTTGAACTCTTTAAACCAACTGAACACTTCTGATTTACTTTTGAGAAAGTATACAAATGCCCTTCTCGAACAGTCATCAATAAAATAAACATAATATCTAGACTTCGATAACGAAGGAACATTAACTGGACTAAACACATCAGACTGAACATAATCTAGTATACCAGAAGATTTGTGAGGACTGGAGGAGAAAGAAACACGGTGTTGCTTTCCATAGATACAATGTTCACATAAATCAAACTCAAGGTTATAATCATCAAGCCCTTCTACTAGGTTTTTGTTCTTCAAGGTTTTTAAACCTTTCTCACCAATGTGACCAAGTCTATGATGCCATAACATAGTCTTCTCTGCTGGGATTTTTACTTCCAAAGCATTTGCAGATAGAGAACAGTCTTCATCTTTCTCTATAGGTGCACAATTACATGACTTTACAGAGGCACTGTTACAAAGAACAGGTCGTGCATCCAGCTTGTACAGAGTGCCAGTACAAACACCCTTAGCCAACACCATTGCACCTCTAGCCATTTTACAACCCTTACTAGAAAAAGAAACTTCTACCCTAGCATCATTTAACTTATTAACAGAAAGAAGATTTCGAGCCAAACCTAGGATGTGTAGAACACCACCAATTCCTTTGACTCTCCCGTCAAGAAACTGAATTTTGACTCTTCCTCTGCCAACAATCTCCAGCATTGAATCACTTTCCAAGTATACCTTTCCACCATCATACTTCTCATACTTTGAGAACCAATCTCTATTGGATATCATGTGAAAAGATGCACCTGAATCAACTAGCCAGACATCATCAGATGCCTATGTTGTCAAGGCTGCTGCAATGAAGGCATCTGCATCACTTTGAGAAGATTCATTGTCAAAAGCATTCTTCTTCTTCTTCTCCTTGTAGTCCTTCCTGGTATGGCCAGGTTGCCCATAGTTCCAACACTTCACCTTGAACTTTTTACTAGGAGACTTTGATCTCCCTTTAGACTTGGATTTCAACTTTTTGTCTTTCTTCTTTCCTTTCTCCTTGGGTCTACCATGAACAACAAGAGCCTCTTTGGCCATCTCAAAAGATTTCCTCTGCATCTCTTTAGATAGCAATGAGGCAACAACATCTTCCATCTTGAAAGCAACAGTAGTGCTTCCAATGGCCATCACAAGATGATCCCAACTATCTGGTAATGAACACAATAGGAGCATGCAACGATCCTCCTCCTCAATTTTTACACCTACAGATGCCAGCTGAGTAACACTCATATTAAACAAGTTCAGATGGTCTACAACAGATGCACCTTCATCCATCTTCAAGGAGTACAACTTATTTATCAGGAATAGCTTATTTACCAAAGACTTTCCCTGATAAATGTCACCAAGCTTCTTCCACAAAGCAGCTGCAGACGTTTCCTCATGAACATTCAGGAGCATAGAATTGGCTAGACTCAGTCTAATCAAGCCTCTTGCTTTTCTATCAGCAAGATCCCAAGCTTCTTGGGTCGTACTTTGTGGCTTAGTTCCAGACACTACAATCTAGAGGTCTCTATCCACAAGCAAGTCTTCTATCTTGAGTTTCCATAACTCAAAGTTGCTTCCATTGAACTTTTCAATATCTATCCTACCAAATGTACTCGCCATCTCGAAATAGAAACCGGTTTAACAATGCAAGACTCCCACTAAAACAGTATTGGTGCAAAAAACTAACTTGCCCTAACAAGGATAACACGAACTGGCCAAGCTCTGATACCAATTTGAAGGGAAAAGAATGTGGATCTAATGACCCAACAGTGTAGAATACATTCCCTTAATGCCAATACAACAGAGGAGAGAAGCATAAACTGATTTTATAGTTACAAAACTACTTGAGATGAATACCACCAATAAAAGAAAATAATAGAAGAACAAAGTAATCATAGATTGACAAAGAGATTTTACATGGGAAAACCTTTCAAGTCAAAAACCCACCACACAAACAAGACTATTGTATTTTAGTATTGAAACAAATACGTACAATTTCCAGTCTACTCTGTATAGCTTACAATCGCCTAGAGAGATTCTGATTCACTATTACAATGTTTTCTCAACATACAGATCGAACCACCTCTCTACAAGAACTCACGTTCTTTTTCTCCTTCTGCTCTTCAACCCGCAACTTCAACCTTGTTCTGCAACTTGTGAGAAATAACATATCTCTCATCCATATGTAGCTGACTCAAAAGAGTCCTACACAATATTGAAGTCCATCCACAAATCACGCATCTGGTCGGACCTGACAGATTTCCCTGCAACGAGCCGACTTTGCATTCAAAGCCAACACCCAAAACGGTTGAGTTCACCACCCTTGGTTGACAAAGCAACTGCAACAATAACTATTTTGGTTTCCATCCAATCACCATTTTGACAGGTGCCACGTGTCCAAAACCCATTTCCTATCATAGCTGACAAAACAACCAAAATGGTCAAATAGACACTGTGCACATCCAAGACTTCCAAGTCTTTCTAACACTGCCAGAGCCGAAGTTGAAACAGGAGTCAAAACAGGACTCCACCGAAAATATAGATTTAGGAACCATTTTGGTTCCGCCTCTGCCCACGACAAAGAGAAACAAGTCAGAGATAGTTCTGACTGAAGGAAGTCAACCCAAAGTTAAACCAAGATCGGAAACCAAACGACCAGAGTCGGTGCCAGAGTCGAAATGGGAACAAAAACATGACTTAACCAAAAGTCCAAGATCAGGAAACAATCAGGTTCCGGTTCCACCTCCACCAACCACCAGAAACAACGAACCTGGACCAGAATGAAAAGGGGAAGATCATCCTAAGGAAAAACCAAACAGTCAGAAAGACCAGATCGCGAAAGCAGGAATCGGATCTGGAACCGGAACGAAAATAGAAATAGGAACATGGCAAACGAACATTGCCAGATTCCAAATCTAGTTCCGGTTCCACCTCCGCCAGAGACTGCGAAGAGACCAAATAGTAGGATGTGGAGCCGGAGATGGAATAGTAACAGAACCCAAAACTTGGCAAAATGTTCAATGCCAAGTTCCATCCCGGTTTTGCTTCTAGCAGAACTTCCAAACAACACAAAATTTCACCAAGGCATGAAAATGAGGACTTCAAGCTGGAAGTTGAGACATAATTTCTCAACAAGAACCTCACCAACCCATGTCTAATTGAATCACTAATGAGGTTGAAAGTCTCTTAGCTTTTGTGGTTGGTGATTATTAATGAAATGATTGGGAGCAGGGACACTTAAATCCTAGATTTACTCATATAAAAGGGGACTAGGGTTTAACCCCATCTTTTCCTCCATTTCAATGTCATAGCTTAAAATTGAGCAAGATTAATGTCATTAGGGACATGGGATTCATGGAGGGATTTCTCAAGAAGGTCCTTTTAGATGGGGAATATTTTGATTAGCTCAAGGATAGAATTTGTGTTGGATTTTTTTTAAGTGGTCAAGGACGTTATATTGATGTATAGGTTGGGAGGAAGATGAATCTCCTTATGGTGACTCAATCGTGTTTGGTAGTAACGACACAATTAGGCACTTTTATAGTTATAGTGGCTACTAGGGAAGGACTTTGTTCAATGCAACCAAAGATGAAATTTGATGAGATATTTTTGTTGTAGATATAAGGTGTTGCATTGTATATTTTAGAAGATTTACCATCATTATGCTAAGGGAAATATTTCCTTAGATACCCAAGTTTTCATTGGTGGATGTGTGGCCTTCGATAGAGATCTCCCCTCAATCAATAAGATCTTGGATCGAGTTCCTAAGTTTCATGCATGAGGACGTTTTATGACCATGCACCTTATGGTACTCATAAAATTCATGTTCTTTGTATCAAGAGGGTCTAGTCACATTAAGACCAAGGATTTTGATGGTTGGCAATTATATTATATTAGATTGGATAAGATTTTTGATAACAATTTAAATTGGTTCACCCACAGGTGTATATTCTCATAGAGTGTTGTTTAGGTTGACCTCCATATATAAAAACATGTTTTTGGGGAGATATATTGTTTTTATATGATGATTGTGGAGGTATTTTGATGTTTTCTACATTTTTTAAGTCAATCACAACATCATTGACCATAATTTGGTTTTTATTCCAAAAACAATATTTATCAGTAGATTACTTATTGTTGTCTTTTCCTTCTTTATGTATGTTACTAGTCCTTTTGGCTATAAGTGATTTTATATAGCTACTCATTTTTATGTGACCTCATCAGAGGATTGATCACATTGCATTTAGAGATGGGATCTCAATTCATTGTTTAATCTATTGACAAAGATAGTGATGAGCTGTTTTCACGTATGGGCCATGAAAAGAGACTAGTAAGATGTCTCCATATTTACAAGAATGAGGCAAAGGTTTCACCATTATTTTGTTTAGTGTTACAAATGTCCATCATGGTGCTATCATGTTCTATGTTGTAAGATAAATGAGTGAAAACTTTATTGGCTAGCTCATAAAATGTTGTGATTATCCCATGGGGAGATGAGTGAACCAATCAAGGCTTGCCCACCCAAGCTTCTAGGGAATAGCCTCAAAAGGTAAGAATAAAGATAGGATGCCTCTTGGAATGCAATGTAGAATTATTATCAGTGCCCCCTAAGTTCTCCCTTTCCTATGTACTTGTCAAACTTAGGCATCTCAAAATTTTGAGGAAAGGGGATCATGGTGATGGACTTGTCAAAAGGATAAGGACATAATTTTTGGAAGGTGTAAGATTTCTTGTGATTTCCTAATTGAACTCCCTTAAGGGAATCCTTTATTTAGTACACGTCTTAGTCCAAAGAACTTATGAAATTGAGGGATGGTGAATGATAGGTGGAGATAGAGGGTTGTGAGGATAATATGTGTTGATATTGATAAGATGAGGAAATGGGATTGGGAGATTGGAGGTGTTCATGGGTGGATGAAATAGGGTTAGAGGTTTGAAGGTGGAATGATGTGTTAAATGGGATGGATGTTGAGATATTAGGATAAGGGATGGAAATTTGAGGTTGTGGGATGTGAGATGTAATGTTTTGGGTGTGAGAGGGGATTTTGATATACAAATGGAATGTGGGATTAATGGATTGAGATGACATGGGATATTAGGGGAATATGGAAGATGTGAAGGATCATAATGACTAGAAGAAGGTGGATGATATGCAGGATTATGATGAATTGAAGGTTGGGGTGTAGAAGGAGTTGTTGAGTGATTTGATGTGTCAAATTAATGGGGTAATTTGGAACGTTTGTTTGATAGCATAAGGATACATTGGTTAGGATGCTTCATGATATATGTGTATTAAGACCATAGCTTGGGTATCTTGAGAAAAGTCCTCTAACTATGTGGGTGAGTCTTGCTCACTTGAATCATGATCATGTATGATGTATGATGGAGATGGAAAGGGGTTATCCATGGGGAGTTGGTGGACTAATTCCTTAAAGAATGTGTCATGGGATGATGAAGGGAAATCTTGGGAGGCCATAATTTTTTTTCTTTCTTGGGACCTTGTAATTGGAATCCAAGGGAGAGACCTAGGAATGTTGATGGGATAGAACTTGGATTTGAGATGATTATAATTATTGGATAGGAAGGATAATGATAGAATGTATGAAAATGGGATAATGATAGAATGTATGAAAATGGGATAATGATAGAATAGATGGAAATGGGATAATTATGGAATGGATGGAAAGGGGATAATGATGGAAAGGATGGAAATGTGATAATGATGGAATGAATGGAAAGGGGATAATTATGGAATGGAGATACAAGACCAATGGTGTCTCAAGTAAATCTAGATCTTTGATTGATAATCATAGGTTTTTATTACATTAGACTTTAATAATCACCTAGGAAAGGCTTGGATTTGTTTACTCAAGCTTGAATAATCACTTGAGAAAGGCTTGAATAAAGGATTATTTGATTACATACACTTGGATGATCACTTAGGAAAGGCTTGGATATGATTTTGATAGCTAACTTGGGGCAACCAAGTTCCCAAATTAGGACCACCAAAAGAATAAAATCTAACTAAATATACCACATTAGATAGGAAAGTTATGAAGTAATACATAAAAATAATGGATGGAGAGGATTAGGATCTATATAAGACTCTTGACAAGATTAATTTTGATTGCATATGATATTAATAATGATTGGTCAATAATTAAAGATAATAGATTGAAAGGATAAGATAGATGAATGATGAATTGGATGTGATATGATAGAATAGAGATTTTATTGGAAGATAAGAAGGATCAATGATGAAAGCAATGATGGTAGAAGATGATAATGAAAGGATAAAAAATATTAAATCATTACTAATGGGACTAAGGTGTAAGGATGAAGATAGTGATAACTAGGTTATTATAATGGATGAAAATAATGACATGAGGGAAATATGAGGGTTTTTGGATGGATTTTATGGAAATGGTTGATGTTTTAGGTGAAATGATGGCTGAGGATAGTTCTCACAATTTTGATGAATTTTTATAAAGGTTAATTTTGTATTTAGATAAAAAGTGGTCAAATAACAATGAAATGACAAATACATAGCTTCAAGTGATAGAGGTTCCACTTTGTGGAACAAAGGTACAACTCTGTGAAATAGAGGAACTTTTCTATGAAATAGAAGTATAGTTTCATAGAAATTTTCCTGAATATGATGCACAAGCACCAAGGGATGGGACAAAAGTGTAGTTTGATAGTTTAGGATTTTTTCAATTGTTTTTGGCAAGAGACAATCAAACAAGAAGAAAAAATTATTTACTTGACTTTCAAGGCGATAAGGATAAGTGGATTCACTAGTTTTTCACATGAAAAACACACCAAGCATGATAGCAGAATCCTATATTTAGTCAATTATGTGTGTTAACTTAATGTCCACTAGCCAAAGGCTAATATCTCAAGATTGATGTGAGAAACCTCTCTTTCAAGAGTTAGTAGCTAGAGATCCAATGGAACAAGGGCTCACCTTTTCTATTTTCTTATAGATATTAAGATATTTCCCAAGGAGCCTCTACCTCTACTAAAGGAGATACATGGTGAGTAACCTCAAACATGATATTATAACTTGCAAAACATTAAGCAATGGTAGAAAGGTCTTACAATATTATAGAAAATAAGGTTTTTAATGGATCTAAAAATAGTGAGATCGTATGATAATTCCAAATATTAGGAGGGTCTCTCCTCTCATCACCAAACAAGTCTCAATAGATGAAGGGTCTTGTGGCTTGGCACAAATGATGCTAGCTACACTTTGAGGTACAAATTTTACTCTCCCGCTTTATATACCTCGCTAGAAAATTTGGTTTAGGTCATCCTTGAGGTTATCAAATCCCTAATAAATCCTCCTAATGTGAAATACTATACTAGGTGTTTTTGGTCACCAAGATCACACGAAGTGTAAGGGGAGAGCATACACACAAACTAGTAAGCCTTCAGATAACAATTATAACATAAAATAAATGAAGAAATTTGAGATTTATGATCTTTAAGATCACACTAATTGCAAGGAGAGGGAATAATGAATAAAGTTAAGATTTTTAATCTCTAAGATCACACTAAGTGCAAGGAGAGGGTATAAATCTATACACCCTTCCAAACACGAAACACAATGTTCATTAACCCACAAAGCTACTTCAAGTGCCTATATTAGTGAAAATAAAGCCTTATACCAATGAATATACATCAAATAATTAGTAATATCAATGAAAATAATCTCTTACATGCACTAGATAACTAGACCACTTATTAGTTTCTCAATATGAAGGTTAGATGAGGAAAATAGCTCAAAAACCCTACAAAGTGAAAATTGGAACAAAAACACAAATTTAACTAATAGAGGTGCCACTTCATGCAAAAATGGTTTAGCTTTATGATTAAAAGGTGAATCTCTATGATATATAGTTATCACTTTGTGAATCAAAGGCATAGTTTCATTAATAAAGCCTCAACATGACCTTCGAGACCCAAAAAATGAAGTTTTTAAACAACCCAGTTGGGTAACTTGCATGATAAGGCTGTGGAAAATTATAAAAAGATAGAGATATTGAAAAAATATGTTAGGTTATATGCTCAAAATATCTCAAGATGAAGAAAACCCTAGATCTCCTAGGAAACTTGTAAGAAACCCTAGTTTGACAAAACCCTAAAACCCCTAATTTTGGTAAGAAAATAATGAAAAACTTGAAAAAATAGAGTGTTATAATTACGCATCCTAAAAAAAATGTCACAAAGGTTATCCAAACCCTTTATCTAGCTCAAAATGATCAAATCAAAGATATAAAACAAAATCATTGATCTAGGTGATGAAAGTGCGACTTCACATAATAGAGGCGCCTTTATGTGAAATAAAAGCATAACTCTTTGCTAAAAAGAAACATTTCTATGAAAAAGGTGCCACTTTATAGTTTGGGACCTAAAATGCTTTCTACATCATAAAAAAACAAAAAAAAATACTAAAAAAGGGTTAAAAGGTATGTAGGTCCCACAAGACGTACCAAAATGAAAAGGTTGAAAAGATTGAAGGTAAAAAATATAGAAGATAAAGAAACACCAAGCACAATACCTTCACCTATAATATTTTATTCTATCCTTGATGAGTGGAAACGGAGTGCACCCTTATTCCATTTAATTTTCTCTTTGATGTTGATATGTGGATTGCTCAATGTTCTAGCATAACCTTAATGTGATTTGATAGTGATAGATCAAAATTACATCATATAGGTATGATATCTTGATAAGTGATTGTAAGAGATAGAAATTTAAGGATGAGAGCCTCTAGATATAGAGTCTTGAAGAGGAAAAATCAATGGATAGGAATGATTGATGATGAATGGCTAATATTGAAGGAGGAATAGGGTTTGGATCAAAGATGCAATTATGTGACAAGTGACACATGAAGGATAGGATTTAGGTTTAGGATTAGGATAAGACAAAAATCCTTATGGAAATGGCTAGGATTAAGAGGTTAAATAAGATGAGTGGATAAGATGTGAAAGGAATAATAAATAAAATAAATAAGATAAATGGAAATTATTAATCCAAGAGAAATTGTTTGAAGTAAAAGATTACCACCAAGCTGAGAAACATGAGCAAGCACACCAGCATCCAAGAGGAGACACAAGATTTTGTAAGGGGGAAAAATAAAGAAACAAAACCTTCAATATTATGAAGATGGTATAACTTGCCTAAGAATATTACAAAAAAAGAGCTTAAACATAGAATGCTTCACATGAAGAATGAGAGAAGCATCTCAAATAAGTAGAGGTGAGAAGCATCCCATGTCTATGCATGCCACCTGTCATCCTATTTGTGTTAAAGGTGTCAAAATACTCATAAGGAGGAGGCTACACCTAAGCCTTAATATTCCTTTGAAAAGGAATTATCAAAATGAGTCATTCTCACACATGTGTGAGAATACTCAAAAGACTTGTAGGGATTGCTTTGGAATATTTGTACAAGTTAAATATGGATAAAAATCTTCACCTAAGTAAAGACTAATTTCTAACAAGATGAAAATTTAATTTGACTTTTGGTGAGGTGTCTAGATTCAACTAATCTATACAAGGAATTAGTTAGACATGTGAAGGGGACACTTGTCACATGAGGAAAAATTTAGATTATGATCCATGTGAACAAGATAAAGGAGGAAAAAAGGGAATTAATTAAATAAATAAAGTATTTATTTAATTAATGAGATTATGATGAAGGGAAATAATCAAGTAAATATTAAATATTTATTTAATTAAAGGATTGGGATAAAGCTAGGAAAGGATGGGAATTATTTTATTTTATTTTATTTATTTGATCGATGAGTAGGATTAAGGGAGCCAGGCCCCATAAAATATTGAATAAAACATATGCAAATAAGTGGTTTATCCTTTGGAGGGCCATATATATGTAGTCAAAGTTGTATAACATTAACCAAAAAATTACTAAAGTAACAAACTAAGAATGATTGAAAGAATTAACAAAGAAATTTAGAGTGAGACCATATGTGCATATTGTATCTGGCCTCATTCCCTTTGTAGGAGACTTTCTTCTTCTTTCACACCACTTACCATTTGTCATTACTTTTTTCTTCACTTTGTGATGCTAAATAAGGATGAGAAATTGAGAGATATCTAGCCATTGGAGTGGATTTTCCACATGTATCTATAGATTGCAACTTATCATCATTTGACACTGTTGAATCATTCACTGTCAAAATTTCCTTGCCCATAGGAGAATATTGTTGTGCTATCTCATTACCCTTGTCTTGAAAAGGCTCAATGGAAGTATCTTGTTCTTCCTCTAGGCTAAAAATGGTGTAATGATATGGAGCAGTATCTTTCCACCATGTGGCCTGCCAGTTTGATTTATCTTTGGGGCAAAGACATTTAGTTGCAAGATGCCCAATATTGTAGCATCTTCTAGAGTAAAAGGGAAATCCCTCATAGTCCACGAGTTGGAACCAACATTGATCATTAACCCTTAAGATTTATTTTTCTGAAAGGTCTTTTGAAGTGTCTAAAACAACTAATATGTGACTGTAGGTTGTGTTCCTAAAATCAAAAGGTTTATTGTCTATAACTAAGAAACTACACAAAGAATTACCAATCACTTTGAAATATGATTCAACCCAAAAATGATGGAAAATTGGGAAGATGTAACCAAATGGGTATAATATCAAAGGATTCTATGGAAGGGAAAAAGGAGGGGTGCCATGTTTTAACATCAGTAGGTGTTATCCCCATGCCCATAGAGAGAATAGGATGGTGTTTCAATCCTCCATGTTGTCAAAAATCACAATGAAGAAACTACCAGTAGAGGGGTTGATTTAAAGTTTGTCTATCATAATTTACTATCGAGATTCAGTGATCCATTGATGAAGATCTAGAAGATATGAAAATAAATGGCTAAACTTTCCTATCAACTCATGCTATTCATTTTTAACTATCTCTTCTTTAACTTCATTTTCAATATTTATTTCCAAGGGTATACATGTTCTTTGAATGGTCCTTTTGAATTTAAAGGGTTTGTTTTTGTATTCCCAAAATTTTGTTAGGAATTTACTCCTAGGTGTGGCAACCTCCAAAAAAAATATTATTAGGTAGAGAAGCATGGGCATGGGAATCATTGACAAAGCAACCAAAATTCATTGTAAGCCCTAGCATCATCAATCTCGAGTCATCCTATAATTTTATATTGTGTGGGAGTTGGGAAGGTGAATGAGTAGAGGCTAAATGTGGGAGTACATAATATGATGGTGGATGTTTACCCCTTGCTAAGCTCATATGTCAAAAGTATAAAGTATTTTCCCTAATGCCAAGCATAAAATCACCCATAATGGAAGGATGGTGTGCAAAATTCTTTCTAGAAGCCCTCCTATTGGTTGTGAGTGGTTGTGTATTCACTATTTCAATAAATATAAAATGTATTTAATTATTAATTCAATGGTTTTTAAAGGATAGGAATAATTAAATAAATAATAAATATTTATTTAATTAAAGGGATAAGGGTATGCTAAAATAAGGTGTGGTTGGGTAGGGTCAAATTTTA
This sequence comes from Sequoiadendron giganteum, assembly GCA_007115665.2. NCBI lineage: Eukaryota > Viridiplantae > Streptophyta > Pinopsida > Cupressales > Cupressaceae > Sequoiadendron > Sequoiadendron giganteum. The sequence goes on from CM021109.1 coordinate 417,787,824, forward strand.
GATGTCTACACACCCTATCACTTGAAATGATTGATGTGACTAAAACTGGTGTAATATTATAAAAATCTACTCTTGATTCATCTAATGATTTAAATTATTCACCATCTTCAAGTATTTGAGGAAACATACACTCCTTAAGGGCCTTGCAAATATTCAATTTATCCTTTAACATCACATATTTTTTTCTTTGAAACATAGATATTTCACTTAAAATCCTCATAATCTCATAATTAATTGAGATCTTAATTGTACAATTAGGATTAAATCTCACATGGCCATACATGTTTGCCATAATTATCATACATGGAATCTACATACTTAAGATATCCCAAAAATATGATTTGTTGTTGACATAGTTAATATGGGTCTTTCTTAAATTATTATAGCAAGCCCATTTGTCATCAACTTTGTGTAAAATATAGGACAATCAATGATTCAAAATATTACCGATCAAATCAATAATACTTGTCTTCCCCTTATCCCTTGCTTCAAACTCTATATTTTGGCTCAGATTGATCTTCTCCTTTATGCATGCAATTTTCAACATGATGTATTCATATCCTGCTAAAATATATATTAAAATACTTGGACGAGTTGTAGGTTTTGATCGAATACTTTGAGGATGAGGAATCAATGATTTTACTTAGTTATATTCCTAAAAAGATTAATATGATCTCTTTTTTATTTTATCAAAGTATTTCTATTACCTTTATTGTTGCCTCACTAAATAATATTTTTCTCTTTAAAATTTGCTACTCGAGGATAAATTGTATCACTCAATCTCTTAAAAATTAGATTTCCTATAAGCTTGTTTATATCTCTATATATTTGGGGCTTATTGTTTTTAGGATTTATTTCTCATATAGATAAGGTTTCAAATTTGGTTTTGAAATTTTATCCAAAATACAATTCTTTAGCTTGATCCTTGAAAGCTAGAACATCTTTCCCAATATCTTTCCTTCTTATAGTATCCAAATTAGCTATAGTAGATTCTATGACCCACCCTAGTAGGAGTATACATCCATTTTCTTAAACTAATATCCTCCCCTCCTCTAGAGTGACTTTGTTGACATAAAAATTTATTTCCTTCATTATGCTATGGGTTATCTATTTTATTTCACCCTCTACAATCTATTAGTGTTCTTTATTTACACTTTGTACAATGGATTTTGATTTTGTTTTGAGAAAGAGAGCCTTGAATTTGTTTAATTTAATTAATTCATCATTATACAAAAACTCCTTTCATGTTAAGACTCTTACATCATGTATATTATTTCCTCCTTCAAAATCTAGCAATATCCTTTCTAGATGGGCACTCATAAACTCAAGTATCTGAGGAGAAGCAACTACTTATTAAAATTCCTCAATATCAATTTTATTCTCCCCAACTTATTCATTAATTGGTTAGTCGATCAAAGGTTACATTACTTCTTGTTCTATTGATCTTGTTTGATGAATTTCACCTCTTGTCCTTTCAAATTTTTGTAACTAGTCTAGGAAGCACAAATCCCAAACTTTAACATGATCCAACATTATTTGTATTCTAATAATTAGATATTTGATTTCTATGAATTCCCCCTTGTACCTATCCTCACAATTTTTCTCTTTCTCTCTCCAATAATAATTATAAATCATTTTTGGGGGTTTTTCTAACTTCGCAATGTTTTTCTCTCCCTCCGCTTTGCGCAATTGTAGGGTTTCCTCCCATGATGGTTTCAAATATTTTGTGCCTTCTATTCTGTGGGGATCCTGTAACGCAAAGGGAGATGAGGGCAACTCAATTGCTCTTGAATAGACTATTTTTTCCCATGTTTCCTCACGCATTATGCATGGTGGGTGTCCAAGGTCTCTAGGCTTTGACATTTCTAGAAAAACTCAAGAAGGGCACAATGGTGGTCGTATGGAATTCAAAGTAGCCTTGCATAATGGAGCTAGGGTTGGCACCTCAGTTGGCTGTGATCACCCTCCAAATCGATCTAATCCAACACTCCCGAAGCTTACAACCTCCATCTTCGATCCCCTTGTATCGAATTTGTAGCCAGGGTAGGAGAGAAACACTGCTCTCAAACAAAGCCAAAGGATTGGGGCTACAAACAAGTGACAGAAGGAAGCCTGGCCTCACCAATCATCATCTCAAAAGGGCATCGATGGGATCACAAACTCTATACATCATGGACCCGTGATTAGGGTTTCCCATGCATCCGCTACACCTCAAATCCAAATGGATAGGTTAGTCAAAGATTATGAAGATTATCTACAATCCAATGCCCTAATCTATAGATTCACTAAGGTATGGCCAAAGCTGTGCGATTTGCACTCCTGGATATTTGAAAGTTGGAATAAGTTATTGGAGGAAGAAATTTGTTTGTTCCCCTATGCCAGAGGGTTTTTTATTATTGAATTTGAATCTATTGTCGACAAATAATGGGTACTAAAAAATGGTCAATGGGTTTATCAAGGATTTTTTTATGCATGAAATCTTGGTACCCGTCCTTTGATCCAAGAATTGAAACATTTTCCACTACTTTTTTCTAGGTGCGGCTGCCTTATCTTCCATTTCAATTCTAGGAATTGGACTATTTTCAAGCCATTTGAAATGGGTTAGGAAATTTTCACTGCATCTCAGAAGAAACATTGAATTACCAAAGCTCCACCTATGCGCGAATTTGTGTGGAATTGGATCTTTCCAATGGTCTTCCAGCGGAGATCATATTTAAGGTTGGTGAATGCTGCTGGAGGTAGCCTACAAATTATGAAAGAATAACCTTTCACTACAGGAAATGCTTTGCAATTGATCACCTCACATCCCAATGTCAAAAGAAATGCACCCACAAGCGAGATCCTGGGGGAAAGCCCACCTGGTGGACCAGGGTAGAAACCAAACACTATGTTCTACAACCTAGCTCACAAAATGTGTCCCTCCCACCCCAAGACTCTGCAATAACTCTTTCAAGCACACAAATTGCTCCATCTGTTTCTGATTCAGATCTACCAAATGCTCAACATGGTGTCTTTAGCTCATCCGGGGATAACTCCACTTTTCCTGTCAACACTCCTTCCTCAAGCTCTGAGATTTCCCTCAATCAATAGGAATCTTCATTGACCTCACTTTCCAAAGCGAATTCTATTGTTTCTTCTCCTTCACAACCAGAACAAGCTTGGTTAGAGGTAAAAAGGAAGAAACATTCCAAGCACCAATCAAATTCAAATCCAACATCAAAAGAGAAAAAGTTGGAAATAAAGGGTAACCATGACTTGAATCCAGATAAAGGAGGATTGAAGGTGATAGGTAAAATGGTGGAGACTGAAGAGGCCACAAAGAGAATGTCAGGGATGAGGCCCCCCGATTGTGACCTCACTAATTCATAGCTCCAATCAAAATCAATAGTCTAGATCTAATGTCTATAATGGGTAGGAATGGAATAAGCCATAGGCAAGGGTAAATTTGGTTTGGTATTTTCTCTTTGCGCTCCCCATTTGTGGGTCTGAAGTAGATTTTTGTGCTCCCCAATATTGGGTTTGAAGAAGTCCAAAATTTTACTTTATTCACTTTATGGATGCTGCCCCAAAAGCAGCGATTTATCAAGCAAAAATAAATAAATTATAAATCATTTTTATTTTCTACTCTTGACTTCTACCTCAATTGTGTAATTTTAGATCAAATCTTCAACTTCATCAAATTTATGCTTGTAAGAAGATTACCCCACTCTTTTTCTAACTTGATCAATAAAATGCTTTGGGTCAAAATTCATCCTTTTCTCTACTATCATCTATACACCTATAGATTAGATCCCAAGAGCTCTAGTCCTTCCTTTGAAATGATATTAAAATATGAGAAGACCAATATTGGTGGGAACAAAGAGCCCTTTTTTTGTTGCCTTAGATGAATCTTATTAGATTCATTCAATTACCACATTATCTCAAGGAAATCCACTCTATATAGACCCTGCTGATTTTTGTATTTGAATGGAGAAACCAATCACCCCAATTATGATCATATCCTTCCCTAGGTTGTTTATCCTTAGGTATTAATAACTTCATAACTATATCAAATAACCCCAATATTTTATGCCCTAATAATCCCAATATTACATTAACAAAATACCTCTCAAAAATGACATAATATGATGATATGCAATGTGAATGCCATATGTGAGTTTGTCCTTAAATGGGAATTAGATTCCCTTTAGGTGTTTGGCATTTTTTTTTTATCCATAAGAGAGAATTTATTCATAAAAAATAAAAAATTTACATAAATAGCCAACCATGGCCAACATGCGAGATTGCATCTGTAAATATTCTATGAAACCATATTTTCTATTGATTTCTAACACCTAAATCAGAGAAATCTACACAATTGGTAAAAATATAATATTGTCCTCAACTTAAGTTGCCATCAACACCAAATTTGATGTGAGATCAAAATTGCATATTAATCCAATTTAACTTATTCTTAAGGATTTTCTTTTTCTTATTTTGCACTTCATGCCACTCCTCCCCCCCATCCTCATTATTTTGCAATCTTATGGATCCATTAGTTTGAGATACTCCCAGTTAAAAATCATCCTAAATAGATGAATTCATGTCGCCAATTGCAATTTTTGAAGGAGACTTGGATTTTGGAACTGAGATCACAATATGAGGAGCTACATCTGATTATTTTACACTTCCTATGTCTATTTGAAGAGGTTGATTTTTCTCCACTTTTGCATCTAAAGAGTGACCCAAATATTGAGGTTCTTTGGTTTTTCTTGCCCCATTATTAGGAATAGAATCGTGCCTCAGTGAAGATTCATATTCTTCAACCATCACCTTTGACGAGGCTTCAATTAAGTAGTGGTACAGGAGAGCATCAGACCACCAAGACTATTGTGCTAAATTTTTAATACTCGAATAGGAATTAGCCATATGACCTATTTCAAAGCACTTCCTACATTGAAAATGCAAACCTTTATGATCCAAAAGTTAAATCTAGCTATGATCTACAAATTTGAAAGTGATATCTGCCGGTAGTTCCTTTGTGATGTCCATGTCTACAAGGATTCGGGAAAATGTTGTATGGGTGAAATTGGAAGTGTCAAAATCTACTACCAGGAAGGAACCTAGTGAGTTAGAAATTACCTAAAAGCAATCTACAAACCAAAATTGTAATAGAATATTTGATAGACAAGTCCAAATAGGCTTCATAAAAAAGGATTCGGTAGAAGGAAAAATTCTAGATTTACCATGGTTTGAGAAGAAGCAAGCTTTGCCTCCAACACCAGTTCTCTTGCAGAATGGCATCCCTATCCAATCTACAATCAAACACCACAATAACAACCCTTGTGCACAAGGGTAGACTTTAACATTTCATTTAAGCATAGATTTCCATGCTGATGAGATCCAATCATATAGATATGGTAATTTTGGAAAAGATGATTGATTGTCCAATCAAACCATTAGAAGCAAAATATTGCTCAACCTCAACAACCTCCTTCTTGAGTTTCTCAGAAAAAACCAAAACAGGAGAGGAAGGAGCCCTCTTGATGAGGGTTCTAGGATTGTCCATGATAGGTTGTCATTAGGTCCTATCTCTTTAGTTTGAAAAGTGCATCAAATATCAACTGGGTAGTGTTCAAGGTTGTATGCAATAGGAAACCCCTTAACTCTCTCATATTTTCTAAGTAAATGGAACAACTAAAATAAAAGTCAAACTAGAAGGCCACTAAACTAGAAAGTTTTGAAATAACTAAACTAGAAAATAGGAAATTATTAGTCTAAAAAGAATAACAACTAAACTAGAAAACATCAAAATGATTAAACTAATAAGTGTATAAATTGTTGAAGAAGAAAAATATGTAAATAAACTATGAAATATTTAACTAGCAATGGATTAACAAACCTAATAGCTAACAAAAAATAACCTATCAACTTGAAACTTAACATTAAGTTAGGTGCTCCAGAACTTTAATTAACAACACTAAAAAGAGACTCTACTTCACACTTTATCATTTACAGAACATAAGTAACAAAATTTTGAAAGTAAAAATACTTATCTATCTATTCCTACAATCCCTCGAGTGGCCAGCTCGTGGGTTCTTCTGTGTCTAACTCAGGTCACATAAAATTGATAACTCTAGAATTACTCCATATAGAACAATTCCATTCACAACACTTAGCAAAATAGAATGAGGAAAACAAGATTCACTTTATTCATATTAAGAGTGTAATACAAAAACATAGCTCAGAGATTCATTACGACAGCATAACGATATTCTCTTGTTGTTTATCATTTATGAAAAATTAAATATTTATACAAAAAATGTTTACCAAAATCCTAAATTTTAGTTGGTGGAAAGTACCACTAAAAAAGTATTTATTTGATCTTAACAAACTAAAAAACTTTGAGTCCATACATAAAAACATTAAAGAGGCTTGAAGTGAGCCATAAGTCTTTAACAGAAAGTAACAAAACAACTACACAAGCTCGATACATTATGTGCCCTATAATTCTAATGCCTAAACTTCCTGCGCGTGTCTTCAACTTCTGGAGTCAACATTGAATTCTTCTAGCTGGGCATGATGATCGATTATTTATGAGAAACTTGTACATTTCTTCTAAAACTAAACTATTAAGTTAGCGTAGGTTAGTTTATTTCAAGCAATTTTAGAAAATAAAGTTTATACAATTTTCTCAAAAAGAAAGCACTTATTAATCCTAAAGATAACTAATTGGTAGAGTAAAGGGGATGGAAAATATGAGGAAGGGTATTTAGTCACTTATATTGATGAGGTTATTTTTACCTCATTATTTCCTCCCCTTCCTAAACCTAAGCAAGTACTCCTACTCTCTGTTGTGGCCCCTTACCTGCATTTCCTCTATTCCCATTTTGTTCTTCACATTTGGCACTGAGATCATACACACTATCTGCCTCTCTATCAAAGTTCGTAGGGTCCCTTAGAAAAACCTAATGCACAGTAACCCTAGCCTTCAATCTTTCAAAATTATCATCACTCTGATCTGTGTTAACATGTAGGGAAGGAGGTGGTGAAAGTAGTAGGGGAGGTTTGTACCTCATACCAATCCAATCAGTCTTCAACTGTGAAAGGATATCAGCTAGTGCCACAACTCTTTTATATGACCACCTGATGTTAAGAGGTGATATTATCTCTCTTTTTCTGAGATACATGGGAAGAGGGGTGTATCTTTCCTCACATCCATGCCATGCTTTACCTATAATCTTGGGCCCCTGTTCTTGGAAATTGTCATAGCACAACCAAAGATTATTATTATACTTAGTATTTATAATCTCATGGAGCTTATAACCCAAAAATTGTGCCTTAAAGGCAAAAGGCTTCCTATGTGGATGTCTCATCAGCAACCCAATGGTTTTCTTAGCTTGTAGATATTATTTTGATCTTTCTTGCCACTAAATTTGATTGCGTATGGTTGAAAGAAATGATCTTAATTGCACTTCCCCAACAAAGAGATTAACATAAAAATTTGTACAATCTTCTACAAGTTAATTATGGATAAAGAATTCACACAACATATCTTGTTGTTCGGGAGTTGATTCTACAAATATTTTGACAAATTATTTGTCATCAGGGTTATATGGCCGATTATTGTAAATTTGAAGCAATTTCCATCTCATAATTTATTCATTGAGAAACAATGCATATAATCTAGATGGTCTTCTATACGTCAACAATAACTCACCTATTTGGCAAGCATCTTGTTTATCTCTATAAAAAAAATCAAATGATTCCTTTAGTAAAACGAACTCCTTTTTCAACCGAGCATTATCTTTAGCCATTTCCCTTAGAAAGTAACACCTCTCCATCCACTTCATGAGTAATGGAGGAATGTTTTCCTGAAACCATTTTGTTACAAATGACTTGGTCTTTACTTCCCTGGATTCCATTATAGGTTTAGTGTTACTTTCTTGTAGATGCTGCTCTAATTCCACAATTCTACTTATAGAAGCATTCAATTCATTTTTTTTGTCTATTCCTCTCTTCCTCAAAAGTAGAAAATAATTGCATGAAATTGTTTGTCAAATTTTTAATATTTTCATCTCTTTCCAAAATACACAAAACATAATTTGTATTTTTATCATTTCCTTGTTGAATTTGAAATTGTAGTTGTTCAATAATTTTGTCTTTCTATTCCATTTGCATTTTCAAATTCACAATTTCCTTACCCCTTTTTCCTATGATTGCAATATGTGCCTCAAGTTCTTCCTATTGTTGATTAATTTGTTCCTTGTTTTCTTGCAATTGGCTTTTCAATTCAATAATTTCCGCATTCACTTTTTCTAATTCTACTCTTCTCTGCTCAAATTCTTCATCTACTGTGTTACTAGAAGAAGGAAAATTGGGGTTTTCTATATTTACATTATCTTTAGCACATAGTACATTCTCTTTATCGAGCACATCAAATGAGTTGGACTCAACAATTTTATCAACCAAGGAGGAGAATTTACTTATGGTTTCATCCTCAATATCTGCAACATGGGGTGATTGTTCCCATTCCTCTTCTTGCTCTACTGGAGATGACATATTATTTATTTCCACCCTAGGAGATTGATCAACTTATTGATCACTTTCCTTTATTTCCTCATTACCAAGTGGGGTATAATTATCCACGGTTTGATCTATAGTCCTAGATTTCCTCTTTTTAGGGGCATTCATTGTATCAAGAGGCACAGTCTCACTGGACTCAGCAGAAAATCATTTGCTTCTCCATATAGGAGGGGTTATCTATGAGGAATATTTGGTTTTCTTCCTCTTGCAAGGAGGTTCCTTTTCCTCAGAATGTATAATTTCTACATTCAACTATTTTGGAGTTTTTGAGACATTAGGCAAGATTTTCAGCACATTGTCACTGGGAGCAATTGAGGTTTGATAAAATTTAGGAGCATTAAGAGCCTTAGAGGAGGGTTCCCCTATAGATTGAACCACTTGTTTTGATGACTCTCCTTCAAAATGTTTATCAGGCTCCTCATTTTCAATTTTTTGTAGAAATTTATACCATTTATTTTTTGGTTTCTTATGGAAGTGGTATTTGTAGATCAATTGAATTAGGCCATGACACTTAAGTGGCCCTATACCAATCTTATATATTTTTATCATCCCAATAACTTGAATCACACAAAAATGTAGGGACATTAACCCTAAGAGCAGGGTCTTTAGTGCCATGGCGCAAATGGGTTAGCAACTAAAAAGGGAGCCCTACTACTATAGCTACTTGCCATTCATAGGTGAAGTACTTGATTATCCATGCTATGAGAGTTCTCTAGGGTTCAGGAATTGATATTCTTTGGAATCCCTTATTTTGTCCCCTAGTACTTATAGTTACTAGAGGTTGGGGCTCACCCTCCCTATGGAACAATTCTACCATATTTTGATAGGTAATTTGTGTAGTTTTAGTTAAATTAATACCCTTATTTTCTAGACTAGAGAGACAAGAGATAATCTTTGAAATTACCCCAAAAATATTGCCTTGTACTATTGTTTGCCTGTCTATAAATTTCTCTACAAATTCCTTCACCAACTGCTCTGAATATCCCTCAAATTTCTTAATGAATTCAAGCCACCCTTATTTTTTAAACAAACTTGCAATATTACCCAATGCTAGAATTTTTTCCATCGAAGCTAGCTCAAAATTCTTCTTAGATCCCTGCATCTTTTTCTTTCTTGATTTCTCTACTCAAATTCTATAGAAATGCTTCAAAAATACTTGGTTTAAGCCATTGAATTGCAAAAGAGAAAGAATATGGCTTCGACACAACCAATGGAGGGAAATAATTAATTCATCTTGCTTAAGTTTTGCTATATAATTATGATATGTATGCATGGTAAAATGAGTAACTGTAGTCATACTTCATGTGATCACTCAATGGCGTAATTTACTAAATTAGGAAAGGAAAGGACTCATGCCAATTAATTAACCTGTATTCAAGATAATTAATAACATTAAGAGAAAATGTACTTACCTTACATCCTATTGTTAACTTGAATTTCACTCACCTTTGCTGATGTAACAAATTAGTTGTACAATTGGTGAGGGTGGCGACGGATTTTATTATGAGATGGACAAGATAACAATTAATGATAGAGTTCATTATGATGAAAAGATTGTCATAATAATTTCATTTATTATGAGACAATTTATTGGGTGAAATGGAAATATATGGTGTGCATCTCAAGGTGAAATAACAAAAAATCAAGTAATAGGCATGTGTGAAACTTAGACAAATCAAAGCATTGGAGGAGAAAAGGAATCTACAAATTTTCGGAGCATCGATGGGAGATGCTATTAGAACACAACAACAAAAGTTCTGGAGCATTGGTATGGGATGCAATCAGAATGCAACAACAAAAAGTTTTAGAGAATCAGTATGGGATGCTATCAGAACATGACAATAGAAAGTTCCAGAGCATCATCGAGAGATGCAGCTGGAGTGACAATCAAAAAAATTCGGATCATCGTCGAAAGATGCAGCCGGAGCAACAACCAAAAGTTTTTGGAGCATCGTGAAAAGATGCAGCCAAAGCAACAACCAAAAGTTTCTAGAGCATCATCAAAAGATGCCACCGGCAAGGAGGAACAAAAAGAATTCAGAGCATTGGTAAGGGATGCAGTCAAAATGCAGCAAGAAAATTTCCAGAGCATCGTTGGAAGATGCAGCCGGAAGAAGAAAGGAAAATGTACAACTTGGATCTTGGCTTTCTAGAGCATCTACGAAAGATGGCCAACATGCGAGAGAAAAATGAGAGACATCACCAATGAGTCATGCAAGTTCTAGATCATAGCAACAATAGAGATAACAAGTTCAAGAGCATTGCAACAATTGAACTACAAGTTATAGAGCATCGTAGCTAGGTGCACCAAAAAAAATTTCTAATAAAAATGAAGTCCTATGAAAATGGAAACGAAAATTATCCAAGTCCAAGAGATGATTTTTTTTGAAAGAAATGCTTTGAGAGGAAAATTATGCACATGCCCCTTTTTTTTGTTTTTTTTTTTTAACGACAAAACTAAAAATATATTGAATCTATAAGAGCAAATTTGACACATTATATTTCTCCTTGCATCTCTACCATTTTTGTGAATTCTTCTTTATTAACTGGTTAATGGTAGATGCGTAATCAATTTCCACTAACTAGAAGGGTGTGGGTATCACCATCGATGGGTTTTAGTTGGACCGACCCATTTGAAAATACCTCATAAATTTTGTATGGGTTGAGCCAATGAGTTCTAAGTTTTCCTTAGTGACCTTTTTATTTGGAGTCGAATACCATGGCCCAATCCCCATTATGAAATTCTCTCACCTTAATATGCTTGCCATGCCAGACTTTATGTTGTTGTTACACTAGTTCAATTTGATGGACATCCAAATAGAGCTCACCCAACTCACTAAGCTGAAAAACTCTCTCTACTTGGGCTCTTTAAGATCTATTCCTAACTCCATTGTTGTTCTCAATGTTTGGATTTCAAATTCAATGGGTAAGAGAGGATTCTTCCCAAAGACCAGCTCATACGGGAAAAACCTAGTGGTTGACTTCCATGTCATGTTATAAGCCTAGATAGCTTGAGGTAGTTTCTTGGCCCAATCTTTTCTTCCTAATGACACTATTTTCGTTAAGATTTTTTCAAGCTCCCTGTTAGTAACTTCCACCCAACCATTTGCCTGAGGGTGATAGGGTGATGATTTCTTATGAATAACCTTGAAATGGTCTGTGAAATCTAACATAACTTTAGATATGAACTCAGGACCCTGGTTTGTAACAATCATCTTAGGAACTCCAAAGCCGAGGAAAATTTTATTGTAGAGGAAATTAGCCACTTGCTCCTCTCTAACAACTCATAGAGCTTGAACTTCTGCCCACTTAGTTAGATAATCAGTGAAAACCAAAATTTACTCCTTCCCTTGTGAGGTTGGATCTATTGGACCGATAAAGTCCAATACCCATTCTTCAAATGGTTCAAGGATTACCCAGGGTTGACGGGTAATTTCACTAGATTTTGTTTGTCTCCCTACCCTTTGAAATTCATCACAATGGTGGAAATATTTCTTGACATCCTTATGCATAAAGGGCCAGTAGTACCCTACACCTAAGATCTTATGGGAGGTTATCTTTGCAGAATAATGTCCTCCAGAAGGATCATTGTGGCAAGCTCTTAGGATACTATAGGTTTAATTTTCCCTAACACATCGTCGTAGAACCATATCAGGCCCACACCTAAATAGGATCCCATTAATCCATTTGAAAGGGGTGCTCTCTCTTATAAGGAATTTCCTATGTTTAGATGTGAAAGAAGGTGATACTTCTAAGGTGGCCAAGTAGTTGGAAATATCAAAAAACCAGGGAGTTTTAGTAGACGTGGAGAACAAATTCTCATCTGGGAACTCATCCTATACCAGAGTACATTCACCATCATCTTGTTTAATTTAGGATAAAAAATCCACAACTACATTGAATTTCCTTGGTTTGCCAATAATTTTCACATTGAATTTATAAAGAAGCAATAACCATCTATTTATCCTCCCATTCACTATAGATTTATTCATAAGGTATTTTATGGTCGAGTGGTCTGTGTACACCGTTAATTTATATCATGTAATGTAGTGTCAAAATTTCTTAATTGCATGAATTACAACTAAGAATTCCTTCTTTGTTGTTGTGTAATTCCTTTCTATTGGAGCCAGATTCTTACTAATGAAGTATATAGCATACTTCCCTCCATTCACATCTTATTGTCCTAAGACTTCTTCAATAGCATCATCAGATGCATTAGCATAAATATGGAATGGTAAGTTCCAATTAGGTCCACGAAGGACAAGAGTCAAGATAAGCTTCTCCTTGATGATTTCCAATGATGACTAACACTCAGGTGTCCAGGTAAATTCCACATTCTTCCGGAGAAGAGCAAACATAGGAGCTGCAATTTTGCTGAAGTTTTTAATAAATCTTATATAGTATCCAACATGCCCTAAGAAACTTAGATAACATTAGTCTGGGTTTTTGGGGTGACTAGTTGTTGTATCACTTCGATTTTCTTTGGATCAACTTTTATTCCTTTAACAGAGGTGATGTCCCAACACAATTCCTTGATCTACCATTATCAAGAATTTCTCATGGCTTAGGGAAAAATGATGATCCTCACATCACTTCAACACTTTGTCTAGGCTTTGAAGAGCTTCATCAAAATTTGAACCATACATAGTGAAGTCATCTCATATACACCTCCACACACTCATTTACCAGCTCAAAAAATATAGCCAGGATGGCTCACTAGAACGTTGCAAGAGCATTGCACAACCCAAAGGAAAGGACCCTATATGAAAATGTCCCCCACTGACATGTAAAGGTCATTTTATGCTGGTCTTCTACTACCACCTATATCTAGTTCTACCCACTAAATCCATCCAAAAATGAGAAATATTTCCTCCCAACCAAGTTATCCATAACCTAGTCTACAAATGGTAGGGGAATATAATCTATGTGGGTTATCTTATTAATTTCCCTATAGTCTACGCATACTCTCCACTTCCCATTCTTTTTGGGAACCACAACCAACAGTGAAACCCATTTACTATCAGAAATGAGATAAATAAACCCCACTTGTAGGAGCTTCTCAATTTCAATTTTAACGATATCTTTCAAGGCAGGATTGAATCTTCTTTGGGGTTGATAAAAAAGTTGAACATTCTCGATTTAGATATGATGAATGCACAAACTAGGGCATATTCCCCTCATATCCGTATAGTCCCAAGAAAAAGCATTGGATCCATCGACTAGGACATCAAACAGTTTATGTTCTTCTGGCTCAGTCAACAAGTTGTTGATGTTCAAAGTTTTTCCTGGCAACAACATAATGGATTTACCATATAGATGGTTGGATGTGACAATATACATTAGTCTTGTCAAAGTGTTAAGGGGGCTTCTATGAGGTATGGTCTTATGAAGTTTGGTAATATCTTCAAAGAAATGTTCTATTTTTGGAATGATATTCACTAGAGGACAAGGCAGTCCCATGAAACTGGTACTATTAAATTCAGTGTGTCTTATGTTGATGAGTTGTCCTAAGATTTCTTCTACATCCAAAATATCTTCATCGCTTGAATCCATGGTGAGATTTTCCATGTTGTTTTCTAATTCATCTTCCAATTCCTCACCATGTTGTTTGATGACTACCATGGCTAGTGAAGCTAAATCTTCATGTCCATTGGGACCTTCTATTTCATCAATCCAAACTTTATTAAATTCAGCAGGCTTAGTGGGAGGATACAAGAATAATTTTTTACTATTTGGACCATGTGAAATGGTCATTCCTCCCTCTCTATAGTCAATTTTGGCTGCAACCGTTGCCAACCATGGTCTTCCTAGGATTATAGGGTAGTTGTCTTTTGGTGTAAGAGACTGAATTACTTGAAAGTATACAAGATATTCCCATCCATCAACTTTAACAAGAAAATTCTCAAGGAAACCCTTGGGAGTGGCTATGGCTTGATTCACCATTTATAAGACTGTGGTTGTGGGGTGTAAATCAGTAAGCCCTAACTCTTCCATTACATTAACAATCATTATGTTAATGGTTGCTCCCAAGTCTACTAATGTATTAGGTATTTCCACTTCATTGATTGTGACCATATTCAGTGGACTACTTGGATCATCATATTTTGGAGTAGTAGTCTTTCCAGCCAAGAAGTCAACCAAATAACCATTTATGTGGATATTGTTTATTTTCTTTGGTTTTCTTCCTGGAGTATTTATACATAATTATTTGATCAGTTGGTTTAGCTCTGAAATCTCCTTGATGACTTGTAGTAAGGGAACCTCAATTTGCAACTATTCGATTTCTTGTATCAATGCAGTTTCAGTGGACAAGGACATTTTTGGAGTACCTTTCGCAGTAGTTGGTTTAAGATGCTCTCGAAAAGGCACTTGGGTTTTGTTTTTGGTAGGTGAATTATTTAAAGTTCCAGTTGGATATTGACCCTCCCCTTCTTGGGGTAGGTTGGAAGGCCTAGCTAGAGGTGGGGGGACGATTTTGTCTTGGGTGATTTCTAGGGCTGGTTCGGTAGCTATGAGAGTTGTTTTTGTGGCCTCAACAGATTCCTTAATAGTTTTATCTAATATCTCAACAATAGTCAGTGGTTGAAGTATTTTTATAGATCTGAATTGTAGGTTTCCACAATGTATGGTGTTAATTCCATTAACATTATCCTGTTCAATGGAATACACTAGAGAATTCTGACAATTTTTCTTTGGGTTTGGAACAGGTTGCACCAAAATTTGTGGTTGATTAACTTGCTCGGTTTGTTGAGTGTTTTGGGGAGGTGGCAAGAGCTTCTATTGTTGATTGGGCCCTCTCCTGGGACTAGTGTAAAACTGATTCTGAGGTTTGTTCCATTGAGGAGAAGAATTTTGAGGATACCACTAATGTTAAGGTTGATTGGGCCATTGAGGGTTTCCCCATGACTGATTTTCCCATTCTGGCGGTCCCCAAGGGTAAGTTCCCCAATTAGGTGGTGCTTGAGGTGGATCCTGAGGCCAAGGTGTTTCCTATTGAATATTATTCCAGTTGTTTTGTGGTCTCCAAGTAGGGTTTGAATTTTGGCCATAGGGAAAATTCCCTCTAGTTCTTTGATTTACAAAGTTGATTTCTTCCTCAATCAGGTTTGTTCTTTTCTTGGATTTATTAATGGAATTCAAAAGCTCACATTGATCAGTGGGATGGTCCTTATCACAAACCTGGAAAACAACAATTTTGTCAACTTTGTCCAAAGGGCATTCCCTTAATAGATGTTTATTCCAACACCTAGGGAAGTAGATGGATAAGGTCTCTAGGTTTCATGTTTTAGCCTACATATTCCATCTAACGTGGTATTTAACTAAACCAAAATATTGGTCTTAAGGTTGGCTATCTCCTCATGAAGTTTTCCTATCTCATTGGAACCTCTGAAAAGGGTAGACTTCTAGATCCCTCCTCAAGTACGAGAGAAGTTCTGACATATTTTAGTGATTCCATCAAGTCCTTGTTGGGACACATCCCCTTTTCCCATTGAATCTAGGCTCCTTTGAGCATCATCATCCAAAACCTTGAGAAATATGGTCTTTAAAATCTCAAAACTTTTTGGCTTCTCTGCCACACCATTTAGATAAGAAGACAAACCTATCTAGGTAGTCTTCTAGGCCCTCATCTTTGTTCTATCTTAGTTTGAACAACTCTTCCTTCCTATTGCTAACTCTACAGTAGCTTTGGTACTTATCTAGAAAGGAAATATCCATGTCATCCCATGAGGTTATGGATCCTAAGGGTAAGCCTATGAACTGGCACATTGTTGATTCCTTCAAAGTAGAGGGAAAAATATTTAGTTTTTGGTTATCATTCTTGTAGTCATATTTTTGACATAGGACCTTAAACTCGAAGAGAAACTGGTCAAGGTCTTCAGACGAAAAACCTCAGAAGGCTGGTGAAATATTTTTCATGGTCATATCATCATTTTTATCAATACTAATAAGATAAGTGAATGTTCATGGCGGTGGTGGTTGGTTAATATCAATGTTTCTATGGTTATGGTCACCCATGATGTTGAAGGGCATTCATTCCTCTTCAAAAGTTTGCTCAAATGGGTGAGGTTCAGGAGGATGGAGAGGAATATGCTCTTCTACAACTATATGTTCTCTTTTTGGAGTATATGATAAGGTCTCAGGTTGATCGTGGTCAATAAATTCTTTAGTAAGTTCTTGAGCTGAGATTTCTTCTTCCCGACTTGTGGTTGACAAGTCATTTGGGGGGGTTCTTGGTATAAAGCTTCTGTGGGGGCCTGGTTTCCTGACCATGTAGAAAAGGAAGACTAAGGACTATTTTTGTTTCAAAAAGAGGTATTCAAGGTATCTCATTCTAACGCTTAGAAAAAGAAGGTCCCTGGCAATGGCACCAAAAAGTGATAGGTTGTCGTTAGGTCCTATTTCTTTAGTTTGAAAAGTGCATCAAATATCAACCGGGTAGTGTTCAAGTTTGTATGCAATAGGAAACCCCTTAACTAACTCTCTCATATTTTCTAAGTAAATGAAACAACTGAAATAAAACTCAAACTAGAAGGCCACTAAACTAGAAAGATTTGAAATAACTAAACTAGAAAATAGGAAATTATTAGTCAAAAAAGCATAACAACTAAACTAGAAAGCATCAAAATGATTAAACTAGTAAGTGTATAAATTGTTGAAAAAGAAAAACATGTAAAGAAACTATGAAACATTTAACTAGCAATGAATTAACAAATTTAACAACTAATAGAAAATAACCTATCAACTTGAAACTTAAAAGTAAGGTAGGTGCTCCAAAAATTTAATTAACAACACTGAAAAGAGACTCTACTTCACACTTTATTATTTATAGAACAAAAGTAACAAAACTTTGAAAGTAAAAATACTTATCTATCTATTCCTACAATCCCTAAAGTGGCCAACTCGTGGGTTTTTCTGTGTCTAACTCAGGTCACATAAACTTGATAACTCCATAATTACTTCATCAAGAACAATTCCATTCACAACACTTAGAAAAATAGAATGAGGCAAACAAGATTCACTTTATTCATATTAAGAGTGTAATACAGAAAAATAGCTTAGAGATTCATTACGACAACACAATGATATTCTCTTGTTGTTTATCATTTCTAAAAATTACATATTTATACAAAAACTGTTTACCATAATCCTAAATTTTAGTTGGTGGAAAGTACCACTGAAAATGTCTTTAACTGATCTTAACAAACTAACAAACTTTGAGTCCATACAGAAAAACATTAAAGAGGCTCAAAGTGAGCCATAAGTCTTTAACATAAAATAACGAAACAACTACAAAAGCTCGATACATTATGTGCCCTAAAATTTTGGCACCTAAACTTCAGACGCTTGTCTTCAACTTCATGGAGTCTGCATTGAATCTTCTATGTTTAGTTCTTCCAACTGGGCATGATGATCAATTATTTATGAGAAACCTGTACATTTATATAAAAACTAAACTATTAAGTTAGCGTAGGTTAGTTTATTCCAAGCAATTTTAGAAAATAAAGTTTATACAATTTTCTCAAAAAGAAAGCACTTATTAATCCTAAAGATAACTAATTGGAAGAGTAAAGGGGCTGGAAAATATGAGGAAGGGTATTTAGTCATTTATATCGATGACGTTATTTTTACCTCATCAGTCCATATAGGTATCTTGTGCATAATTGGTTGAGTTTCCCTTCAATGGTCGAGCATCCCAAGCCAAGGACTTAAACTTCTTTCCTGGATATGAACCAATGGTAACATCCCTGGAGGAAGGACCTTGTTTGATCTTTAATGTCATTGAGCCCAAAAGCCCATTCGATGAGTGGAGATTAGGATTTGAAGCACCAAAGAGAGGATTAGGAGGCACCCTATTGTTGTCTGAGTGCTACATACCCATGACCCTAGCCAAACTAGGGCACTCCCATGGTGTTTGCATGGAATTTTGGCCCACCCCAATAGGAACCGACAACAAAACTCCAATGTAGGCTTGATGGATAGGAGTTGCATAGGGATTTTCACCATTAGCTGAAGAGCGAGCAAGTCACAGTATCAGATAGGTTGTAGGAGCAGAAAAACTAGAAGCGGGCAACATTTTTCGGCAAAGCACTTCCAAATTAATATTAATTAAAATCAATTTACAAAACAAAATAGGTGTTTGGTATCTTAATTGCAAGGCTTTATCCCAAATATTTCTTCTATTATACAAAAAAATGTGGCACAACATAGAGTACCACTTGAAGTAAGAAATCATGTTATCTATCTTAAAAGACACTAATCATTTTTGAATTCCCTTAGCAATAAAGGATGCACAATAAAAATCCCTATATAAGATCTCAATGTTGAATATAGCTATCAATATCATCAAATGAATTGGTATCTAAGGCTTGAAATCAACTCCCAACACATGGTAACGAGAATAATATGTCATTCTAAAATATTATTCAAATATAACTTCATTAATGTAATTTATTCTCTACAAATCATTGTCAATGAGATATTTTATTCCTATGATGTGGCAACCATCTGGCCCTATAGTTGAATATGACCCTTTGTATTCTTTATGCAATTCACCAAAATTACTCTTAATGTTTTCTACATGACTTAAGTTGAAAAATTCTCTAATCAACTCCTTGTTCATTATAAACAATGGCACACCCTCATAATTATATAATGTTCTAGTATTAGCATTATATTTGTTACATATACCATGAATCAATTCAGCATTTACAAATACATTAGGGACCAATAATCTTCCTACATCATACATGTAGATTTTTGAAATAGGTTGATCCATTTTGTTATAATTATAATAAAAGTTGAATAATTCCTACCCCTATAATAGGATTATTGAATCCCTAACTTAAATTAGTTATAAATCCTTTAAGAGAGAATTCATATGCCTTATACCCGTTTTTATCTTTTGGTGAAACTAAGAAGTTGACCCATAAGATCTTGTTCTAAACTGTGATTTACCCTACCACCCTAAGACATACTTTGACTCATTTTGTAATATGGTGGTCTTACTTACAATGGGGATTTCTCAAAATATGGAGGAACAATTAAAAAGAACTACAATAAATACCAAATCCACTTTAAATTTAAAACCCTAGTACTAAAACCCTCTTGACAACACTAACTTAAATTAGTTATAAATCCTCTAAGAGAGAATTCATATGCCTTATACATGTTTTTATATTTTGGTGAAACTAAGAAGTTGACCCATAAGATCTTGTTCTAAACTGTGATTTACCCTACCACCCTAAGACATACTTTGACTCATTTTGTAATATGGTGGTCTTACTTACAATGGGGATTTCTCAAAATATGGAGGAACAATTAAAAAGAACTACAATAAATACCAAATCCACTTTAAATTTAAAACCCTAGTACTAGGACCTCAACACTAAAAGAAAATTATGAATGTACCCACTTTACTAGCACCATGATGCCTTTAAAATAGAACCAAAATAGAGATCTGATGCAATAGGTTACATATTTCATAATTATCACTCAATCTCCCTCTTTTTAATCTAAAAAAAATACCCTAATCACCTAGATTAAACTTAAAATATAATTCCTTTCACCACCTTCAACATTGAATGCTCATACAATCCAAAGATTATATGACACATTGTAAGCCATTTATTTGTTTGAATACCAATCATTGATCATTCCTTAAGAATTAATCAATGAATAGCACTCATCACATCCTTTGGCATAAAATATTTAAAATACATTTTTTCAAGTTGTGGTACAAAGAAGGCATGTGTTGCAATATCAGGATGACACTTGTCAAGGTTTCCTTCATTCATTCCCACTCAACCACAATGGAATGTATAGCCCAATAGTAAAGGTATATATTGTTTGGGCCAATCACTATCGAGGATATACGTTAACCTATCATTTCATCATAGCCTTGGAAGGAAAGTGTTGGAGAGAAATTATAGTAGGAAGCATTTATGTGCTACAATGAGGATAATCCACATGTATCGACTCCATCACCCAAAATGAAGAATGAGATAATCCCTTCAAGTTTAACACAAAAGAGAAATGTGGGCTCCATGAAATTATTCTATGAAGAAGCATTATGCTACAATGGAATGTTGACAATGGCGCAATGAGATAAAACCTAACCCACCTTCATCTACAAAAAAGAATAATAAAATATATTCACAACCAACAAGGATGAACCAGCTAATAAATAAGGGTATGTGCTTAGTGGGGTCAATTAGAGTTGAAATAGCCTCTGAGAATGCATTCTAACCTATAAAAATAGTGAAAATTCATTTATATTCACCTTAAACAAAGCCATGCTATACTAAACTATGCATAATTAAAACTTGACACATGGATAGCCAACGGGGGCTATAAAATATTTAAAATATAAAAAATCATTGGCATGCACCTTAATAATCAATATGAAATATTTGATAATCCAAATAAGAGGCCCAATAAGATGATGAGATCAAATAATTACACAAAAAATTAAGTGACCATCCACATATTCAACAGGTCGCTAGTGAATTAAAAATTGAAAGCATGAAAGCTTGAAACAAAATCAAAGGGGTTTTATTTTATGGATAACCTCTACATAGTATGAGCACAATATAACATGAATATGTTATAAAACCTAATATGAGCATCATATGAATCACATACCAATAGAGCACACTAATACATGTGATCATCTTATCAACTATTCCTTATGATTTCTAGTGATAAAGTAAGCTAGATCTTGAATCATGCATTTTGTTTTGTATTGATCATTTCTTTTATCTTCGCGTACATTAGTTTATTCTTTCTAAATCAGATATTATACTTGTTACATTCTTCTCCATATAATATTTTCTCTCTAGTAGTTCCATTATGTATGTTATTTATACTTTTCATATACATGTTTTTATGTTTTCCAACATCTTTGTGTTTCATGGCATATTTTCTAACACTTTCATGTTGTAGGCTTTTGTTTCATAGCATGTTTTATGGATATTATCCTAAGGGTGTGGATTCATCAATTGAAGACTATTTTTTATCCTTTTATTTATCCTAAAAATATTTAATATTTTATGTATTTTCATTTGTATACTTTATCATAGCTTTCTCAACTAATGACGTTGGTTCACTAAATATGGGAAAAATGTAAGGTCAATAATTGCATACCCATAATTTAGAAATTAAAAATTATCTTCTATTTGTGTCCATTCATGTAATAGGTTCTAAGGAACATTTTAGCTCTCTTTCCTAGCCTAGTACCTAATACAAATGCCAAGTTTTTTGTGTTCACATTCTTGTTTTATATTTGTAAATGTTTCTTGTGTTCAATGTGACCATTTTGTAATGTTTCATGTTTGTTTCTTATTTTGAATTATCATAGTCATTAAAATATCTATATAAGCACACTAATATCCCACAATCATAAAAAATAAAATTACAACCAAAATTTATCTTTTCAAATCTCATTTGTTCATAACTATCTTTTTGTCTAACCCAATAAGTTTCTAATTGTCCTTTCCTAACTTTTTTTCCCAAAAATGGCTTCTTGGATGATTTAGATTATGAATTGGGATTCATCCTTCTTCATGGTTTAGAACTAGTTCTTCTCTCCAATTATTGTTCTCCTCTAATCTTCTATAAAACTTTATAGTATTTTAGCAATATATAATATCATTGTGAAGTTTTTACACGCCCATATTCTACATTTTCTTGGGATGGTTTGTTGGTATCTTTCTATTTTCTTTTTATTTATTTATTTTATTGATCAGTTGGCATTTTTTTATTCTACCTCTCCTAGCTCTCTTACATGCATATAGGAATAATAGTAGTAGACACACTTGTTATTGTTCCTTTTATCATTTACAGTGTTGTTGTTATGCACATAAGATGATCATATTTCTCATGATCATCAAAAGACAATATCAAGGGATTGACCAATTTGGAAACATCCTAATAATTTACCCTTTTCTTTAGATCCTAGACACAAGTACATTCAAAGGTTCCATTTAAAAAAAGTTTTTTTTTTAATTTCTAACTTTGCCTTCTCATCTTATCATTTGATTTAAGTTAAATCAAATTAATTATATAACTATTATTTTATACATTTCCTATATATTTTCAATGCTTTGTGCCTTTTATCTCCATTTTTCCTATGTGTAGGTATTATTGATTTCATACAAGTATTTTATTTTTTTGTTTGAAGGATGACAATGCAATCATGTTATGTTCAATAAGTGTGATGGTTTCCTTTCTAAATGTATGCTTCATGTTTATAATTTATTGTACAAAATTTATTATTTTAATTAGTTACAATTATTTTTACTTTTGTGAATAGTTAATTTTTTTTTATAAACATAGAAACATAAAAACAAGTAATATTTTTACCTTATTTTAATTCGACTAGACCATTAAATTAGTTTAATTAAAATCATGTAACACATTTGAAATATCAAACTTTCCATACTCACAAGTGAATGTGATTCATGTTTATATATATTTTCAAGGCCCTCTTTGAGATTGATTTATTTATACATACCATTAAATACCCTCTCCTAGGCCTAGAACTACCTTTTCTACCAATACAACAACTTGCACTCAATTAATCATTATAATAATTTTTATAACTTTTGGTGCCAAAATCTTTGGTTGGAAAATAGGGAGATCTTCATTTGGGGGGATTCCTTTTGCTTTTCAATATTTCTCATCTATACTTTGGTAACATGTGATTGATAGAGGAGAAAAAGTTGGCCTACTTAGAATATCGTTGTTTATGCTAGTCAATAAATTTGAAATATGTTCCAATTTTTTTTACTACCATGTATATTTATTACTCCTATTAGGTGCCTTCTAAGGCATCTTCCCACAAGCTAGAAAATATTATGTATTATTTTGTGGTTTAATTTTTATGTTATGAAGGGTTTTTGACAAAGTGGTGTGGGATTTATGTTGTGTTTCTAAAGAATTTGGTGAAATAGGGCTTACCGATGTCAATAGAAAATAAATTATGCTTTGAACTAAGTTTATTAATGATAATGAAGCTTGTAAATTCCTCTTAAGAAATTTCATTCACTTTAGTTTTCCTCATGGGAGACCATCTTGGAATGACCTTGATTTTTATTCCCTTGTTATTTATCTCATTCCTATTAAGATTACTAAAATAATTATATAAAAAAAAATTTGAAATCTTGGGAATATAATAAATCATGGATTTTATGGAAGAATATGATTTTTACAATGACCTCTCTATTAATCTTTAGTTTCTATGGTGGTCTTCCATCATTTCATTTTAGGATAAATTATTGAAGGAAAATTATTTCTCAAACTATATAAGGTTCTTTAGAAGAGGCATCATATATATCCAAGACATATTTCAAGGCCACTTCTATGTATATTTCATGACCACAAGCTAAAGGAAACTTAACCCAAGTAATTTGAATAAATATTTTTTTAAATGAAAATGGATGCAATCTACCAAGTCATGGTGGAAGGATTGGAAGTGCTATGTTGATTCTCATTTTTTACTGCACCCATAATGGAGGATATAAGTGGCTTTCCCTACATTTTCCTAGGGTTCAAAATTTGAATGAACGATGGTTTTTTTAATTTGTATCTTTTTTTTTTATACCTAAGAGTTTTGATTTATATTAATATTTTAAAGCTTCCAAACGTCTGCTCATGCCAGAGAACTTTAGGAACCATGAAAACCATACTAAATTAACTACTTAGTCACCATTTTAAACCCCATCCAAAAATTTGTGAGAGCCCATCACAGAAAACCTCGACCCATAGGCCCAAATCAAACCCGACCATAAACTTCCCAACATCATAGAGAACCACCACCCAACTACCACTACCTAACAACCAAGAAAATTCATAGACTCCACCTATACAAATTTTCAAAAAACTAATCTTCATTTTTTAACACCACTTCCCATACCCAGACTAAACCAGAAAGCAAACAAAGCATAATTCAAACCTTAAATGTTTTGAACTCATAGAAAATCATTAAGCTTGGAAAAAGCCTCAAATTTTACTATCCATTCAATACCCTTCACCGCCATGAGACCAAATTTTTTTTTGATGTAGTCCACAATTATTGTGATGATCATTTTATGTCTCATAATAGTCGGACCCTTTGAATCTAATAGAAAGGGAAATAACTCCACTGCCTTGTCTGAATTCCTCAGTAATTCCAAATCACCAGGATGAGGAATACCAATCCCCACAATGGTAGCCTTCAACACCTCATCTACACCCACCAACAAGCCCTTTATGAAAATATTTTCCAGCACCACTTTGGCCTCCACCTTCTATACATGACTATCTAGCAAAGATGCCAGAAATTTGGAAGCTACATAAGTATTGTCCCTCCTATACTCATTTTTGGAAAAATACCCTTCATCCAATACCATCTTCATGAATGCGATCAATAGGTGATCGTTGTTTATCATTATCCTTTTCAGGTGTTGGTTTTTTATCACCCTAAAGACTATTTGCCTAGTTTTGGCACCCAAAGAGATGGGCGTATCTAAACCAAACCCCACCACTCTCTCCAAAGAGACTTCAATTATAAAACATGAATGTCCTATCATCCCAAAGATCTTCCTACCACACAGAAAATCCAACACAACAAGAAGCACACACCAAACACTGACACCAAGTTTTAAACCATGGCCACTACAACTTCCTCTGTTGCATACCCAGAGAAAGCTCTAGACACCCATCTTTAATCAATGCTTGAAAGGAAATGGATTTTAATGCCATGATTCTATGCACGAGAGAGGTCATCCTCAACCTCAAATGCTAGCCAAAACTTCTGTGGGGACTATCACATTAACATGTAGACTGGTACTTAAAATATTCCACATTATCAACATGCCATTTCTTGTAATGAGTGCCCATAGTGGGCTCCAGCTTGTCACTCTTCTCCTGGGAACTAACCATCTTTCCATACAATGTGGACAACTCTTCACACCACCCCTGAGTAAAACTTAACAGTTGATGTAGCCCGACGACAACACACCATCCCCACCCACCACCACTCTTGGGGGTCCACCCACCCTACCACCCACACACAAACATCATTTAGACCACTACTTTGATATTTTGACCATCCACCCCCAAATTTGAAAGAATATCTACTTTGGAATTTCCTTCCCTAAGCACATGATTAATCATAACATGATCAAAGAAATCCATTAGAATCAAAGCTATATCCAGATACACTCCTAACTTTCAATTCTGCAATTGTCTGGATCTGAGAGCATTTATTATCAACAAAGAATCTCCTTCAATCACCACATTCTCAAACTTCCTATCTCTACAAAGAGTTGGGCCCAAGATCAAGGCTTGAAACTTAGTTGCATTATTCGTTCCCACTGCTAATGGGGCAACCAACCTTGCCAGAACTGTACCTGAATGATCCCTTACAATACAACCCACCCTGAGGGACCTGGGTTTCCCCTGGACGCTCCATCAAAATTCAACTTAACCCAACTATGATCTGGCGGGAGCCATTTGACTTTGCTTCGATCCCCCTTCATTGTTGCTCCCCCTTTACCAACCAAAGTAGGCACCAATAATCTGAACCATTTTCACCTAACTTTGGCATCCCATACCAAAAAATTATATCCCTTTACTGCCTATTGATCTATCTATGCATTAAACAACTCAACCATGCTTGCCTCAATCTTGCATTGCATTCAAGGGATGGATAATTCACGCTCCTTGAATATGCGTCTATTCCTTTCCTTCCAAATCTCCCAAATGATTATGGATGGTGTCATTGTCCACAAATCACTGAAAGTGGATTCCCTAACAGGGGAGGGCCAAGACTTGAGCATTTCAAGTAGGGAATAAGAAAAATCTGATTTCCACTCTAGTTTCTCACATAACCATTGCCAGCAAGCTTGAGAAAATTGGTAGTTTAAGAACAAATGATCACTAGATTCTTTCTCATTTTTACATAAAGGGCATTTGGAGGGTCCATGATAGCCCAGTTTTAAGAATCTATCCCCCATGAGAGCTCTTCCTTGAGAATTTTCCCAAGTAAAATTTCCGCCTTTGGCATGCAAGCTTTGTTCCAGCACAAATTAATCGATAATTTTGACTCCTCTTCACCATTAGAGGTCAAAATTTCATACCCTATTTTAATCGAGTACACTCCATTTGAGGCAGCATACCACCTCAAACTATCCCTTCCCTTTCTATCCCCCATTATCTGTTCAAAAGCCTCCACATCCACCAAGTCCAATCCCAATCCTCTCACACTTTACCATCTATACCAACCCAAACCCTCCTTTCGGGGTAGCTCAAAATAATCACATACCTTATCCCCCCACATTTGTTTGGTTATTTCCCTGACTTGAGCCAATGCCTCAACCTTTGCTAAATTAGGATGAAAATCCAAAGAATCTTCCCAAAATAAGGCTTCCTTACCATCAATTGTTTCCTAGGTGAGAAACTCTGAGATCAAATCTCTTGAATCACAAATAAAATTCCAAATTCTAGAGCCACTGGGAAGAGAAGAAGCTTTGAGAATCTTGCAACTGTCATTATGTAAATACTTTGCCTTAAAAATCTTAACCCACTTAAGCTTCGTATGGGAAAAAATTTCCCAGACTAATTTGGCTCCCAATGCCTTATTTTGACAAAGAAAATTCTTTAACCCAACCCCATCCTCAACCCTTTTTTCACACACATTTTGCCATTTGATAAGCGATTTTTTTTTTGTCAGAGTTCCCTTTTCAAAAGAAATCCTTCATCAACCTATTTAAAGCTTTACTCGATCCTATAGAAAGGGGAAGATAGGACAACATATATATTGGAAAGGCAACAATAATAGATTTCATAATTGTTAACCTTCCAGCCCAGGATAACCATTTGCCTTTCCATGAAGATAACCTTTCTTTCACCTTCTCAATTAGACCATTCCAGATCATACCATTTTGAACTCCTTTTACTAATGGTAGGCCAAAATATTTTCAAGGCAACTAACCCTTCTTAAATCCCAAAATTCTAAGAATCTAAGCCTCTTGAATGCTGTGAATGTTAAAGAAAAAGACTTTCGACTTTGAGAAATTTATCTCTTGACCCAACGCCCGTCTATAATTATCAAAAATCCTTTTGAGTCTCTGTGCTTCCCACACCAAAGCCTCTCCAAACAAAATTGTGTCTTATATAAATTATTCGTGAGTTACTGGAGCTAGACTGTTGGTAACTTGCAACCCTTCAATCCAACCAACACTTCCCACTTTCTCTAAATACCTACCAAGAGCCTCTACCATAATAATGAAGAGAAAGGGGGATAAGGGATCCCCTTTCCTTAAACCCCTCAATGTACCAAAGAAACCTTTTGGGGTTCCATTGACTAAAACTGAATATCTAGGGATAGCTATCCACCCAAAGATCCAATCTAACCACTCCTTTTGAAAGCCAAAGGCTTCCAAAATCTTAAACAAGAACCTCTAGTTTACCTTATCATAAGCTTTCTTAATATCCAACTTTAGGAGCATGGTTGATTTCTTGGTCTTTTCAATAGAGTATATAACTTCTTGAGCTATGATTACACCATCCAAGATAGATCTTCTAGGCACAAACCCTATCTGATCCTTTGAGATGATAGTAGGAAAAATGACTTTTAGATGATTTGCTACCACCTTGGCCACAATCTTGTACAAAGTGTTACATGGAGAGATGGGCCAAAAGTCATCCCACAACTCTGGCATCACTGTTTTAGGAATCAGTGCTATAAGTGTATTGTTCACCTCTTTGAGAATTTTCCCAAAGCACCTTGAATCTTCAATCGCCTTTGAGATCTCTTGCCCCACAAAATCCCAACATTTTTGAAAAAAAGAAGCTGGTAAACCATCTGGTTTTGGTGCTTTCTTTGGATGCAATTGAAAAACAACTACTTTGATTTCCTCTATGGAGAATTTTGAATTTAACGCTTACATTTGTGCTTCTGATACCAACCTGGGAATGTCATAGATTATCTCTTTCTGAGTTGACCAATTAGAGCCCTCCCAGTCATTTAACAAGTTTTGGAAATAATCCACTCCTGAAAGCTTAATCTCCTACGGATCTTCCAATGTGATCCCAATTTACAATTTTATGCTAGAAATGTGATTAACTACCCTACGAACCTTTGTGGAATTATGAAAAAAATTGTATTTCTATCCTTGACCTTAAGCCGAGTTTCCCTTGATTTTTGATGCCAAAAAAATTCTTCCTTTGAAAGAAGGTCGTTCAATTTCTTGGATAGCTCTTTCTCCTTTTGGAATTGGAAATCGTACATTTCCACCCTCAAAATATCCTCATGAAGATCATCCAATGAAAATTCCACTTTCAGTCTCTCCTTGAAAATGTTCTTAAAACAATCCTTATTCCACATTTTTAGCTTCTGCTTGATAAATTTCAACTTTGTGACAACATTGAACATTTTTTATCCCCTTGGGCAGCATTCTGACCACCACTTACTGATTAATGATAATAAATTTTGATCCTTTAGACACATCATTTCAAATTTAAAAGGACGCCTTTATGGATCCCTTTCCCCATCAATCAATAAATGGACTGGAGAATGATTTGATCCCATACCAGCTAAAATTTTACTCTCCAAATTAAAGGGAAAATGACTTAAATCACCTTTGACAAAGAATCTATCAAGCTTCTCCACAATATTATAAAATCCTTTTCTATAATTCATCCATGTGACACAATCGTTTGCAATCTAAAATTCAATTATCATCCATGTGACACAACCGTTTGTTATTTTTAGATTTGTTGTTATTATCATATCTCTATCCACTTATTGTTGTTGTTATTTTTCCTTTTTAAGTTGTATCTTTAATATGAGATAAACCATTTCTATTAATTTGGAAATTAGTTATGACAATAAAGTTGCTCATTTTTATTTGTGTTTAATTTAGCAAGGTGCCTATTGGTAATATATTAACACATTTAGGTGTGTCTAACCCCAAGTTCCCATTTGGGAACTTTGAAATTATAAAACATTTTTTGTTATGCACCCATGTATATTTGTCTTGGTTGTGGATTCATAATTCATCTTATACTAAGCCCTTCACTTGGACTACTATTCTATTGGATAATGGGGGCCAAATTTATGGCTACATTCACCTATATTTTATATTATTTTAGAGTGAGTATTCATTTTAGTATTTTAAAATATAAAAGTACTTTTTTACTCATGTTTATATCAATTCCAATTTTGACCAATTTTATGCTCATGAAGGAATATTGAAGGAAATAATATAAAACATGTAGATCTCCTACATGATATTAAATTATATCAATTTTCCTTCTATTTCTCAAAATAAATTATTCATAGAATGATTATCCTTACAACACATAATATTTTCAATGAATAATTAATATAAATATATGAGAATAATTAAAAATAAACTTAAACTTTTGAATTCCAAAAATTAATTTTGTGTGATGCAAGAGCAAACTCATATATCACTATAAGTGCCTAAAATCATACACACATACATGAAATTTCAATGATGATTCAATGGTCTAGCACATGATCTAGATGGCATGAATAAAACTCATTCTCATCCTCTCCACACTTGATGGAGGTTTGCAAACAACTCATAGGACCCCCCCCTTCTATTTCCTCATGTTTTCGAACCTTACACCTTTCTCGTGTGACCTTTCCCATTTGTAAAACCCCCTTTTTTGGATCTTAAGTGGAAAAATCACCTATTCTAACCATAAATCACCTAAGTGACCTAGTACTAGAAATATAGCTGATTTCATTACATTTTAGCACATCAAAACTCTATTTTTTTACCATTTTGCACACAATCTTGGCTCTTAACTCAAGTTTGTTCAATTCTTAGAACTATCTCCCTAGTAGATATACATGAATTAAATATTATTACTTGAACACTTTCCTTGATAATGATCAATAAAAATTCAATGTAATATAAACAAATAAAGAAAACATCCATACAAGGATTACCATCACACACCTCTATATGGTTTTCTTAGAGTACACCCTCACATATCCAACACTACACCACAACTAAACACCTACATTAATCATTAATTTATCTTTCCTAGTTAAAAAATTAATCAAGCAAAAACCACCACTTACACAAATGAATCTTGTACCCAATTTAGGACACTCCTTCCTTGTGAAGGGGGTAATCCTCTAGAAATTCCCTCATTTCACTAAAGTCTTACATGTGAGTTGGAGTGATATATACATAGATAGTGTAATTCCCTGCCATGGAACACATGGAACATTGGCTCAAAATACATGGGATAATTATTTTTCTAAGAATAAGTTATAACACTTATGAAACATTAGTGCAACTAGACACACTAGGTCAACACATGACGTCCCATCAAAACGTGGCATCACACAAGTGGAAAAATCAAACCACACAACATCTCCCAGCCTATTAGGAATGTTTGGAACACTAAAATACCATCCATGAATGATTTCAACCATAACAAATCTTCACAAGACTAGGTGAACAATCTCCCTAACCCTAGGTTTAACAATCAAGAAAATTTAGAAAAAAAAAATGCATGAAAAATGATGCAATAGATATCACAATTCCTCAATGATGACACACAAGGACTCGAATAGAATACCACTACTCCAAAGACCATGAGGAACAACTTTCATACATAGTTTTCCCATACGAGGCCCTAAAACCTAAAGGAATAATCAAGTTCTAAGAGAAATATTTTGATTAGGTTTTGAAGGTTTAGATGACTAAAATGATTGGAACAAGAAAGATATGGGCTAGAAAACCACATGTTAGCTATGGTAGAGAGGATTAAAATTCTATTTTTATATGAGGAATGAGGTTTCCCAAACATAAGATAAGGTCATCTCAATGGAGTTAACCAAATTTTTGAATTTTAAACCTACAAAACTAGGCTGCCCCACTAATGAATAGGCCACTTCACTATTCTATCAAGCCACCCCACTAAGAAAAAGACTACCCAAGTAGACTTAGTTAGTTTCTAGGCACTCATGGTCAGTTCTATGTGAAACAAGGCCACCTAGGTATAATATCAGGCAATGCAACTACAAAATAAGGTATCTAAATTCATTTTAAACACAAAACGAAAGATTCCTAAGTTCATTTTAATATTTTCATAGTAAAATTATGAAAACCATAATTTAATCATGCTCAGTTCCAACACCAAGACACGTAACTAATCTAATACTCTTTTCTATTATTAAGTATTACAATTTATCTTAATGAGAAGTCTAATAAAAATATTATTACATTTTGAATAACTGAAAGAAACTATTTGCATAAATAAATTTGAACATGGTACCATGTTTCTTCTCGATCTATGAACCTATGGGCCCCAATGATGGTTTCAATGTGACACCCGACCATGTGATACTCATAGGCTCACCCCACTATACTAGGAGATAATCACAAGGTCTAATAGCACACACACACAATACATATTGGGATAAGGGTATACACTCACATAAGACATGAAGAATACATTGAATAAAATTATGCAATGAATTCAACACCAAACATGAAACGAATCATAACTTTTCTTTAGGTGCTACTCAAAACTAATCTAGGACTAGATGCTAGATAGCTAGTTAGGGAGTGTCATCACAGTGCTCAAAATTATGAAATCATGTGGAATCTATTACTCCTCTCATATGGATGAGTATATTTGACATTGCAAGACCCAATCTCCCCAAGATGGAATGCCTTCCCAAATATCCTTATCCTTTACAAGCACTCAAGGCATGAGAGGGGTATCCATTATCTTAGTTAATTGATTGCCTATCTTTTATTAATTATCACTTGATTAGGTGACTCCCCACCCATGATCAACCTACTTAAAACTTTGGGTCAGGGACACATTGGGAGCCACTCCCATAACCCTCTCTAGTACCTATGTTCTAAGCTCATCACACCCTCCAACAAGTGTGGCACAAAAGCCAATACACAATTTCTAAATTAATTCAATTTTCATGATGTGTTTCCACAACACCTATTTCCACATATCATGAAGTAAACCTTCCAAGTATTATAAAACATTAAATTTCATTGAAAATTGCCAAATTTTCCTAACATTCTAACATGCTAAAAACCACGAAATTTCCCAAAAATCCATTAAAGTTTCACCAAAAATTAAATTTTCATTATTCAAAAATCTGGAAATACCCTTTGGTGAAAAAAGTTCTCAATGCCCCTTTTAAGCTATAAAATACTCATTTTTCACAATTCTTGAAAATTGGAACTTACAACCTTGTTTGAATGACAATTCTACAAAAAATCATAAAACAATTAAATGAACATGAAATTCTATGAATTGAAATGTATTGGGAGGCTTCTACACTCCCCTAATCCTATTCCCACATACAAAATTAGGAGAAATTGATTAAATTAAAAGAAACAAGAAAAATACCTCAAACTTGATCAAATTTTGAAATGAAGAGTATGTCATGCACACCAAATGAGAGCTCACAAAAATAGGCAAAAACACTCCCTTCCCAATTCATAATCCAAAAAATTTGACCTCATTGAATTCCTCCTCGAATTGCACTCCCAATCAACAAAACAAGAATTCATCAAAAAGAGGGGTTTTCTCACACAATTTCTCCACAAAATAAAAACATAACATAAAAATGAATGCTTTTCCGTATTTCACCCTTTTCAATTCCCAATTAAAAATTAATATAATCTATTTTCATTTCTTTAATTTGAAACTCCCTCAAATTCTCCCAAAAACCAATTATTGATCAATCATTTTCTAAATATCATTCGACATTTAAATTCACCATTGAATCCATAAGCGTAAAAAATGAATTTAATTTATGAAAATAAGAAATTTAATTAAAAAAACACACATAATTTCACTAAACTTCCACAAAATGGGTATGGTATTTAGAATCATACCAAAGACAATATCTGGTCAACATGGATAAGATAATGAGAAGTCACACTTGAAATGAGTATTATGGGTATGAATAACAATTATGGCCAATGTGACATCTCCCATATAACCACCATCAGGGAATAACTCAAACCTATGAAGCCAAGTGGAAAAATTCCTTGTACCTATATCCACTTAACACACATCAAGTTTACTTGTGCATATAAAATATCCAAAGCACATACGATTCTTGAACAAGGTATACAACACAATCATAAAACACTTATCCAAGCATACATGTGCATAATCATCAAAATAAAACAACATAATCCATCATAATATAATTGTATCGAAAGGTGCATCCAAAACTTCTATGAATAATCTTGAATTGAATATACATGTATAAGCATGTAGATCAACTCCAAAAATATAACTAAAGATTGAAAACATGAGAGGCATCACAAATAAGCCCCATGTGTATAATGAATGTGTTGCCCTACTTCCAACTCATTTATACTAATAGTACATATTTAACACATATTTTGGTGAAACTAGCATGAAGATAAAATACTTATAAGATATGATACTTTGCATATCTCACATTCCATTTCATCATCTCCCCCCTTTTCCAGTGTCACACATTTATGATACAAATAAGTTATCTCAAAATATGTTAGGCTTGAGAAGACCTTAGGGTCAAATTCCCTCTAGCAAACCTCTCATGCCCATGTTCAATCAATACATTTATCTTGATCCCATTGTACCTATCCAAAGAGGTACAACTATACATATATTTATCTAGATAATGGATTCCAAGATGATGACAACACCTAATTGAGACTTTGTTACTCAAGTGAATTCTATTTTGTCAAAAATTGCTAACAAATCCTACAATAAAAATAAGGTGGCCAAAATTTAAACTATTATTTACAATTATATTCCTCCAATCAATGATGATTATCAAAGCAGAGTTCACAAAGAGGTTTTATTTGAGGAGTTGGAATTCCTTAGTCATGAATGGCAGGTCATTAAATGCCTAAAAAATTTATTGATTTGTAGTTGTGGTTTTTTGGTCTTCTACTATTTGTAGTGTCCACTACTGGTTTTCCTCTATTTTTCTTTAGTGTTTATTTTTCTTTAGTCTCACTCTTGGTTAGACTTGTTTCGTTAGCCATCATGGCTATTTTTAATGGGTTTAGACCCTTTCTCATGTTTACCTTAATCAAAACACCTAATTGAAGATCATATCACCTTTGATAACCTACATGGGGTCAATATCAAGGGATAACTTTGCAACCAAACCTAAAGAAAGAAAGAGTCTAATGTATTTTAATTTGGTTTAATATCCATAAGAAAGATCCTAATCTAACCACTTATAGGAATACATCCACTCAAATTGATAATGAGATAAATCACATTAAAATAAACTTGGAAGATTCTTGATTGGCTCAAGGGGCTCTTAAAATAGTCCTAAAAAATGACCAAAATTCTCCTCATAATGGTGTGACTTGAAAACCCAACTGAGTTAACAATAAATAGGGCCACCCAAACCTCACCGCATGAACCATAACAATAATGTTAAAAAAACCCACCTTGTGACTGATACCCTAGAAGCACTTTTAGCCACACTAGTAGAACAAATGAGGATGCTTAAGGTTTTTGATGTTGAGAAACCAATCCAAAACCCTACATAAATAGATGAGTGACCAAGACCTTTGATATGGTAGATGAATATCAATCCTTTCACTATTATCATAAATAAACCAAACCATAGGTTTACCCAATTACCATTGTATGTCAACTTTTACTTGCATAATATGATTAATGAGGCCTTTTTACCTCCACTATCTTTATCATACAATACAATGAATGCATAATTATTGGGTGGGATTTCCACATCATAAACTCGTAACTATATGATCCCACCAAAATTTCAACCCCTAAATACAACTCTCAAAAGATATATAGAATTCTCCAAATTCTAATAACTAAACATTATTTTTTAGATATAACCTAACTAGCAAGTCCTTTTCATATGGCTCACATTTGGAGGAATCTATCCCTCCACACCTGACCTATTTTGAGGGACCTATCTTGAATATCTAAAAAAACCATGGATTGTACCATTTATAAAATAATGTTACCATGACCCCTCATAAAATCACTAGGTTCAAGGGAGAGGGATATTCTAATACACATATTAAAGCTTGCACTATTATCATTTGGGAATCCCTTCCCTAATATGGGGTCATTGCTAGGATTTTCTTAAAACTATATAAGAAATAATATTGGGCTAGTATTATAAATGTCTTGAGGTGTCAATTCACCCTTCTTAATGAAACAAAGAAAAATGAGAACCCTGGGTCTAGTGTGTAAACCTACAATTCAAATTTTGTGTTGTGTTGTGAAATGTGATGTATCTTTTTCTATTGTTTCATTAATATGGAGATCAAAAAGGTGTACAGATTGACTTTCAACCATGAAGGTGAGCCAAACAGACATATATCTACATCTTATTGAGCCTTGGGATGAATTGAAATGGTTTAAAATTTATTAACCTTATTATACTATATGACCTAATATGCAAAATACATGCTTTTGACAATTGACAAATAGAAACAAAGATTTGTAGGCAGATTTGGGAGGGGTAGAAATTTGTGTACCTATCCATAAAGCTTGGTGTCAGTAACTTAGGAGGACAGAGTCACCCAAGGGCATCCCAATCCTTATGCGGGTGTCGTGCTCTAGTTTTGTATTCCTCTAATATTAGATATGAGATCTTCATTTCCACTTGTAACTTGTTGGATCACTATCAGATAATTCTATAGGTGAGAGTTGACAAGATGTAGCTATATAAACGTGAATTTGAACCCCTAATGAAAATTCCCTTTTACCTCCTTGCACTTTAGAAAACCTAAGGTGGAGGCTTTATTCCACTTAATCCCATTGCTTGCATCACACTTGGCACCTGTTTTGTGTGTTGGTGGGGGCATTTTTGTCAGGGATTCCCACGCGATGCATAGATGTTCATGCGGCATGCTTACGTCCCTGACAGATTCCTATAGTTGGAGACTACAAAGGAGTTACATTTTCAATTGGAAGTCAAAGAGTAATGTCCCTCTTGGGCTGGATGACCCAAATATGGCCGTTTTTCATCCTCTCCTTCGTATTCTTCATCTCTTCTTCCATTTTCAAGTTGGTTGATCTTCTTCACAAGCTTGCATAATCTCTCCATGCTTTGAGCATCCATACACAAGCTTTGTAGCAACACTTTTCACTCCATTATAGCAATCCACTACTCCATCACTTTGATAGTTCAAGCGCAGGACAAAAACCATGATGACAGAGGCTTGATTTCCTCTCACTCTTCTCCTCCACAAGCCTTGAGCGCTTTGGATGGAGGTGGTAAGCTCCTTTAATCTCTTCTATCACCTTTGGTTGAGTAAACACGTATTGTTTGTTGGCTTTGAATGCAAAGTCGGCTCGTTGCAGGGAAATCTATCAGGTTTGACCAGATGCATGATTTGTGGATGGACTTCAATGTTGTATAGGACTCTTTTGAGTTGGCTACATATGAATGAGATATATGTTATTTCTCACAAGTTACAAAACAAGGTTGAAGTCACGGGTTGAAGAGCAGAAGGAGAAAAAGAACGTGAGTTCTTGTAGAGAGGTGGTTCGATCTGTATGTTGAGAAAACATTGTAATAGTGAATTAGAATCTCTCTGGGCGATTATAAGCTATACAGAGTAGACTGGAAATTGTATGTATTTGTTTCAATACTGAAATACAATAGTCTTGTTTGTGTGGTGGCTTTTTGACCTGAAAGATTTTCCCACGTAAAATCTCTTTGTCAATCTGTGATTACTTTGTTCTTCTATTATTTTCTTTTATTGGTGGTATTCATCTCAAGTAGTTTTGTAACTATTAAAATCAGTTTATGCTTCTCTCCTCTGTTGTATTGGCATTAAGGGAATGTATTCCGCACTGTTGGGTCATTAGATCTGCATTCTTTTCCCTTCAATTCTTTGAGGACATGGGTTGATAATTATTAGGAATGATTTGAAATAACGAAACTAATGGAACTATATGACCTAGTACACAAAATATAGATTCTTGAAAGTAAACAAATTGGAACAACACTTTGCAAGTAGATCTGGGAGGTATCAGAGGGTACGTACCTATCACCAAAAGTTGATCTTGATGTGTGCAGGATAACTAGTTCACCTATAAATGAATGGGTCCTTGATAGGACTTCTAAAAATTCTTTATAGTCCTCTATTACTAGATTTGAGATGTTGATTTCCACTAGCAAACTTTTTGGAATGTCAAAAATAAATTCTACAACTTAGTTTTCGTAGGTTGACAAGAATGATTGCAACAAATGAAAAAATACAAAATTTCTCTTCAAGGTCTCTTAAATCCTTCTTCAACTTGTAACCTACAAATACATAAAGAGGAAAAAAATTTGGTGCCATATAGGGGTTTACCTTAGTCAAACCCTATGAATAGTGTTCCCACTTTCACAATGGCAATGTCAATGATAAACCGATAATGGAAAGGAAGGAAATGATGAATGAACACTTGTTTTAACTCACCACCCTTCAATGGCTTCCTTGAAGGACTGAATTCAAACACATCTCTTCAAAGGAATTAGATCTTTCTTGATTTTCTTGAATGCATGAATGCTTGTATGTATAAAGACATACAATACTTGTTCTAGCCTTCACAATATTAACACACATAAATGTGATATGATGTTAGGATCTTGATTGTTGTTGTAAATGACTGATAATGCTACTCTTGAATTCTCTTGACAACAATATTTTCTCTTGTATGTGTGTTAGAATGTTGCTTGGATTTCAAATGATAAAATAACTATATTTATAGGTGTTTATCTAATTTCCTGAAAATTAGATTCCAAAAGCCAACACTTACAATTTGAATTTTGATCATTAAGAGGCTGCCAAAAACATATTTTAAATTAGGTCTTGTCTCATAAAGGGGACCCATTCACCCATGGGTGAATGGGTACTGGCCTAGATTTCTAGGACATTCATAATCCATGGAAATTTAATAAATAAATGCATTTATTTAATGTAGGTTCCCCTTTCGGAAAATGGTAAGAATAAGGCTTTGGAATGCATAATTTATAAAATTAGAAGCTTAATTAAGTCTAATAAATTAAGGAACCCAAACATAGTGTGAAATTGTAAAGGTATACAATTTCCTAGACTACATTTAGCCCCCACTTTAGTGAGAGTATGAAATTAGGCTCAAACTCACACTAAAATGCAGAAATATATTTCAAGGGAGGTCCAATTATACAATTGTTGAAAAGGTAAGATGACAAGGGATTAAGGAGAGTGATCAAGCCCCCAAGATCTATGATCCCATGGAAAAAAAACAAAGGCACAAAAGAAAATATACATGTGTAGCATCAATATAAGATACACAAATATCCAATGTCAAAGCTAATGCAAAAAGGAAAAGGATGGACTAGCATGCCTATGTTTTTTTTCCATAAAATATGCTCACAAGGGCTAGTGAATTTAGTTGTTCACTAGGTGAGCCCCAAAGGAAAAAATAAAATACTCACAAGGGCTAGTGAAGTCCGATGTTCAATCCCAAAGGAAAAAGGTGGACTAGCATGCCTATGTTGTTTATCCATAAAAATATGCTCACAAGGGCTAGTGGAATCTTTTGTTCACTAGGGGAGCCCCAATGGCACCACTCGCAAGAAATTTTTATTTGTCTTAAGGGGGAAATAAAGCATATGAAAAATGAATGAATTAATCTAATTCAAAACAAGTTTAAGAATTCCTAAACCCATTACTCATGAAATGAAAAATATAAAAACTAATGAATTCAATGAAACAATTGTTAAAAAATAAAGAACAAACAATGAATTCGAGAAATCATAACGTTACCCATCTCATGTCGAAGTATATTTTTATTGATGTGAATGCTGAATTATTGTAATCAATAAAAAGCCTACATTATAGGTTGCAAAAGATTTGATGTGTGTGCGATGTTGAACTAGAATGTGTTGATAATTTGTAATGTGCTCTAGAGGTAATTGTGTAGTGCTTCAGTATGTAAATTCTAGATGATTTGTGAGAAGGTTGAAGGTTATTTTATAGATTTCACATTTTGAAATGAACGTGCAAGATGCAATGATACAAAATCCTGATCAACGGTTGAGAACTATTGAGAGGAATTATATTGCTCAATTAGCTTCTATAATTGAATTAATTAAGAGTGTCAATTGCACAATTAGAGGATTTAGGTTGCATAATCTGTGGTATTGACGAAATTAAGTTGAGTATTCTATAGGATTGAAGAATAGATGGATTAGTTAGGAAATGGATGAATCGGTTAGGAAATAGATGAATCAGTTAGGAAATAGATGAGTTAGTTAGTCGATCAGAGTGAGCAATTAGCGATAGTGATTTGGTCAATCACAAAAGGGGGTGAAGGTAATTAATTAATATTTGGACTTTGAGTGTGCAAGTCATGTTTGACTTAAACAAATAAAATTGTATTTGTTTGTTGATCTTTTTTGAAATATGTTGAATAATTAATTTAATTATTCATGTTTAGGAAGGGGAAAGTGATTTAATTAAACTATTAAGTAATGATAATTTAATTTATTTAGGGGAATAGGGTATACTAGCGACATAATTAAATAATTGATGTTATTTAATTAATTAGGTGGAATAAAGATTAGATAAATGATGAAATAGTAAATTAATTAAATAATTAAAAATTATTTAATTAATAGACAAAAATAGGGTTTTTAATGTAAATGATGTGAAATGTAGTGATATTAAATGATAATAACATTGATGATGAAAAATAATCATTTAAGGTATGTGAAATGTGTTTAGTTCATTTTTACATGTCTACATTTTGCCCCTCTTTGAGACAAAGTATTGGTTTCTTTGTTTCAAAGAATTTGATGTTAAGATCAAGATTGAAAAAAAAATTATATGCCCCATTGTGCCCTAGTGGTTAGTGGAAAGATAATACAACGTTGGGCTACCCCCTCGAGAGGTTGGCCGAAAAAATCATTTTTCGGGTCAAGCTCACGACAAGGTTCAATTTTAGTTTTGATGCATAAAGGGTGAAAAATTGAGCTTATATAGGACTTTCGTTTATAATTTGGATGTTCATGAGAGCTTGTAATTTCAACCTAGGAGGGTTTCCTAGGTAAAAACTAGGGTTTAGGGGGAAAAAATAGGTAATTAGGGTTCAATTTACCTCATTTGCATATGTAGCCCTTAGTAAATTCATGTATCTGGATTTCCTAATTTGGCAATTGTTGATTCACGATGTTGAGGATTGCAAGAGCCCCACATCATGCATAGGTGATCCATGAGTTTGGGAGGCCCACTCACGTCGATATTATGGTATCTACCTTCTCCTTTCTTGTTTTTCGTCTTGTTGATTTTGAGTAATTAATGCTCAAAATGTTTTTTAGCAATAGCGGTAATTTCATGAAATTTTTAATTTTGCATCATTCTTACCGCTATTGTTATTTTTGTCTATACCACTTTCACTTTTCTTGGCCACTTTTTCTTAATCTACTTGCTATTGTTTAAGATGTTCGCTTTTGTTTTTCACTTCTACCTAAAATGTTTTCTATTGAATTTCTTTCAATGAAATAACTGCTTTTATGAATTTTGTGCGCTTTTGAGAAACTTGGTTGCTTTTGTCATTTGTACTGCTATTGAATTTTCCCACTGTTGCCACAAATAGGGTTGTTATTACCTTTCTTGACCACTTTTATCAAAAAAGTAACCGTTATTGTCATTTTTGAAAGTTTTAGCCAGTTTGTTTTGTGTTTTTGTAGCAAACTCTTAACATCGTGGGTTGAATGTTTACAAGTGGTTTTCAAACCACTTTATTCTAGGGAGTGACACTCATTACAATTATTTGACCTGATTACTAGTTTTCATGAGCTTTAGTGGGATGTCCTAGATGCTATAAAAATTTGACACATATGCTACATGTCGCGGATTCGATGCCATAGGGCGATGATGACTGCCCTTGTGGAGAGATGGCATTCTGATTCATCATCTTTTCATTTGTTGACTAGAGAAGCCACCATCACCTTGAAGGATGTTTTTAGGATTCTCTATATTCCCATTCATGTAGAGCTTGTTACCTATGATGTTAAATAGGGTACCTATGCTATGCGGTGAGTTCTCTATGTTCGATATCTTCAAGTAGTGGAATCGGAGATAGACTTATCTCTATTTGTTGACAGTGTAGATTTTGTATCATTAGTCTTATGTGGTTTGATCATGGGGCTCATAGTTCCTGATCAGAGAGGTAGAAAGTTTTTAATTGGTTGGGGTATCTGCATCGAGTAAATGTTTGAGCATGACATGAGGTACACATGGCACCCTTGTCTCCTTGTACATTTATAAAAATATATGCGCGAGGTTGCCTATCAAGGAGGTAGTTCTATCTTTGTTGGTGTTACATTGTTGCACATATGGGCCTGGGAGCACATCCCAGTTACTAGACCAGAAAATGTTATGGATCAGAATTTGGAGGAACCATATTCCTATAGGTACCCTAATTTTTTGCACTACACCTAGCCTAGCTAGTTATCATATTAGTGTCATGTTATTAATTATATGCTTGCTTTTGTTTGGAGACCATGGTTAGGCTACACAGCTTGGGATGATGATCAAGAGAAGCTTCCATATTTTTGACAAACATGTTGGTTGATTGGCCATGTTGATTCTCTTATTGATCATTATCTACCAAAGTGGGTCTTCATCAATTTGGAGAGTGACAGACGTGGTTTCCAGATGCCTATCATGCTTGTTTTCAGAGGACCACCCCAAGACATTAGGGTGTGGGGGCAGCAAGCTTCCTCTACAGATATTGTAGCTAAGTTTTATCATCTTACCCTATTTGGATGGGGTTGGCCTGTAGGAACAATAGACCTAAGGACTACATGAAATTATGATCAGTGGTGGGCTCATTAGGTTCCACTTTGATTTACAGATCTTGCTGGTGCTAGGCCAACCATAGGGAGAGCTAGGTTTTCTGGTTGTAGGAGCAAGCGACAATGGATGAGGATCGTTGTTGAGTATTTTGGTAGAGCTGGATAGGATTGATAGCAATATTAGTAGTAGCCTGATCTGATGCAGTAGGATTAGCTTGTATCATAAGGTCCTTGCCCACCTAGAAATGTAGCAATGATAGCACATATTTCTTAGTTGATAGCTGAGAGGGATGTAGAGATTGGGCAAAGATAGGTTATCGAGGCACAAGTTGTAGCATTGACTATAGAGTGAGATGCTACTAGGAAGGAGAGGTACAGGTTCAGATAGGAGAGAGGTGTTGCTAGGCAGGAGTTGGCTAGAGAGAGGCAACTTAGACTTTCCACAAAGATTGAAATTTCCTTATCCATTCCCATGGCTTAGGATCAGGCTAATCAATAGAAGTTATTACAAAGATGCACATATTATCAAATGCTCTATGAGGCCTTTGTTCCTAGAGCACAGAGATGGACTCGATTTGGTGAGCCGAGCATAGCTATAGGTGCAGAGTCAAGTGGTCATTCTGTCAGGCAGCCTAATCAGCCTCTAATTATGCTAGAGTCATCTCCCCATCAGATTCAAGAACAACTAATATCTCCACCTCGAGATGGCCAATAGGGTTGAGTTTTCTTGATCTTTTTTTATGATGTGTATTATATCAGAGACATTGTATAGAGATGATTTTTGTATATACACTCATCTTCCTAGCTAAGGCCTCGTATATATATATATATATATATGATATCACACATGGTACCTGATGATGTATATAAATTTCTCAGTTTTGATGATATATGAGATACACCATGTTTTGATTTGGCTTTAGTATGTGTTATTAGATGATTATGGATGATGATGTGTGTATGTTTCATGTTTTATAATTTTCTAATACGCACATATGATGTGGATGGATAGATGATTTATATATCTATGTGATGAATAATGATTTATTATGGTCATGATATGTATTGATGAATTTGTGGATGCAGGATGCATGTTGTACCATTGATATTGTGATGTTGAATGGAGTTGTTAGTTAGAAGAATTGTTTGATGAGTTAGTGATGGATATGTTATAAGTTATTGATGAGTTTGATTTTTCTTTCATAGAGGCTTCATATCTTTTAAAAATATTTTTATGTAGAAAACAGATACGATGTACTAGGGTATTAATAACCAAGGTGAATTTGTATCTATTGCATGGACTTTGACTCGACACATAGAATATTCTTGCTCATACCAAACGTACAAAAACCTTGTTAGAGTACATGGTTGAGTTTTGTTGGATATAAAACTTAGAACAAAGGTCACATACATCTTGGTTTTTGAATGGGGTTTTGTTATCCATTATGATAGTTTGGGGAATTCCATATCGTCAAATCAAATAATTCAAGATAAACTTGGATATTTATTTTCTTGTGATGTAAGTTAATGGAATTGCTTCTATCCACTTTGCAAAGTATTCAGTTGTAGTGATAATTAACTTGTGCACATTGGATGAAGTGGGAGAAATTTTACCTACAAAGTCTAACCCCCACTGTGAGAAAGGCCATGGTATTGTTATAGGTTTCAATTCCTATGTCAATGTGTGAACAAGATTACTATGTTATTGGCATTGTCGACATATTTTTTAGTACTAGAAGCATTTTTGTTAAATTAAGGGACAATAGTACCCTATTCTCAACATTTTTTATACTATATTAGGTCCACTAGAGTGAAACCCACAAATACCTTTGTGCACTTCTTGTAAAGCGGTTTACACTTCTTCCATGTTGAGACATCGAAGTAATGTTCTATCTAGGCTTTGTTTGTATAGGGTATCTTGTAAGATAGTGAATCAGAATGTTCTACAGATAAAGTTTTTCTTTTGGTTTGTCATTAAGTCAAGAGGTATGATACCATGTTGGATATAGTCAAATGTATCTTGGTACCATGGTGATTTTGGTCCAACAACATCACAAACTAGTACTGATTCTAG
The DNA here is from genome assembly GCA_007115665.2 of Sequoiadendron giganteum. NCBI lineage: Eukaryota > Viridiplantae > Streptophyta > Pinopsida > Cupressales > Cupressaceae > Sequoiadendron > Sequoiadendron giganteum. The sequence continues at coordinate 417,832,304 of CM021109.1, forward strand.
GATATTGAATGTCGGTATAAAGATTTTCTCCACAAGGAATTTGTATTTTGGAATGTTTTGTGGAATGCCTAGGAGTGAACCTATTTTTTCCATAGCGTCTACTGCTCTGTTGTTGATCCAAGGAACCTGTTCAAAGGTGATGATGAAAAAATACTATTTGAAACTATCCATCATTATTTTATATGGAATTAGCTTATCATCCTTTGTTTGATATTCATCGTTGACTTGCTTTATTACTAGTTGAGAGTCTCTATAAACCTATAGCTCCTTTATCCTCCATTCTATGGCCATCTTCAGTCCTGTGATTAGTGCTTCATATTCAAAGATGTTATTTGTACAAGAAAAATAAATCCTATAAGCCTTACGCATATTATCTCCTTATGGTTTGAGAAATAAGATACCTTCTCCTAAGCCATGTTGAGTGTGGGACCCATCAAAATACAAGGTCTAACGACTTGTCTGTTCTGTTAGTAGTATTGTTTTATCTGGGAATTCTATTCTGAGAGGCTGATGATATTTCGTCAATACTTTTTTCTAGTTAATCTACTATGATTTATCCTTTGATATCTTTTCTGTCTATGTAATCTATATCAAACTCACTCAATATCAGTACCCATTTAGCGATCCTACCTATTAGAGCTACTTTCGCCAATAGGTATTTTAGGATATCTACCTTTGATATCAGTTTTACTTATCTATTTAAGATGTAGTGTCTCAACTTCTATGTCGCAAAGACAATAGATAGACACACTCTTTCTATGGGTGAATAGTTCAATTCATAGCCCACCAAGATTCAACTAATATAATAGACCCCTCTTTCCTTGTCATTGTCATCTAGTTGTGTTAAGAGATCTCCTAATGCTACTTGTGTTGTAGATACATAGAGGATAATTGATTTATATGTAATTTGTGGCATTAATACTGGAGGAGTGAGTAGATAATCCTTGACCTATTGGAATGCTTGATCACATCTGCCATCTCTCTTGAAGATGATGTCCTTGTGTAGTAAATGGGTGAAAGGATGACACTTGTCTACCAAGTCTGTAATGAATATCCTGATGGACTGTAGTTTCCCTTGTAGGCTTCTCAATTGCTTCAATGTCTTTGGAGGATGCATTTCTAATATAGCTTTTACCTTGAAGATATCTACCTCAATTCCTCTTCTTGATACTATGTACCCAATAGTTTTCCATATGTCACTCTGAATACACAGTTCTTTGGATTTATCCTTAAGTTGTATTGTTCTATCCTGTCAAATACTTTTGCTAGGTTTGTCAAATGGTCTTCTCTTTTGATGTATTTTTCTAGTATATCATCTACATAATCCTCCATAGTGGTATGCAACATATCATGAAAGATGGTGGTCATTGCTCATTGATAAGTTGCCTCTACATTCTTTAGACCAAATGGCATGAAATTCCAGTAGAAGGTCCCCCACACACAAGTATATGCTATTTTATGTTGGTCCTCAGGTGATATTTTGATCTGATTATATCCAAAGAAGTCATCCATTAGTGATAGCATTTAATTCCCTACAGTTAGATCTATGATCATGTTTATGTTGGGTAAAGGTGGTCATCCTTCGGGAAAGCCTTGTTTAGATCTCAAAATTCCACGAAGATCCTTATGCCCCCAATGGGCTTTGATACTGGTACTAGATTAGACACCCATTTAGGATAGTCAATGGGTCTGATGAAGCCCACATCTAATAGTTTATGAAGCTCTACTTTTACCAAAATTGTTATTTGTGGATGCATCTTTCGTACTTTTTGCTTGATGGGTTTAGCTCCAAGAAATACAACTAGCTGATGTACGACCAATGCTAGATCTAGCCCTAGCATGTCTACATATTTCCATGTGGAGTTTATTTTTCTTTCATTAATAAATGTTGAGAAGTTTACCTTTTCTTCAGGATCAAGTGTTTTTGTTGTGCCAACATTGATAGGTTCAACATCTTCAACTAGGAGTGTTGATTTATCTTGATATTCTATGGTGGGGAGATTGAATGTTCCATCTTCGGGCACCTCAAAGAGGTTTTCACCTTTAGATGCATCCTTTGTTTTTCTCTTTTCCAGATCCAATAAAGCCACATTTTGGTTTTCTTTAGGGGACCTCTTTTTTTATTTTTAAATTCTGTAGTTTATTGTTGCGACTGGAAGACGCAATCTTCCCTCCAAAATATACTCCTTGATCTAATTTCATTACAAACCCTACTTTTTGATCTCCTTGCAATATATTGGTTCAAAATCCCATGAACTCTACAATAGCCTCATCATTTTGGAATGTGTCCAAAATTGGAGTATGATGTTGTTGGTCCTAATCTATCAATTGTGGCTAATGCAAAGATATTTTGTCATTGGTATCGACAAAGCTTATAGATGTTGTTGCTAGGGTAGGGACATTTGTTTTATCAAACCTCCATAGAGTTTCTATGTTATATTCACTAGAGTCACAAGAATCTCATTCGTATTCATTGGAATTTTTCTCAATATGGTCCTCGTCAAATGTAGATTTGAATGTAGGTTAAGCGATGATAATATTTACGTTAATGTTCTCAAACATGTTTTAGATATATAGATAGTCATCTAGGCATTCACAAGTATATGATGTCTCAACAGTGGTAGAAGTAGCTTCTTCTTTATAGGAGGTGTTTTTAGTATTTGGGGTAATTATGTTAGTTGTACCATAACCTATTCCAAGATTCTTCAGGCATTTTCCATAATGATTGGTTCTCTTCTACCTTGTCTAGTGAATCCCATGTTTTTGGCTAGCTGATATCTTTTACTACTCTAGTCAATAGGAAGGGGAGGTAGTGGCTATTCATGTCCTTATTCTTTGTATATCCACAAAGATAGATCTTCTTCACAGAATTCCTCATCCTGCATATCTCCCCTCTTGGCGAAGATGGTGAGTTTGACTATCATTGTTATAGCTTGAACATGTTCGATCTCTTTCGATCCTCCATATGTTTTCGGTGGGGGGGGGAAGCATTCCAATACAAAAATATTGGCTGAAGTGGTATTCTCCATAGCCTTTGTCAAGTACTTGTATCTTGGTATCAAATTTAGGTACCTTAGTTGATGATGGTGTAGTGGAGGATGAAGCTAGTGATGCTAGGTCAATGTATGAAAAGGAGTGAAAAGATATATAATTGTTGGGTATTTTCTTAGTCTCTTTATATTTTTTCCTCTAATTTAGCATAGTAATGAAAAGGTTTGGGGTAGGCTCCTTGGATTATTACTCTTCCCCTTCATGTAGTTACATTGAATTTAGGATTTGTGCCTAGTATGGTTACCACACAGATGGTATGATCTTCACAAGAGACATTTCCTATAATGGTATCCTCACCATAAGAAAATGTGGCCTTACAGTAATCTTGTTCTTTTCCTTTGTTGTTTCCCTTAGAATGATTAGGGATTGGATTTGTGTAAATATTTAGGTCTTTATTTTAGGGCTGATGTTTTATGTCGACCTCTCCCTTTTCAATCAAATCTTGCACAATATTCTTAAGTCTCATGCAATTGTTGGTGGTATGCCCCTTGATTTTGTGAAATTCACATTGGTCAAACTCTCTTTATACCAAGGGGGTTTGAAGTTAGGTTCTTCATAGTTTGCTCCATCATTGATCTTGATGAGGTTCTTGTTGCTAATTTGTTCATAATCACCTCAATGGATTCTCCCAATAGAGTAAATTTCCTTTAGGGTTGGTCATATTGTCTTAGTGGTCTCCTTTCATTATCATGTCCTTGATTTTGTTGTTGGTTGTTGGGTTGATTGTTTTGAGGATTAGTAATTTGATTGTTTTGTTGATATTTGGGTCTATTGTTTTGTTGATAACCTTGTTGTGCTATTTGAACTTGATTTTGTGGCACACTAGGAGTTTTCACATTGCATAAAACTTTAGTATCAACTACTCCATCATTTCTTACATTCTTGTTTTTTGCCCATATCTTGGGTTTGTCAGTTGAAGTAGAAGTTCATTCTTTAGCATTGTAAATTTTGATTACTCCCCTTGCAATGAGAGCTCTTTCGATAAGTATCCCATTTTCAATAGTTTCTTCAAAATTTCTTGGGCATAACACCATGAAGTTGTAATTGATATCCACATTTACGTTGGAGACAAATACATCGACAAGTTGTTTCTCTGGAAAGGGCCACTTGATTTTGCTCGCTTTGTGTCTCCATATTTGTAGGTATGAGGCAAATATGTCACCTTGAATTTTTTTGATCTTATAGAGGTAAGTGATCATAATGTCTTATTTTATGTTATACAAGAAATAGTTGACAAACTTATCTAAAAAACTCATCAAACATTCAAATACTTGGTGGCAGACGAGAGAACCAGTCTATTGCAGGCCCACTGAGGCTCCATGAAAAAAGTATCATCAATTAGGTTTCATTTCATTGTAGTTCCATTCAAGATACTAAAATATAATGTGCATGCCCAATTAGATCTCCTTTCCCCCTATACTTGTCAAATTTCAGTATTTCGAAGCCTTTTGGGAAAGGTACCATGGATAAAATTTGATCAAATAGATAAAGACAAATGTCTTGGAGAGCATAGCTCTTCTTCAAATTTCCAATTTGTATATCCAGTATCCTTTGATTGAGTGTTTGAAGTTGCACATTTATGTTGTTGTTTGGTATGTTGGTTTGAGGATGTTGGGTATTATAGATTTGTTGTCCCATGACGTTTGTTTGGTCATAAACAGGATATTGTGTAGTCAAGGGATTTTGAGGACTATGCTGTGTACAAGGTATATCGGGTCCTTGTTGGGCATAAGGTAGGTTAGGTCCTTGTTGTGTACCTTGATATTGATTTTGAGGTGTTCCTTGGTACTAATTTTGTGGTCCTCCTTGTTGTTGTTGAGGATTTTGATTTTTTGAACAAAGTATTGTTGAGTTTGGGGTATACTTTGATATCTCATTTGTGGTACACCATGTTGATGTGGGTTTTGTTGAAGGCTACCTTGATGTTTCGTTGACAGTACACCTTGTTGATGTGGATTGTGTTGAAAGGTACCTTGGTATTGTGTTGATGGTACACCTTGTTGTTGTGAATGTTTTTGAAGGGTACCTGGGTATTGTGTTGATGGTGCACCTTGTTGTTGTGAATTTTTTTGAAGGGTACTTGGGTATTGTGTTGATGGTACACCTTTTTATTGTGATTTTTTTTAAGGGTACTTGGGTATTGCATTGATGATACACCTTGTTGTGGTTGATTTTGAAGGTTACCTTGGTAGTTCGTTGATGGTACACCTTGTTGTGGTTGATTCTTTGGAAGGTTACCTTGGTATTGCATTGATGGTACACCTTGTTGTGGTTGATTTTGTTGAAAGTTACCTAAGTACTGCGTTGATGGTACACCTTGTTACAGACTTTGTAATGATTTCTCTTGATGATATTGTAAGTTGTTGGAAGGGTCAATGTATAAAGTGTGTTGTGGTATGTAGTACCCTTGTGATGGGTTACCATCTTGTTGGTCTATTGGAATGTTCCTCATGTTTTGCATTGTGTTATGTTGTGGCATGTTTTGGGTTGTATTTCCTTGATACTATTGTGCCACAAATGCTTGTTTAATTTGTGATGATTTCTTAAATAATGGGTTATCCATGGGCTACGTGTGATCATTGTTTTGTGAAAAAAATGGTGGTATGTTGGTATTTATGGTTGGTTTTAGAAGTTGTCTAATAACTATTTGATGTCCAAGTGGAATAAGATTTGGATCTTTTAGCATGTCCATGTTGAAGTCAATGGGTAGTTTTGCACCACTTTGTGCTAGTGTGAGGAAATATGAGTTTGCATTTATTTCAAGCATCTTGTCCATAAGATTTTGCATATTAGGTTCTTGGGAGTATTCTAATAGCTTTTCCTCAGTGAGTTCCTCATCACTATTATATTCTTCTATGATCACACCATTGGGATTTGGAAGTTGATTTTGACTATTAATCATGTTTTGTTGTCTAAGGTGTACTTCCTCATCACTTGGTGGTTGGTTTGGTGTTTCCTTGAATGAGGGTTATTTTTGAGGAGTTGTAAGATCACTTGGTTTGTACCCCCATGGGTTTTTTTCCTCATTAGTGATGTTGGTTTTCAGTGTGCTTGAGCTACTCTTATTGGCTTCCATCTTTTTGTTTTGTTGAGATCTCGTGGTTGTCATAAACAATTTCAAGACCCAATTGAATTTTGTGATCACTTAAATATGGAATGGAATGATGTTTGTTTTTGGGATTTTCTATTTTAAAGGTGTTTTGGTAAGCTAGGATTATCTACTGCCATGCAAGAGGTGGTAATACTGCTCTTTCGGTTGTAAGATTGGCTTTTCGTTCCTCTTTATCTAGAATACTAGCTATGTTTCTCCACTGGGTTGGTGTTTCCTTTTTCTCAAACATGAAACTTATAAAACTATTAATAATGTCCAATAGTTCACCTTCAACTTGTGTAAAATTTGGTTGTATGATAGGAGTAATAAGATTTGGTTGTTGAACAGGAGCAGTAGGACGCCAAATGGTCATGAAGTGTAAGCTTTTTCTTGATGTCTTGATCTTTTTCTATTTAAAATAATGATGAATGATGATGATGTAAAAACCTTTTGGATAAAGGTGTTGATGGTTTTCTATGGTTTTTGTGATACTCAAGACCCTAAATTATGAGTGATGTTTGGTGAATGTTTTGGAGATGATGCCCAAAGTGTAGAAAAATTGGACTGATTTTTTACTCCATTTTTCTAGAGGATATGTTTGAAGATCTTCTTGAACTAGTGTTGAGGTGCAATCAAATGTTGATATCTTAGAAATTAAAAGCAAAAGGATAATCCAAATTGTGTTTTGATTTTGAATCCTAAAACTAGTTTGATGTGTTTGATTTTTTTGCAAATGGATATGGACTGATGCAGACGTAAGGAATTTTGAAGGTTTGATTTTTTTTTTCTCAAAAGATTAACTAGTTTTGGATTAGTCTCTAATTTGCATTAGAAAATAGGGCAATAGCGACAATCTTTAGAGCAGTAGCGGTTCAAATTTAGGACAACTGTGGTTAAACTTAGAGCAATTGTGGTCTTTGTTTCCAGTTTTGACTAGTAACAGAGAAAACAATAGCGTTAATCTTGAAAAAAGTGTCCTTGTTTAGGTCAATTGTGAATGAATCTCAAGAAAAACTACGGTAATTTTATCAAAATTTCAAATTTTTTGACTAGTAAAATAGTGGATGCAATAGTGGTAGTTTTGTCAAAAGCGGTAATGTTTATATCAACTATGGTTGAAAAATAGGTCAACTGTAGAAATGTTAGGGTCAATAGTGGTAATTTTCAGGTCAACTACTATTTGGTTTTTAGAAGCGGAAAAGTTTTGATAGTGACTGTCAGAAACCAAAGAGCAATAGTGATAATTTTTTGGTCAACTGTGGCAATCTTTAAGTCAAAAGCGGTAAAATATCTATAATAGCGGCCTCTATTCACTTTGTTTCCAATTTTGAAGGGTTCTCTCCAATGTTTGCAAATCTATTTAATATGGTTTTTTCAAGATTTTTGTGTTTGAGATATGGCAAGTGATACTACACAACAATCAAAATAATTTGACTCTAAATGTCTATAGTTTAAGTAAGTTTCTTTCCACAAAAGCTCAAAGTTTGTGAAAGTCAAGATACTAAAACCATAGTTCCTAATGTTGACTTTGGTCTAAAATGTGACTTGAAATGTAAGCCTAAATATTCAGAAACCTTTAGAGATATTTGTTTAAGATATCTTTTAAGGAGTGTAAATATAGAGCTCTTTTCAAAGGTATTCGCACTAAGTCCAAAGGGTTTGAGATTTTGATAACCAAGTTCAATGTTTGTTTTGTTGTGTTCTTTTTAAATCAAGAAAAGTGTTTGATGTTCAATTAAAATAACTTTTGGCATACATCAGTCAAGTCACCCTAAGTAGGTATGCTCTTTTAGGTAGGCTTACCTCATGCCCCGAAGGGATGATTTTACATGCAATTTATGGAGTAAACCATAAATCGGACTTGGTAAGTAACTTCTTAGAAGAAAATTTTTGATGTACCACTTTCAAAGAACATTGCAAAAAAAAGGGATGGCTTCTAAAATAAGGTATTTGGTGACAACCGTGAACACCATACAGACACTACATTTTCCTGCCACTTAATGTATTAAACTGTTCCCTTTCACTTTTGGAGATGGATTAGGTGCAGTATGTTGTCACCTTGGATTGAAGCTACTTGCATTAAAATTTCACAACCTTTATTTAAATCCCACCAATAAACGTGATTGCAAGAATCGCTAGGAATTCTCTATTGCGAGATGTGTCTCCTAGCAAGTTCTCACTTAAGGGTGACTCAAAAAATGCAAAAGCCCAAAGTTTTTCTTATCACCCAAGATTTTTAAAAGACGTAGGGGAGAGGATATGCACTCAGCTTGCCAATCACAATAGACATGACATAAAATTCATTTTAATTTCTTTTTAAATCCCAAAACTTGAAGTGTGAAGTTATCAATTCATTTTTATGTGCACCAAATCGAAAGAATTTGAGACTTCAATCAAATATAGCAAAGGTGCAAATAAAAAATGGATTTGTTCAATTTTAAGCACCAATATTGAGTGTTTTTAATGGCCTCATTTGTCTTAATGTGGTCGACAAAAAATAAAAGCGTTCGTTCGTCAACAAAATGAAATACGTTGGTCAAAAAAAAATGTTCAGTTTTATAATCACCAAATGAAATGTTGTTTAACTAGGAAAGGTTTTGAAGATTCAGTTTTAAAAACATCAATTTGAAGTGTGCAAGTTTTTGGTTCATTTTTAAAACACCAAATTGAAATATTTTTTGTAAACTACGAAAGCTTTGAAAATTTAGTTTTAAGAACACCAATTTGAAGTGTGCAAGTTGTGATTTTAGTTTTACAACACCAAATCAAAGGATTCTTCAAACTACAAAAGCTTTGAAAGTTTAGTTTTAAGAACACCAATTTGAAGTGTGCAAGTTGTGGGTTAAGTTTTACAACACCAAATTGAAAGATTTCCTAAACTAAGAAATCTTATTGGAAAACTAAAATAGCCTTCGACCAATTGCCATCTCTGCAATCAAACCATTAGTTGTTCTTGATGTAAATTGTGCCATATTCCTACAAGGGTTGCACAAACAACATTAGCAACTTTCAAAACACCCAAAACAGTCACTTGCTAGCGTTAGAAATCAAAAAAATGCTTGTAGATTTAAACTAGAAAGAAACAAAGTAGTAGCATTAATATTTCAAAAAGTAGCGGACTTTTCATTTGTAGAAAATATGGTCATCTTAGTCAAAAGAATTCTAAACATATGCAAATTTTGACCTATTTTTGGCTAAAGTGGTTCAAACATTAGAAGCAGTCCCAAAAAATTTAGTAGTGGTTGGGAAAATTTCAACTACGGTAGAAACGAGGAAATGACAATGTGAAAATCCTATATCTTTCACGTAAAAAGCTTTCAACTACATTTTAGAAAAAGGCATCCACAGTCTGGAACCTACAACTTCTCAAAATGAACTCACGAAAACATTAATGTCAAGGATTGAGTTCCCACTGGGTGTGCCAGATGTTGTAAGGGGGGAAATAAAGCATACAAAAAATGAATGAATTAAACTAATTCAAAACAAGATTAATAATTCCTAAACCCTTTACTCATGAAATGAACACTATAAAAACTAATGAATTCAATGAAACAATTGTTAACAAACGAAGAACAAACAATGAATTCAAGAAATCATATCATTACCCATCTCATATCAAAGTATATTTGTATTAATGTTGAATGTCAGATTGTTGTAATCAATACAAAGCCTTCATTATGCATTGTAAAAGCTTCAATGTGTGTGCGATGTTGAACTAGAATGTGTTGATAATTCATAACATGCTCAAGAGGTAATTGTGTAGCGCTTCGTTATATAAATTCTAGATGATTTGTGAGAAGGGTGAAAGTTATTTTATAGATTTCACGTTTCAAGATGAACATGCAAGATGCAACAATACAAAATCTTGATCAACTATTGAGAATCGTTGAGAGGAATTAGATTGCTTAGTTAGCTTCTATGATTGAAATTAAAAGTGTCAATTGCACAATCAGAGGATTTAGATTGCATAATCTATGTGATTGAGGAAATCAAGTTGATTATTCTATGGGATTGAAGAATAGATGGATTAGTTATGAAATGGATTAATCAGTTAGGAAATAGATGAATTAATTAGGAAATAGATGAGTTAGTTAGCCAATCAAAGTGAACAATCAACGATCATGATTTTCTCAATCACAAAAGGGGGTGAAGGTAATTAATTAATTAACATTTAGAGTTTGAACATGCAATTCATGTTTGACTTAAACAAATAAAGTTGTATTTGTTTGTTGACATTTTTTGAATGATGTTGAATAATTAATTTAATTATTCTTGTTTAGGAAGGGGAAAGTGGTTTAATTAAACTATTAAGTAATAATAATTTAATTGATTTAGGGGAATAGGGTATATTAACGACACAATTAAATAATTGATGTTATTTAATTAATCAGGAGGAATAAAGATTAGATAAATGGTGAAATAGTAAATTAATTAAAAAATTAAAGATTATCTAATTAATAGACGAAAATAGGGTGTTTGATGTAAATGATGTGAAATGCAATGATATTAAATGATAATGATGTCAATGAAAAAATGTCATTTAAGGTGTGTGATATGTGTTTAGGTCATTTTTACATGTCTAGAGTATTATGCTTAGTGGCCATGATTATGACAAGGTAAACAATCAAAATAATTGTTGTGCAGTTTTTGCACACACGCCCCACTGAAAGTAGGGGACCCTCTTTTTTCACTTTTTGGTGTTTTGGCCCTTCTTTTCTGGGGGTTTTCGCTTGCTTGGGTTCATACTTTAATATCCATCTTGCCAATTGAAGTGGCACAATTTTGAGTTTCATTAAAAATCTTTAAGTTCTGACTTTGTTTCAGGGTTTTCACTATTTTCGGGAAAATCCGCCAAGGCCAGATTTTCCCGATTTCCTTTCAACGCCCAAGGTTGTCACCTTTTGCCTTGTTTTCGGGAAAATCTGTATGGTCCGGATTTCCCCGAAGTCCATCGCCATGTCGAATCCTCGGGTTTTTTCGTGGTCATGGTTGTCTTGTCGAACGCATTAATGGCGTTTGTGTGGAGGTTTTGGGACTTTGATATATTGATTATTTGGGAAGTATTTGATCATTTGAGTTTGTGCATTTGCTATCATTTGAGCTTGTGTCTTGGAGCTCTTGGTGTTTTGCTAGATTTTGGATTTCTAAAGCCATTTGGACTGTGTATTTGTGTTTCCTGTGCATGGATTGTATCTTGCTCGCATTAAACGGTTATTTGTTGGCTTCACCAGTTTCGACCCTTACGCTTCCATGGTATGTAGATGTGCCCTTTTCTCTGTTGATTTCGATTGCTTTTCTTCATTTGCTTGGGAGTCCTTCGTGGTTTCTTGGTTTTCTTGGGTGCACGTCATCATTGAGCATTTTGGGGTTTTTCATTAATGTACCAGTCTGTTTGGTTGATTGAACGTTTATGCTTGGTATGGTATTGCTTCTTGTTTGGGCATTTGCTTGCGTTAGTCTTAAACTCTCCATTTTAGGGTGTAAGGAAGTCGTACCTAGTTTCTTGTGTTTTCATGGCAGATTGTTAACCTAGGGCATGCCCAATCCTCTTCAAAATGTTGTGAAGAGTGTTCTAAATCCATGTTTCATTCATTGGAGGTCCAGGTTAAGTTGATTTCAGAGTTCTGGATTAAATCCAGAGTGATTTGAGTCATTTTGGTGAAAGTAGTGAGAATGTGGACGAGTTCAGGCTTTCGAGGTCTTCGCAGAATTCCGCTCCCCTCGAATTTCCCCGGATTTTCTATTTTCTCCTCTTTTACCACCTTTCTCCCGGATTTCATTTATCTCGCCAAAATTCAATCCACCCGGATTTCCCCGATGTCCACAGTCAGGTCGTTTTACCGATTTCGTGCTTTAATTATGTTATATCTGGATTTTTCCAAAATCTGTTCCATCCAGATTTTCCCGAATTGTCAGTGTCTCTTCATTTTCCCCGGGTTAGTTATAACTGTTGTTGTTTTCGCCAAAATCCGTCTCTGGCAGATTCCTCCAGTTTTTTTTTCTGGGAAAATGTTGAGATTGATGGTTATGAATGACTTGTTTATGGATGATGTATTTGATTGATTAAATGAGCTTATACTAAGTGTTTCTAATGGTTTTCCTTTGTTAATTGTTGGATTTAAATGATATTATGGGATTTTGCATACTTGGCTCACTGGAATCTGCCTAGTCCGGATTTCTCAAAAATCCTCTCCAGTGTAGAATCCGTGAGGGGGGCTAGTTCCCGAATTTTAAGATGTTGATTTCCTACACTTCTTATTTCTTATGGATCTGATTGTGGTTGTTTTTGTTCATTTGCAGGCAGGATCAAGACAGGATGTTGTTGGTCGAGGCAAGGGGAAGGCATCAGATCCAGGTGCAGAGAGTTCTATTATAACAGATGCAGAAAAGGTAAAATTGGACATAAAGAGTAGAATTCTTAAGAGTAAGTTGACCTCAATTTGGTCAAGAATCATAGATACAAACGTAGGCATGTGGGAATATGAGGAATTCAAGGTTGAGATGTCAGCACTGAGCCCTCCTTTGCTAGCTAAGAGAATTGTAGATTCAGGTTTGGCTCATGTAGCGAGTTTCCCTTCCTTAGTACAATGTTATGAACTAGTGCTTGAGTGTGCTAGGAACTATGATAGAGGGACATAGAGAATAATCAGTCCCTAGGGAAGGATTCTAGCTGGTTTCTATCCCCTGGCCATTGCCTCAACCTTTGACATGCCTAACAGGTTTCATGTAGTAGGTTTTGACATGGAGGGTGCCAGGAAATATTATGAAGAGAACATTGTTAAGTCTTAGCAAGTGATCAACTCTTGGCTGGAGAAGCCTAAGTCCCATTTCTCCAAGTTGCCTAAGCAACTATTCAGTCTCAAATTCAAGAGAGAGTACTACAATGTCATCACTCTTCTCAGCAAGTTGGTAGGGCTGAAGAGTGCAGGGGTGTTCAAGACCTAGATGTTCAATGTGATTTTGCTAGAATGGAGTAGGGAATTGACTATCATTGGGCAAGTGTTATCAGTGTTGTGATTCATGAACAGTTTTGCAATGTCTTGCAGACCAAGACTTTTACCATGACCTCTTACCTAGTGTATTCATTGGCTAGACTTCACCCATACAAGGGGTTGAGCACTAGGGGTACCTTTGGGCAGGATGCTATCTATGAAGTGTATCCACAATTGCACTTAACTGGTGGAAGCTATCGGAGGTCAAATGATGCATTCACAATGTATATCACCAGATTGCTCTAGGGTGCAGAGCATATGAGAATCTCAGACAAGGCAAAAGAGTTGATAAGGAGATATGGAGCTTGGTTTATCCAGTTCCCAACCTTCTCATATATCAGAATTGATGGTTTTCAGAGGGCTCCCTACAGACTCCCTAGATATCCCACTGATCATATTGTATTGTTGGAAGTCACTAGAAAAATCTATGACTTTGACAATGTTGTGAAGGGAGAAATGCATAAGAATAGTTTTGGGAATGATTTCCCCCTAAAGGTCGGAATGGGTGAGGTATGTCCTTCTATTCAGTCTGCTCATGCTGCTAAGGAGGAGATGAGTACTTTTGGGCTCTCTTTCCATTCCAAAAGGGCAAGGTTTGACATCACTGGCGAAGCTCAAAAGAAGGCCAGTAGGGAATATAGTCATAAGGATCACATTGAGGATTACTGGGTGAACCTTGTTGATGAGTTTGAGGTAAGGAAGAAGTTCTCCAGGTTGCCAGTTGATTTGGTAAGGCTATACAATGTAAAGGCCATCCCTGACCAGGTTGAGGAAGATGGAAATGTAATCCAGGGCCATGTCTATGAGGCTGATAAAGGATAAACCAGTGGGAGAAGTTGACTAGTTAGAGGAAGAAAAGACTGATTTAGATCAGATCATGACCCCAGTGATCAAATACACCAAGATGTGGTTGAAACATAAAATGTTGGAGTTGGAAGGTGAAGATGTCCCATGCACCTATGATCTGATGGGAGACTTAGAGTCTCACTCTGCTTCCGAGGGGTCACTTGAACCAAATCCAAAGGGTAAAGAAAAGGTGGATTCTCCTTTTAGGATCCAGGTAAGGGAAGTTCAAGCTGAGAAAGCGACAGAGGTTAGTAAACAAAGGAAGCTTGTTGCTAAGAAGAGGAAGCATGCCTCAAAGAAAGAAGTTGAAAAGAACAAGGAAGAGGAGGAAGAAGTAGGGAGTGCTCCTCCGTTGATAAAGAGGAGAAGGATCACAAAGTTGTCACAAAATGTGGAGGAGGCTCCTAAAGTTGATAAAGAAATTGAGCCATCGGTGGTAGAGGTGGAAAGCTTAGGGGAAAAGACACAAGTATACATGAGGAGGTCAAGGACTCCTTCTCCAAAGGGTACTACAGTAAGGAGAATATTTCAGTGAGTGTTCATGTTGTTGAATAGGTGAGTGTCTCCATTCCTCATGTTGATAGCATACATGAGGAACCAAAGAAGGATGAAATTCCTAAGGATTTGGGCGAGGAAGAGTTTCAAGAGGGAGACCTTTTCAATAGAGAGGTAGAGATCGACAAGGTGGATTTAGTCTCCCTTGGTGGTACATGCAGATGCACCTGTGAGGGAGCAAGTGAAAAAGTCTCCTCAAAAGGAGGAAGAAATACCAACTAAGGCCCCTTCACTAGTGCAGGTTGTTGTGGAGGAACGGGTAAAAGAGAAAGAGAACCCAGTTATAGACATTCCCAAGGTGCCAAATGTTGAGAAGGAGGCAACCAATGATCAGTAGGAGAAGGAACAAGATGGGAAAAATACAGTGTGTGCTGGGTCTACTACTCCAGGATGGTTGGAGAAAGGTTTGAAGAGAAAAATGGTACTAGTAGAGGATGCTCCTCCTGATTGGGAAGCCCTTATGGCTAATGTGGAAAGAGGAAAAACTAAGAAGAAAGCTAGGGTGGTGTCTAGGATTGAGAGAGATGGGTCAGGTAACAGAGTGGCTCACATTGCTACCCGTGCTCCGAATAAAGATAGAGACAATGTGACTGCCCAGGATTATCATGTGCAAACTATTGACTTGGGGCATGCTACCATGGAGTAGGACATTGAAGAATATGAGGGCTCCAGTGCAGTGATTGTGGGGAGATTGAAGAAGGCAGTGCAAACTAGGCATGAGTTGGAAAAGGAGAATGAAAAACTAAAGAAATACTTGCAAGAATTGATGAAACCTTTGCAAGCTATTGGCTCCTCCTCTTCTGCTGTAGGATTCCTACCCCAGGAAATGATCTCTGATCTAGAAAAGATGAAAGGCACTACACATGCTACAGTTACTTGGTTGTAGGGTGTCTAGACCAAAGGAGATGAGACTATTAAGAGTATTATGTCAATTGAGGGTGATGTAATGAGATCAGTGGATTGGTTGAAGGATACATTGGCACAAGACAAGGAGGATATTGATCTCCTACTGTAGAAAACCACCACAATTATGGGATTCACTGAAGATAAGTTGGTAAAGTGTGGGATTCTTCCTTTTCCAAGGGTTTCTGAACCTTGGGAATGGTTTGAAATCTTTTAAATGAGGTAGAGGGCCTTGAAAAAGATCCATAAACAGGCGAGGCAGGTTTAGGATGCTCTGACCGATATTTATGATAAGTGCATTTCATTCTTTGAGGTCATGACTGGAAGGAAGAAGTTTGCTCCAAAACATCTCGATTTGGAGCAACTTAGGAAATGGTGGAGAGATGTGTATTCTCCAGTCAGTGAAGGGCCAGTTACTGGACATTAGTTGGATGATGCTACAACTTATATTGCGGTCGTAGACAAATATTTGGCTAGTAACACTGATTGGGATGGTGCAGTTAGGTAGGCAAGAGATGACATCAAGTCTCTTAAGAGAAAGATTAGGGTTTTGCCTATGCCCCCTGTTGCTGAGTTGGATAGGGTCCTGTTGGTCATACATGGTGAGGAAGATCGAGCAAAGGACAAGGATGGGGAGTAACTATAAAGGGATACATTGAGATTTATGCTTCCCATTATTCACATTTATTGGGCCGACCTTTTGGTATCTTGGACGTTTTGGATGAAATTGGTGCCAATGGCACATTTCATGTTCTATTCGAAATATCTTTTAGGATGACCTCTTGTAGGTCATGTTTTTATTGTAAATTTTTAATTTGGGCCAACCTATCTTAGGATTCTCTATAAAATGGGCATGTTGCCTCATTCGGGGGGATATAGAGATTAGAAAATAGATATAGAAGGATAGGTAGATTAGGAGAGAAATAGTTAAGTAATATTAGAGCGAATTGGGGTTTATTCTCAAGCAAGTGTTGTAACAGAAAACTGGAGTTGTTGCTATTTTGGATGATTTAATATAAGAGAGATATTGTGTTTGGTATCTATCTTTTGGAATTTCATCTGGCATGGTTCTTGTTATTCTATCTTTCAAATTGCTTAATAGTTTATGGTTAAATGGTTTGGTAATGCTTAGGGTTTCATGTTTGGAATGTTTGCAACGATCTCTAGTCCATACTTTTTGTAGTTAGCTGATTGTTAGCTGCTTTGCAAAGTTAGCCTGGACTTATATTTGTGCTTAGTTCAATTATGAGGGTTTATTCACCTCAATTACAATAGGATTGATTGAATGAATGTTTGTGATTTGAAAATATTTAAATACCTTAGAAGATTGCACTATTCTTGTGAAATTGTAGATTCATCTAGGTTAAACAGAAAGTAGTTTATGAGAGATTGGTCCATTTTGAGCATTTTATCCTTTGGCATTTTCAATCTTAGGGTTAGAAGTAGTTTTAAGATTATCTCTGAAACCTTTATCTTTTGTTGTTTCTTTATTATCAGGGTTCCAATCAAGTTTCAAAGTATCAATTTATTGTTTATATCTGATAGATTTGAAATCCAGTGTTGCCCGTAGTAAGGTCCCATTGTGATTACCAGCATTTTCACATTTATCACTAAGTTGTTTTGCTGCATTGTCAAGACCTGACATTAGAGACCTTGGGGTTATCCCTTTTCCCATAGAGATTTACCTTTCAAGAGAGATAGGATATCATATTATGTCTAAGTTGTTGCTGTGTAGAAAAATATCATCAACAGATTGGCGCTAGGAGGGCCTTTGAACAAGCAAACTGGAGCATTTCTTTAATGCCATCTCTTCTGAGAGACTTAGAAGAAGAACTAGATCTACTCCAAGAGGAGAAGAATTTCAAGAGTTAAAAGCCCCTACTAGGTCAAGGAGGACTAGAGGAGGGGAAGAATCATCATCAGCTCACCCACTTCCATCATCTCCATCATCCTCATCTTCAAAAAGCTTCTTAGGAAAGCATTTGAAGTAGGGGAAAAAACTCACTTCCATCACACACCCCCTTGAAAGCAGAGTTGGGCACCATATCAACCTAGGACATATCCTCAACATCAACATAACTAGTCCGCACCAGTGGAGAAATCAACTGCTTTTGATGAAGACAAAATAAAGATTATGTTTTCTGAAGAAACCCTAGAGGCACAAATCCAAGATCTAAGGAAAAAATGCCTCATCTATAAGTTCTCAAACTTCATGCCTGATATTTCTCATTTAGCAGAATGAATTCATGAAAATTAGGAAGAGGTGAATCAAATTTTTTACATAGATCAAGGAAGGGGTTTCTTTGTAGTAGTTTTTTCTCATAAATACTATAGGGATGGGGTATACAAAGTCAAGTCCTAGATTTTTGAGGGCTCGGGTCTCTACACTTAGTTATGGAGCCCTAACTTTAATCCAATGACAATGACAATAAAATTCATCCCATTTTTTATCCAAATGCACACGTTGCCTTTAGAATACTAGGAGATAAGGATTATTGAAACTCTAGAGAGAAAAATGGGAATTTTCCTCAAGCATGATAAATCTTTCTTCTTTAACCCTTCTCTCCTAGTAAGGTTTTGTATTCCCCCGAATTCCATAAAAGCCTTCTCGAAAACTCTTGAGATTCAATCGAAAAATGGTGTATGGACCCATCCAATATTCCTAGAAACTCCATAAGCCATATGTGTATCATGCCATCTAGCTAGACATTTCAAAAGGGAATGTCCTAATCCTAGCTATAAAAGCATATCAGAAAATGGGAAAATGGTTGTTTCCCTAGACCCTAATTCGACAATTTTAGCTTTGATGTGTAGAGAAAGGGAATAATTGGAAAGAAAAGGAAATTCTTTGCTCTTCCTAAAGATTAACCCTATGGGGAGTAACGAAATCCCTTCTAGGGTTTGTGAGGGTCTGGAAGCCAAAACCCCCCCTTCAGGAAGAGGATCCAACAAAGATTCATGCCTCACCATACCAAGAAATTAACATCTACGAAGGAGATAAAAAAATCTTCAGGAAACCCTTTAATGAAGGATCCTAATGCTTTTGAGCTTGAGCTCCTGTTAGTGTAGGTTTGTTTTCCTTATTATAAGGTTTTTCCTACACATTTATTTAAGCTTGCTTAGGTTAATAAAGCATCTTTAATTAGGTGAGAGGATTATGGGGTGTCACCTTTCTACATGTGAGCATCCATTAGCTATCTTGCTATCTTTAGTCTGATAGATGGTTGCTCCTCATTGCTCGGTGTTGCCACCTCCTCCCTCTCTCTAGTCTATATAAGCATGCTACCGAGCTTGTATTTTCATTCAATATTTGGAGATAGTTATATGATGCTACTTTGCCATTCGAGCATTTCACATCAATCTCTTGGTATTGTTGTTATGCTATTTCAATTGCTTTTGCATTTATAGTTTATGTTTCTAACTCTTTCAATTTGATTCTGGGTTATAATCTATTTTACAGATTTTAACATGGTATCAGAGTGATTTTTGTAAGGTTAGATTCTTTGTAGAGATCTTGCAAAATCTCGTATGCTCTTCTCTTGCGTTTTTCAAACAATTTGGAGAATAAAAGATTTATGAAGATCCGGTAATCTTGTTTCTCTCAATCGACTTGCATATTTTGTGTGTTAATCAGTATTGCAAGTTGCAACATGCATTTGCAATCTCTTGGTAGCTGATTCTACCTTTGCATGTCATTTTTTGGGTTGCTGGGGTCGTTTTTTGTTGCTAAAGGCGCCTGATTTACAATAGAGCTACATCATCTATAGACAATCGGGAAAAACGCCTTCTGGGTTTTGTTCAACACATCAAAAAACCATCTGGGTATCCTTTACTTTTTACATGTAGCTTATATATTTTGCAGAATTGAAGTTGGAAAGCTACAGTAGACCCCCTCTCCATTGGCAGTTTCAAATTTGAAGACAAATTTCAAATGCTCCATTTTTGCTCATACGAACTTCGTTTCTCCTGAAAAAAAAATTTGATCTTGGCTATTTTTTCGTGCTTTATGTACTAGTGCAGTCGTTTTTTGATTTGGATGCAAAGTTATTTCATAAATTACAGATTCTCAGTTAGGACACTGAGCAATCCTCATTTTCAGAACTTCGAAGAGGCATAACTTTCACATAAAACCTCGGATTGAGGTGCTTCCTTTTTTGAAAGTGGATTTTTTTTCGTGTAGCTTGCAGTGGTGTTGTTTATTTTACTAGGTATTGTGCCTAAGTTGTATTTTAACATATGCTCATTTTAAGGATCTGTAATAGCATTGAGATCAATTCCACTCATTATTTCTTGCTGGTGGTTATTGTAAACGCACTAAATATAAAGTGCCAAATCATATTTTCTGGGGGGGTTCTTTGATTGAGTGAAAAGGGGGGGTGTCTTGTGTGTTCTTGCATCTTTTCCTTCCTCATAAACAACAACAATCTAATTATGTATTAAGATGGATCATTTAACAATTCCTATTCTAACACCCTACAACTACTATGAGTGGCTATCCAAGATGACTATCCAACTTAAGAAGTTAGGACTATATAGGGTTACAATGGGTCTAGAAATTGAACCAACCTTAATTGCAAAAAAGCCAAAATTCTTTAATAGGCTAGATGAAGCTTTTGGAACTCTATGCATGTCTATTTCTCCTGATCTTCTTTTTCATGTTGAATCTGCAACAACACCAAATGAAGTATGGACTATTTTAGAAAATATCTTTGGTATACAATATGAATTAAGGGGACATCAATTGGAGAATGAGCTAATAGGGTTAAATCCATGCAATTTTGATACAATACAAGACTTCTTCACAAAGCTAAAGGCCATTAGATTACAGTTGAAGCAATGTAAGATTGAAAAGAAATATCCACAATTGATCTTAAGTATTCTCTCTAAGCTTGGTCCTAACTACTCAGTGTTTGTTTCTACATTTTATGCAACCAAAAGTGCTCTTGGGACTACCTACAAAATGCCTTCTTTAGATGAATTTTTTGCTGAACTCACTAAAGAACAATATAAATTGATTCACATGGGAACTATTAAGCCTTCTAAGTCTCATGCCTTGGCTGCAAATCAAGGCACTAAAGATCAAAAAGGAAATGGGAAGCAAAATAAGAAATAAAAGGTTCATTGAGAGAAGAAACAAGGTCCAAAACAAGCTACAACTAATGCAGCTCCTGAGTCTTCCTTTAAAGATAACAAGTCTAAAAAGAAGAAGACAATGTGTGCCTTTTGTAAGAAATCTGGTCATGATGAGCATAAGTGTTTGAAAAAGCAAATAGCTCATCTCACTTATCCTCTTGAGAAGAATAATATAAAAGTGCTAAATTCAGCTAAGGAAGATTCTTCAGAATCTTCAAAGGGCACGAAAAACAATAAGGGGAAGGGCAAGGCCCTTGTTGCAATTGCTATGCCACCAGAAAGTTGGGTAATTGACTCAAGTGCTTCTCACCACATGGGCAATACAAAGGAAAGTTCCTCATCCACCATCAAGGTAGTGAAAACTGCCCTTCATGATCGTTTTCTGATGTCTGACTTGGGTCTTCTTCACTATTTCTTAGGCATTGAGATTACAAAGTCTTCAACTGGTATCTTTCATTCTCAACCCAAGTATGCTCTTGATATGCTCTCTAGATTTTCCATGGCTGATTATAAGCCTGTGTTGACTCCATTTTTGTCAAGGGTCAAACTTGAGGCTTCTTGTTCTTCACCTTTGGTAGATGCTACCTAGTATCACCAATTGGTTGGGAGTCTCATATACTTGACTCACATGAGGCCTGATATTTCATATGTCATGGGCCTAGTCTCTAGGTTCATGCAAGAGCCACATGAGCTGCATTGGAAAGCAGTTAAGCAGATCCTTCACTATGTTCAGGGCACTCATAGTTATGGGATTCATTATGCAGCAAGCATGAATATTGACTTGGTGGGATTCACGGATTCAGATTGGTCAGGTGATTCTCATGATCACAAGTCTACTTCAGGGTATTGCTTCTCTCTTGGTTTTGGTCTAATTTCTTGGTCGAGCAAGAAGTAGTCTACTATTGCTCTTTCATCTACAGAGGCTGAGTATTATGGAGCAATTAATGCTGCTACTGAGGCCATTTGGATTCAACACATTCTCACTGAGTTTGGCATTTCCTTCCAGAAGCCTACAATCATCTTTTGTGACAACCAGAGTGCTATTCAGATCTCTCACAATCTGTTCCATCATCAGTGGACCAAACACATTAAGATTCACATGCACTACATCTGGGAGTTGATTCATGAGCAGGTTCTTGATCTTCAGTATTGTTCGACATCAAATCAGATAGCTGACATCTTCACCAAACCCTTCACTGAGAGCAAGTTCATTCATTTGCGAGCCTTGCTTGGGGTATGGCAAGTGTCCTCCTTTTAGGGGGCTTCTTATCTCCTTATGTTTCTCTCTCTTTTATGGGGGGGGGGCTACTTCTCTTTTGGGGGAATTCATTGTACATGGGTACCTCATCAGGCTTGATTTTTTGGGACCCATCTCTTTACCCACCTAAGTTATGCTTAAGGGGGGGTGTTAGTGTAGGTTTTTTTTCCTTATTATAAGGTTTTTCCTACATAATTATTTAAGCTTGCTTAGGTTAATAAAGCATCTTTAATTAGGTGAGAGGATTATGAGGTGTCTCCTTCCTACATGTGAGCATCCATTAGCTATCTTGCTATCTTTAGTCTAATAGATGGTTGCTCCTCATTGCTTGGTGTTGCCACCTCCTCCCTCTCTCTAGTCTATATAAGCATGCTACCGAGCTTGTATTTTCATTTGATATTTGGAGATAGTTATCTAATGCTACTTTGCCATTCGAGCATTTCACATCAATCTCTTGGTATTGTTGTTATGTTGTTTCAATTGCTTTTGCATTTATAGTTTATGTTTCTAACTCTTTCAATTTGATTCTAGGTTATAATCTATTTTACGGATTTTAACAGCTCCATGCCCGAAAGGATGCTCTAATTGAGAATATTCATGACAAGTCAACATCTTTGTAGGGTAAACATAACCCTCAGAAAAAGAAAATACTCAAGACTAGAAAAGGGTGATAGAATGTATAGAACCCTTACCACAAGAAGCTTGGAAAGGAAATGAGGACTACAACAAATAATTAACATTTTTTGTGGAAAATACTCCCACTTAGGATAGTGAAACACACAACCAAGAAAGGGAGAATCTCTCCACCCTAAATGGTGAAATACAGATCCATGGTGGGATACCTAAATTTGTAGCTCTAGATAAAGCATCCCATCAAATTTTCCTTGAGAAAAACAAAGAAGAAACAAATCAAAATTCCCCAAATCAAGGGCCAAAAGAACTAGAGATGATGATAAAGGACATTCTCAAAAAAATAGGGGAAAATATCATAGATGAAATAGCTCAACAAGTTGTTGGGAAGGAGGAGCCATTTTAGTTCTCTCAACAACTATCCATCTCTTAAACAAAATATATGGACAAGGGTATAGAAATGTGTACTCCACCAAAGTGAGGTAGGAAGTCAATACTCAGAAAGCTATAAGAAGAGATAGATGCAGGAATCCAAAACACCCTACACAAGTTATTAATAAAAACACGGAGAGTGTGTCACTCTCTGAAGTTGTAATGAGGATCATATTATGGAATGTTAGGGGCATCAATGCTCCTAACAAAATACTCTTAGTAAAGTGTCAAATAGAATCAATCAATGCAGAGATTATTCTCCTATAAACAAAATTTTCTCAAGAATATAATCTATAAATCTTCTTAAAATGGGAAAAATGGTAGTTCATACACTCTCCTTTAGTAGGTGCATCTAGTGGTTTGGAAATCCGATGGAAGTAATCAATGGTAAAGTTAGAGTGGGTAGCATCCAATCAAAATTATATTCTAGTAAAATTCATGCATTATATCTCCTCTCTCTAGCTATTTAACATTGTGAATGGTGATCTTAGACCTGCACAAACATAAAGAACAAACACACAATTAGTCCAACATCCAAGTTAGAAACAACATTCCCCATGAAATCCATTTGAAATGTGAAAACAAGAAATAATATGAACACAATAAAAAAAGCTATTAAACCCTATTTAAATGATCAAACTCTCAATGTCATGGGGGAATTGGTGCCATTTTGATGTGGAAAATGGACCTTTCCCAATTCCTTGCAATCTTGATGATCAATGGTGAAGATTTGATGCTTCTTGGTGAAGTTTCTCCATAACCTAACTATTACAATATGAAAAATGGATGAAAATGGATAAAGATAGATGGAGATTTCTCAAAACTTGAAGATAGTAATGTTGCATGAAGTTGTAGATCAAAATGCCTAAGATTTTGGATGCAAAATCCAAATGAGAGCCTTCTATTTATAGAAGAGAATGATGGAGAAAGAGGAAAAAGAGATGAATGTGGGACAAAAGACCAACCAATAGAAAAAGGCCACTTGTCAACATGTGAGTGGACAAAGATGGAGTACATTTTGATGAATGTGCACATAAATGCTATTAGGTGGATATTTGAAATTGATGAAATGACAAGTTGGAGGGAGAAAGAAATGGAGTTAATGCCACTTGGTTCAAGGAAAAGGACATGTAAGAGGCTTTTAATTCCTTGTTGGATGTACACACCCTTTTGGAGGGATTTTTGAATTTGAATAATATTCCCTCTTTGATGCCATGTTGAGAGAAAATAGGAGATTTAATAAATCAAATAAAATGATTTACTTGTGCAAGTTGCAAAAGCTAGAGGATTTGAGGGATTAAGATTAAGATTAATTAGGATTTGATTAATTTAAAAGGAGATTAGCTGATGTGACAATTTGATTTAGATTTTTGGATTGATTTAAATCAAATTTGAGAGGAATATGAATTTAGATCTAGTTAAATAAAGTTTAATTTATTTAATTAAAGAGAATGGTGCTAGTTTTAAATCAAATAAAGATAAATTTATTTAATTTAAATGAGATGACTTTAGAGATTAATTAAATAAAATGAATTATTTAATTAAAAGAGGGACTATAGGATTAACTAAACAAAATGATTTATTTAATTAATAGAAGACGATGACTTAATCAAATAAATTTGATTTATTTAATTAAGAGATGAATATGATGAATTTAATTAAATAAAGATTATTTAATTCAATGACTAACACAGGAGATGATTCAGGATGAACTGGAGTTAGTAAAATCAGGATCAAGTGTATAAGATCAATCTGTATATTTTTTGTGTCTACATTTTGCCCCTCTTTGAAGCAATGTACCCCCTGTGTTGGTTCGAAGAATAAACTACCAAGATCAAAATTTTAAAAAAATGACTTTTTTCAGGTGCCCCATTGCTGCCCCAACAGAAGAATTATGCTGGTATACTACCCCCTCGAGAGATCGAACGAAAATTTGGATTTTTGGGTGATCTCATGATAAAAGAGGATAAGCTACCTGATGGGTCCAAGAAGGGTCCAGGATGCCAAAAACGTGCCAAAAAATGAAAAAATGAAGCAAAACAACCCTCAGTTGGGCGAAAATGGGATCAGGGGTCCAAAACCCTAGTTGGATGGCTAAACAAGGTAAAAAAACCCAACTTTCAAGCTTAAATAAGCCTCGAGGGGCCACTTCCAATTCATTTGCACACTTAGCACTTTAGAGATTTAGCATTTTTGAGCTCTAACTACTATTCGAGATGGTACAACGAGTGCTTCCACGTCACATTTCAGAGTGAGTGGGAGTGTACCAGCGGCTACCAGGCGCAGGACTACCAGTATGTGACCCTTACCTAACTCATCATTTTAGTTTTTGTGTGCATTAATTAGGGTCCAAAATCAAACTGAGTCAAGCGATGTTGTTTGGCATCGTTGAAAGTGTTAAATCGGTGTTACGTAGCCTTAAAGTGTGCCACTATTGATTCTTATGTCACGATGATCTAGTTTAGAGATTAGGGTTTAGGCTTCAAAGTCCACTGCATCTGTAAATTGCATAGTGGTGGTACAATTAGGAATTTAGGTTTAGGGGTCAAAATGGTCCACGGTCAAACTATAATGTGGTGGTGTAGTTTGGACTTTAGAGGGTTCCAGCGGTGCAGTTTGGAACTTTCCAACAATGACACATTTGCAAATAGTGATGCATTTGTTGTTTCGGTTGTGAAAACTCCAAATGGATCTCGATTTTTTACAAAACCTGACTTTGTGATTTTACTTTCACGAGAGTACAAGTCCCCAGTACTTAGTAGATTGGTCAAATTACATGAGCTGCTCCAAGCGAACCTTAGGGTGATAAGGCTATGGTACGTTGCTTATGCACCTCCTATTCGGACACACCTGGGTATGATGATAGCACTGGCAAAGTGATGGCATAGTGAGACGTCATCGTTTCACTTGCTTACAAGCAAGGCGACAATGACTCTGGAGGATGTCTGGCACATTCTTCAATTGTTGATCAAAGAGTGAGTCATATATGATGTGGATGTTGGGAGAGATTCTTGCTTTGATGTTATGGGCCTTGATGAGATCATCTTTGCTGAGGGATAGATTGAGCTGGAGTGGTACAGGGGCTCGGTGCCCACCTTCTAATTGATTGTCACTGTGATCATCTTAGGCCTTGTGGCACCAAATCGACACGGTCGATAATTCAATCTGGGATGGGGTCTTTCCTTGGAGTGGATGCTCCACCGGAGAGAGTGCTTTGCATGGGGGCTAGTGATGTTGGCCTCACATTATCATGATCTACATGAGTTTTCCTACTTGGAAAATTGAGCCATTGGGGTCGGAGTGACACTTTTGCACATCTAGGACTGGGAGCACATTGTAGTGCTTCTCACCCATGAGTTACACCAATTGACATGGAGCTAGATGATCCCATGGTCTGGTGGTATAAAGGGGCATTGACATTTACACATACAGGAGCGACCTACATCCCTCACTAGAGGAGGGTGATTGACGAGATGATAGTCTTTACTTGGAAGCCTTGGCTTGGTATGCCTGATTGGTATAACAATGTTCAGCAGCACTTCTTTTCTAGCCATGAAAGACTTATGCAGGGCAGGAAGCATATGATGATAGAGCGTTATCTACCAGATCGAGTGGTCAGGTAGTTTGGAGACACACAAGACATACCCAATGACCAGTACATGGCCATATTTGCACATACTACCAGGGAGACCACATGGGGTCGATCGATTCCAATTGAGGATGTAGTTGCCTCATTCAAACAACTGGTGGCTAGGCCATGTCCATATGACTAGGGGCAGGCAGATGCAGGTGCTAAACAGACATACATTGATTGGTTCAAGCCATCGGTTAGATTGACAGTGTCAAGGGTAGCTTTACCACGACGGAAAGCCAGGGATATGACAGCAGGTCAAGGGTGAGGGGGACCACCCCCTCACCAACTAGAGAAGAGAGGCCAATAGACACTGCCCCATGACCATCAAAGAGATCAGGAGCCACTTCAGCCATCGTAGCCAGATACAACAGTTACAAGGGTAGGTACAGGGGTTATAGGTGTAGGTTCAAGCACTTACAGTCGAGAGGGACCAGGCCAGACAATAGGTTTACGCCCTCACCACAGAGAGGGATCAGGCTAGGTCAGAGCAGGATTAGGAGGTGGGCAAGAGACAGCGGTTAGAGAGCATGGCTACTACATCTTAGGGCAGGACAATCTCAGCGTGGATGTACCATGAGGCTGTCAGAGAGGCAAAGTATTATAGGATACATTATTGACAAGCCATACTAGTAGGGATCTGATGAGTCTAGTTTATGGTCTAATTATTGATAGAGTTGTCTATTTCCTACAGTTGTCATAAGACTTTGATACTTGGGAGTTGATCTTTTTATAACATTCCCTTAAAACTATAAACTTTGATTATAAACTTATTTTCATAACTTTCAAATGATATTGACATGCTATATGAATTGACTGTGTTAGTTTTGCATGTGAGTAATGAATGTCACTTTAAGATGATTATGGATATGCAGTTATTGTGTGTACTAACATTGTCATGTAGATGATTAGAGGCCTGTAATTCAGGAAGATTTATCCAACTGGTCATGTGCCATATCGGTTAGCAAGGTGGTCATTTAATGGAGGGAAGACTCTTGGTGGCTGGAGATTCCTCATGCAGATCAAATTTTAACCGCCTTGTAATGGTCTTAATTGTTGTCAAGAAAATACAAGCATTACTATTGTGCCATACTCACGTTAAGGCAAACATGTCTGACAAATTTTGCGCATGCGTAGTTGCCTCTGCTCTTTTCTATTTTTTCCCTAAGGTGGCGTCCTTCGTATCTGCTGGAGTTGACCACCTTGCTAGGTGTTTAAACAAGGCTCTGATGTTCCTTATGAGCTCTCTAGTCAAAGCATGTTAATTTGATGATGTACTCGCACTCTTAAGATTTTCAGTAATATAGTCATGTTGCTCAATTGCACTCATGTTTTCCAATAAATGAAATGAAGTTATAAGTTTGTGCATCTAAGTTTACCTTAGTTTTAGGGAATACTTATCCAAGGGGACCCACTCGGTGAGTATTTTGTCTCATACCTTAGTTTAGTTTAGTTGTTATTTTTTGTTCAATAATTAATTAAGAATCTGGCACTGACTGTTCCTGCAACCACTAGAATTTCATTCTATGACTGTTCTTGCAGCCAAAGCAAAACGTAGTAATTTCCTATTTGTTCACTCAGATTTTCATTTATGTCATGCATTTTAGTTTAGTCTAGTGATTGGTTGATGTTCATCATTTATGTTATTTCCTTCCAATCAATTTACTTTCAATATTGTGTCTTTCTTAGCTGTAGGATGAATGTGGCTACTTTGGATTCCTAGTGCACATACAGTGCTGACCCATTTCAAGTTTACGTCCCTAGGTTGACAATTTAAATGTGCCTTCGTGATGATTGAGATAGCTATTCAAGTTAGATTTCCAATATCTGAATCACAGCTATAAAGGATTAGTTGTTAAATCATTATAGGAGGCCGACAGGGCCCGAATGTCAAAGTACTCTCAGCAAACTGGGATGAGACAGGCAGAGGACCAGGCTGAGAGATAGGTGGGTGAGGGGAGCAGCCAACAGGGCTAGCTACCATGACATATTTTTTATTGGAATTGTTCTTTGAGATCCACAAGCTCCATTTTTTATAGCCCTGTGGGCATTGTATACATGATTGATACACATACATTTGATGTTGATTTTGTACCATGAAAATTATATTTTTTGGAGAGATATATATATATGATCGATCAATTCATTTATGAGATGTGTCCTATTTTATTTATGCATTATGGATGGATGCTTCTTTATTTATAATTTATGATATGAATATATTTATGGATGCACATGGTTATGAATACATTTTTTTTTATATTTTCTATGCACTTTATGATGACGATGTAATTTTTTTTATATCCTTTTCACGTTTGATGTGGTGATGCATATATGGATGATATGATGATCTAGATGTATGGTTTATGAGATGCTTAAAAAACCTATATGATATCCTAAATGATAATGGTTAATGCTTGATTATGTGATATATGCAATGATTTTGCATTTTTCCTTATGCATTTATGATGGTGATATATGGATGTTATGATGTTGTTTATATGATCATGATATGTAAATACAATGTAATAATGTGAAATGATTATGATGATGTTATGATATAAGATGACCTATGATATTTATGGTTTATGACATGCAATGGCTATGTTATGCAATGATTATGAATGCAATTATTTCTTAAGATACTTACAATAATAAATCTAGATTAGTCTTCGTAACTTAAGATGATAATGTAAGATTATGTGGTATGAAATGTAACATGATTATGACATGTAAATGATCATGAAATGATGGTAATATGAGATAATTATGTTTCATACTATGGAAAAAATGTGAATGTGACATGATATGCCTATGCGATGATTCATGTTTTGCAATGATTCGTGAATGCAATGTTATGATATGAAATAATGTACTATGTAATGATTTGTAATGATATGATGATATGAAATGATTATGACATGATTTATGAAATGTAAATGATTATGATATGTAATGATGTGATATGCCTATGATATGAATACCTATTGATACATGATAATTTATGATGTGTAATGATTATGATGTACTATGCGATGATGTGATGTGAAATGACTCTACAATGATATGTGATTGATTTTGATATGCATGAATGCATTTAGAATATGAGGTGTATTTATGTTGATGATTTATGGATGCAGGATGGATGCGGGATGGATGCATTAGTGATGTTTTTGGTTAACTTTCATGGTACCATGTTAGCGCGGAGAGAAGAAAAGAAAAAAGGAATGATGACAAGAGGATCCAATAAGTCCATGATCTACAAGACTTTATGATGATGATGATGCTTTAGCTATTAGGAATTAGGATTTTAAAAGGACCATTTACCTTATGTTTGATAACACACATAGAAACGATGCATCAGGGTATAAATAACCAGGATGGTGTTGCACCTAGTGTGATGGACTTTGACTCGACAATTAGATAGGATTACTCCTGTTCACACCTAACATATAGAAACCTTACTAGGATGTACTTCAGATATTTCAAACATCTCGGACCAAAACACGAAAAGGTAAAACCTGACAATATAATAGTCAACAAGTTGTTTGAAACACTTTGCATACACACCTAATAAAGAAAGTATTTTCCAAGGTTATATTACAAGAATATCCAACAAGCACAATAGATAAAAAGATAATGATCATTGCCCTATTCCTTTCTCTCTAAATCTTTTTTGTATACATCATCGAGAGGTCATTGGAATGAGCGCAATAAGATAAATCAAAAGAGAAAGATCAAATAAACAAACAAGCTAATTTTTTTCATACCGCTAGCCAAGACTAAACTATGGTGATGTCTAATGTTGATGTCCATTATAGGAAGGATGCATCCTAGGACATGATGTTATCAGATGATTTTGGGATTTGATTGGATGATGAGCTATTAATACCAAGAGTTGACCAACTTGTTTACTTACTGACCTAGACTTGAGACTTTGACAATTGGGTTTTAACTTTTGAACCTGCTAGACTTGTTTTCAACTGTTTCACCAAAGGTTGAGGTTGATGATGATTTATTATGAGTGATGTTTATTTTAGGTGAAAGCGAGATGAGATGGATGGATTTTTTCAAATATTTGGATGTTTTTGGTGTTTTTTGAATGTTTTGAGGTTGTTTTGGTATTTTCAAGATGTTTTACAAATGTTTTGCTTTTTTTAATTTTCCAATGTTTTGGTGTTTTCAAGATTTTGACCAAGGACCTAACCTAAAAACCTATCCTAGGGGTCTCAAGGGTTGATCGAATATTAGCCTTGCCTAGATTATACATGCAGAGACCACGTAGTTCGACTAACATAGACCCGATTATTGATGAACAAATGGATTGTCATTTTATTATGACGAACTCCTAAAGGACTGACCTAAGTGTCTTGGGGGGAAAATCAAAGATTACCCTTGCCTACATTCAAGCTCAAAGACGACGTAGTTCGAAAGGATGACTCTATTGTTTTTTACTTTTTTTCATATTTTTGACATGTTTTTTGGATTTTTGGTATGTTTTGGATGGTTTTTGGATAATTCCAATTTTACAATTTTTTTTGGATTTTATAAATGTTTTTGGATTTTTTAATTTTAAGGAAGACTTCAAGGATATACATGAATCTGATCCGATGTAGGTAAAATAACGTGCCCCTAGCATGGTGTGATAGACTACTTCAAAATAGGCAGGACAAATTGACCTTAGGAATGTGCCAAGTAGTACTAGGAGGGATTATGATATGAACACAGGATCAAGCTACGATATGGACGTAGATGAGCGATGGATAAATGATGGAAGGCGATGGGTAGGTGATGTAAAATAAGTCGTAGAGATCATGGTGGATAGAGTGTGCTTTATTTATAGAAGGTGCCTATTTTCCAAGTTTTTACCAAGGTACTTGCCCAAAGCACCACCGAAGTGGTTTTCACTCGAGGACAATTTTTTTATCTTTACTATTTTCAATCACTTTTTCTATTTTTATTTTTTTTTTATTTTTTGATTTTTTTGATTTTTTGGTTTATCCTTAAAAGATCAGGCATATTTTTTTTTGAGATGAGAGTTGTTGATGGGCTCCTGTAGAGGCTCACCTTTTGGTGTTGACAACTGGTATTCCCTTGACTTGTAGCTTTCTATGATGATGAAAGGTCCTAGCCAATTGGGTTTGAACTTGCCCTTGCTGTTTAGATTTGGTACATTTTTTTTATTCTCCTTCAATACCAATTCTCTGACCTGGAATGATCAACTCTTGATCTTCTTGTTGTAGCTCCGCTTGAGATGGTTTTGGTAGACTTGCAAATGGTTTAAGTCATCCATTCACCGCTCATCTAGTAGTTCCAACTCATTCAGCCATGATACCCAATATTCTTCATCTGTTATAAGATTTTGCAATGATATCCTGAGGGATGGCAGCTCGATCTCAATGGGGAGGATGGATTTTGATCCATAGACTAGGGAGAATGGGGTGGTAGCTTTTGGTGTGGAGATACTCATTCGGTAGGCCCATAAGGTAGGATTCAACTGCAGGTGCCAGTCACAACCAGCTTCATTGACTATCTTTTTGAGGATTCTTAAGATGGTTTTATTTGTAGTCTCAGCTTGGTCATTACCCTGGGGGTAGTATGGAGTAGAAAAGTGATGTTGGATATTGAATTTTTGGCATAGGTCTCAGACATCTTGGTTTTTGAAAGGTCTCTCATTATCAAAGATAATGGCTTGAGGGACACCATATCGGCAAATAAGGTAGTTCAGTATGAACTTGGAAATCTGATTTCCTATAATATAGGTCATTGGTATGGCCTCTACCCACTTTGTGAAGTATTCTATGTTGGTAATGATGAACTTATGTCCACTAGATGAGGTGGCGGTGATTTTTCCAATGAGATCGAGCCCCCATTGTGAAAAGGGACAAGGTGTTACAATTGGGTGGAGCTCCTAAGCTGGTGCATGGATGAGGTCCCCATGTTGTTGACATTGCAAGCACTTCTTAACATTTTCGTGGGCTTCCTTCTCCATTTTTGACCAATAATATGTTGTTCTCAACAGCTTCTTGGCCAAGGTCATACTGCTTGAATGTGAACCACATATACCATTATGTACCTCTATTAAAGTAGTCAAAGCTTCCTTGACATTTAAGCATTGTAACAAGGTTCCCTCAATACTCCTATGGTATAGGGTGTCACCTAGGACAACAAAATGGGTCGACTTCCTGACAAAGGTTTTCTTAAGGTTCAAAGTGATATCGGCAAGGAGGACTCCCATTCTTAGATAAGTGTATATGTCATGATACCATGGGTTACCAAGTCCAATGATTTCACACAAAAATTCAATCTCTGGTACCTTGAATGCTGGTACAAGAAGCTGCTCTACAAGGAATTCTTGCTTTGGGACATTATGTGGGACATCTAGGAGTGATCCTATTGTTGCTATAGCATATGTTGCTCTATTATTTTCCCTTGGTATCTGTTCAAATGTGAAATCAATGAAGGAATCCTTGAGGATTTCCACCAACTTCTTATATGGATTCAACTTGTCATCCTTCATTTGGTATTCATCATTGACTTGGTTGATGATAAGCTATGAATCTCCATAGACCTTGAGTGCCATGATTTTTCACTGTGCGATAATTCTCAACCCTATGACAAGAGCCTCATATTCTGCAATATTATTTGTACAAGCAAAGGACATCTTGTACGATTTAGGTATGCAATCTCATTGTGGTGTACTGAAGAAGACTCCAGCTCTTGACCCGTGTTGTGTGTAGGATCCATAAAAGTACATTTTCTAGTGATCCGCTACACTAAGGTTGAAGATTAATTCGTCGGGGAACTCTAATACCATTGGATTCACTGCATATATTGGTACTTCTACTAGTTGATCTGCAATTACTTATCCTTAAATAGCTTTGCATTCTACATACTTAATGTCATGCTCTGTCAAAATCATAACCCACTTTTTCATTCGTTCTATGAGAGTTGCTTTGGAAAATAAGTACTTGAGTGGGTCTATCTTTGCAATGAGCTTGATCTGATGTGCCAACATATAGTATCTAAATTTTTATGCAGAAAACGCGACTGCTAAGAAAGCCTTTTCAATGGATGTGTAATTCAGCTCATGTCCCACCATGGTTCTACTGATGTAGTAAATAGCTCTCTCTTTCCCATTTTCATCATGTTCTGTCCAGAGAGCGCCAAGGGCTGTTGTTGTTGCTGATATATATAGGATCAAGGGCTTTCTTGGAATTGGTGGCATAAGAATTGGGGGTGTGAGTAAGTACTCCTTGATCTTGTTGCACACCTGGTCACATTTCTCATCCCATTTTTATGCTACCCCCTTGTGGAGTAGATGAGAATATGGTATTTCCTTATCTGCTAATTGTGTTATGCATCAATGGATGGATTGGAGTATTCCTTGTAAGCCCCTTAGCTACTTCAATGTCCTTGGTACCTCCATATCGAGGATTTATTTAACCTTGGCAGGATCTATCTCGATCACTCTCATTGACACAATGTACCCTAGGAGCTTTCCTGATTGCACCCCAAAGACACACTTCTTAGGATTAAGTCTAACCCGATATTCTTCTAGCCTATCAAAGATGGACCTCAATGCTAATATGTGATCTCGTCAATTTCTTGACTTGGTCAGTATGTCATCCACATAATCTTCCACATTTTTTGAATCATATCATGGAAGATAAGTGGCATGGCCCTTTGATATGTAGCCCCTATGTTTTTTAGCCCAAACGACATCATGTTCCAATATTATGTTCCCCATGGACAAGTGAAATTTGTCTTGTGTTGATCTTCTTTGGCTATCATGATCTGATTATATCCTGAGAATTTGTCCATTAGTGATAGCATTTCATGTCATGTCATCATATGCATAATCATATCTATGTTTGGGAGAGGGAATTCATCCTTTAGACATGCTTTATTTAGATCCCTAAAGTCAATGTAGATACAGATGCCCCCAGTGGGCTTTGAAATGGGTACAAGATTTGAAACCTTCTCTAGATAGTCAATTGGCCATATGAAACCAGCATCTAGGAGTTTTTGTGATTCCATTTTTACCAACAATGCAATCTATGGGTGCATTTTCCTCAACTTTTATTTTACTAGCTTCAACTTTGATATATAGCTAGATGATGCACCACAACTTCTAGATCAATACCAAGCATGTAGGGGTAGGTCCATGCAAATTTCACCTTTCTTTCCATTAGGGAGGTAGCTACGAGATCTTGTTCTTCAGTTAGAAGTGACTCTGCATAGAATGTTATATGTGGTGTTTCCTTAGTTCCTAAGCTGACGAGATTGCATTTTTCTGCTAAGACTGTTGACTTCTCCTGATGAATAGCACTAAGAGGAATATTGAATCCCCCATCCTCAGGTGCCTCAGAGAGGTTTTCACTGTTGGATGAGTCCCTTTTTTTTACTATTTTTGGGTCTGAAAGCACCACAGTGTGGTTTTCACTTAAAGACCTAGAGATTATTCTCAAATTTTCACTTTTGCGACTGAGGGATTCAATCGTCTCCACGTAATAAGCATGTGTGTCCAATTCAATGTCAAATCCAACTTTTTGATCTCCACAAGGTATATTATCTTGTAGTCCCATTAATTCTGAGAGCGCCTCATCATTTTTTAATGTGTCTAAAATTGGCGGTCCTCATTGGTCGTAGTCTATGAGTTGGGGATACACTAGTTTTAACTCATGGGTTTGGTTGTTCGACTCAAAGGATATAGTGGAAATCATTAATAAGGAGGAGTCTTCAAATAACAAAGCTAGGTTAACAATGATGTCCTCATCATTGTCACTCCCACATACCTTAGTTATGTCATAGGTAAAATTGTCTAAGGATAGACCTGTAGATACTGGTAAATGAAGGGGAGTTTTAACTACTTTAACGGGGGGACTTCTACCACGTACGGTTATACTCAGAGGGGTACATCCAAGGCCAATATTTTTTACGTGCTTCTTAGCAATTATGGGTTCTAATCAGTCATTGCTATTTTTTCCAAGGCTTTCATTCTTATTATAGCCCATGCGCATCATTAATTGAAGTCCTCTGTTAGCATCATCCATAGGAAGGGTTGGTACAGGTCTATCATCTTCATAGAGGAGACTGGATATATCTCTTTCATCCACAACTTCTCGACCTAGATCCCCCCAACTTTTGAATTGAGAGGGATCTTCCCTGAAGGTTTGATATGTTGTATTGGCGGGTTGTGGTTTTCTATTGGATCTAGGGGATTGAGGTAACTCCCCTACCACAAAGGGTACCTTCATTTTATAAACTCCACACCCATTGTCTTGGATAATGTCTTTGATATCAAAGATGTCAGCAATAGCGGGTGTCTTTTTCCCAGAAGTGGAGGCTATGGTGGATGGACCTATATACAAAGTTGAAGGGCCTTCATCTTTTTTGGGCACTTTTGGGACTTTGTAATACTTGGCTTCCACATTTCTGCAATAGGCAAAGGGCTTGGGATCACCATGAATTGTGACCTCTTGGTTCTCATAGGGGAATTTAACACATTGATGAAATTTCGATGCAACCACTTTCATCCCATGGATCCATGGGTGCCCTAGAAGAATATTATAAGGGAGGTCGAGATCAATAACTTGGCAAGTGATTTCCATGATGGATAGTCCCACCTGAATGGGAAGCTGGATAGTGCCTTGAGACACTCTCTCTTGATCATCATAACCTTAGATGGTGATACCTTTTCAATCATGTCTTCAGAGAATCCCAGATTCTTTATTAACTTGAGGGAACAAATATTCAACCCTGCACCTCCATCCACCAAGACCCATTTGACTTTATTCTTATTGATGGAGATTTCAAGATGAAGTGTGCGATTGTGAGATGGCTAGGCAGGGAGATATTGTTCAGAGAATGAGAGGATATGTGGTGTGGTAATGTTTCTGACCATAGCTTGGAACTGATCCACATCAAGTTCCATGGGTATAGAAGACTTGGTAAGGGATTTTTCTAA
The DNA here is from genome assembly GCA_007115665.2 of Sequoiadendron giganteum. Classification (NCBI taxonomy): domain Eukaryota; kingdom Viridiplantae; phylum Streptophyta; class Pinopsida; order Cupressales; family Cupressaceae; genus Sequoiadendron; species Sequoiadendron giganteum. Next base: position 417,868,796 of record CM021109.1, read on the forward strand.
AATCTCCCTATGTGCAGGCAAAATTTTCAACAACTCCATTATGGAGATCTAGGTGAGGGTCTTGTTTAGTTGTTCCAAGACATTATAGCCATTGGTGGCTGATTTTGAATTTGCAGGGGATGCTCTGACTTGCGTGGATGGTCCAAGGATGGTGATTTTGTCACTTCGTGTGGTGACTCCACAACCATCTTTGGACCCTAGGATATGGACAACACCTACCCATTCATCTAAGGATGCAACAACATGGTCATAAACGTAGTTGAATCTTCCATATTTCTTGCATTTGTCGTTGTTGTTGGACTTGTCATGATCCAGCATCATATTTGTGTATATCTTAAGGTCTTGATTTCCAGCCGGTTGTTCAACTTTGATGTTCTTGTTTTCAATGAGGTCTTGGATTAGGTTTTTGAGCCTCATGCAACTGGTTTTTGTATGTCCCTTGATTTTATGAAAATCACACAAGTGTTTCTCGTTATACCATGGTGGCTTAACTTGAGGCTCCTTGTAATTTTCAATGACAAGGAGCGTAATGATGTTAGCATTGATAAGCTACTTCATGACTAATTTGACCGATTCTCCAAGCAGTGTGTACTTTTGCATTGGGGGATATCAGTTTCTTGTAGATGGTTCACTTTCGTCATTGACATTATTGATTGTTTGGGTGTTGTTTTGGTGATGAGACGTGTTGGTTTGGGGATGTTTTTGGTATTCTAAGGTTGTTGATACATTTCTTGTTGTGTGTTTGGATTTGGAGCATTGATCATGAGCTTAGTGTCAAAAACACCATCGTTGGTTACATTATTTTTTTTTACCCATGTTTGTGGTTTGTCATTATAGCTTGTTGATGGGTGACTATCTTGATAATCATGTGTCCCCCCTTGTGTGATGAGAGCTCTTTCGATACTGAGAGCTTTAGGGATGAGTTGGTTGTAGGAGGTGATGCACTGGACTTTGAGATGGAATGCCAGAGTTCCTTCAAGATTTTCAATGATAGTTCTAACTTGTTGTTCTTCTGGCATGGCCCACTTGCTTCTATTGGCTTTGGATCGCCATCATTGTAAGAAAGATGCAAATGATTCTCCTTTGTTTTTTTGAGGTTGGACAGTTCCTCTAAGCTTACATCCATGTCCATGTTGAATGCATAATTTTGCATGAATGTGTCTATAATTTATTAGAATTTCTTGATCCTTGGAGGAAGTCAGGAGAACCATTCCATGGTCGGGCCAGCTAGACTCTAAGGGAAGATCCTCATTAGATAGGAGTAATCATTAGCTACTTTCATGCAGCGCATGTGGAACTCCCTGATGTGATCTTAATGATTTCCAAGTCCACGGTACTTGTCAAATTTTGGGATCTTGAAGCCTTGTGGAAATGGTTTCATCACAATGCACCTGTCAAATGGAAAAGGGCATAGATTCCCTTGTGATTTAGGGGTCTTCCCTGATTGGATTTCCAACATCTATTGTGAGAGCCTCTTGATTTGGGCAGATAAATCACTTTGTGAGTTGGGTGGTGGAATGAATGTGTTATGGTCTAGAGTATTGATTTGGATGACAAGTGTGGTGACTTGTGGACTAGGTGGTGCATTCAAGGAAGTTTTTTGCGCAACCAATGCTTGTTGATATGCTTATAGTTGTTGTTGTACCAAAAAAGATTCTTGTTGTTGTGCCAACAATGCTTGTTGTTTTTGTGCTAACAATGCTTGTTGTTTTTGTGCCAACAATGCTTGTTGGTGTTGTGCCAACAATGCTTGTTGTTGCGCCAATAATGCTTGTTGTTGGGCTTGTTGTTGCACTTGTTGTTGAGCCACCTATTGTTGCATTGCTTGTTGCTGCACTTGGTGTTGTTGTAAGGCTTGTTGGTACACCTATTGTTGTAACAAGGCTTGCACTTGAGCTTGTTGCGCTTGTGATTATGCTTGTGTAGCTTGGGCAGCTTGAGTAGCTTGAGCAGCTTGAATGGCTTGTTGTTGTTGTTGTATGCACGCAAAAATGGTCTGGAGCATCATATTAATTAAATACTTGCTATTTGATTAATATTCTTAATTCCTTTATTATTATAAATAAATTGTTAAATTTATTTATATGGTTCATATTCTAATTCTTCTTCTCCAAAATTCACTTTCTTTCTAAAATTAATTCAATGGACAAATCAAATCAATTTGTTATTTAATTGGTTTTCCCTCTTCCTTTTAAATTTGAATTTTTAAATTCAAATTGGCATATTCTTCTAAAATTGGTTAAAATGCACAAATGAATTAATTTGGCATCTTGTTAATTTACCATCTTCTTTTAAATTTAATTTTTAATTCAATTTAAGCACATTTCTACATATTTCTTCTAACCACCTCCAACTCACCTACCACCTCATCATGTGTCTCACAAAAATGTTTTTTTATAAATTGGGAAATATGAAATATCTTCAACAAATTTGCAACCAATTTGGAACTAACTGAGACACATGGCTCCTCCTTCTTTGTGATTCCCTTTAACACTTGGCAATTTGTCTTGTTGAAGGGAACCATCTCCCTGATTCCCTCTAACTTCATGATGCTTTGTAGTTGTTGTCACAAGATCGCAATCCCGATCGTCCATTGTTGCCACATCACCTTGAGCCTTCGAAAATCTATAAATAGGACCCTTTTGCTACAAATTTTCAACATGAAGATTTGGACAAGCTTATGCTGCTAAATTTTAGTGCATTTGTTAGAGAATTCGGAGAGCATTTTAGCTTAGTTTTGCATTTTAGCTCATTGTAGTGTTATAATGGCAATTTTATTTTGGATAGTTTAGTTCATTTCCATCTTTTTTTTAGCATTTCCATTAGATTATAATCCTCCATATCAGCATCTAGATTTTATCATCATCTCATCATAGGATCATTTAATATTCAAGCATCAAATATTGAAAAGCCAAAAATATAGACATGTAGACTTTCATTATAACATCTCATAGCTTAAGTTATCAATCTTATGCAGGTTCATGTCCAGGACAATAAGATCTGAGAGCATGATTTTTCAGGGTTCCTTGAGTTTAGAGAACCATGGGATGAATTAAGAGGATAGTCGTAACTTTTATCTCTCTCATTTCAATTTCCTTTTATATAATGCATTTCATGAAGGTGTGTTTGATTTGTTATAACTGACATTGCAGGACATATTTTTACAACCACACATAAATTGGTGCCCACCATTGGGCCTAGCCCCAAATTTAATTGATTTTTGTCAAGTTTTATTTTGCAGGTTCTGTCAAAATATCTGAAATGGCACATACATTTTTTTCTCCAACGCATTCAGACTCTGTTTCAGTGCTTTGAGTTTCCTGTTTCGATGCATTGGGTTGTTCTTCCAACGCATTCGGCTTTTGTTTCAGTACATCTCGTTGCTATTTCGGCGCATTAGGGATTTTTTAAATTTTGTTTTGTACTTTTCTATTTTAGCACATTTATTTGATCATTTAGTGCGTTTGGTTATTCTTTCAACGCATTCAGTAGTTTAGCACATTTGGTCTAATTTTTAGTGCATTTGAATACTGTAATGGTGCATCTAATTTTTACTGTAGATTTTCCAAATTCTCAAAACTGATTCTCTATATTTATCTTTCCAGGAACCTTTCATGCAGTCAAAGACCTTGCTGAAACACATAAAAGACCATTGTCAAAGAAAAATGGAATAAAAATACTAATCATTGTCTGCAAGGTTAAATCTATTTGTTATTTTCCTTTTGGTTAAATTAGGAATCTAGCATAATTAGGAAGGTTAATTTACAAACATGTCTATTGTGTTTGGAATGGTAGGTGAATATGCTCTCCCCTTAACTGGGTGATCAGAAAGCTAGACCCATTCACTTTATTTTCATTTTTAACCTTAGAGGGCTTGCCTCCCCGCTTCAAAAGGAGGGAATGACCCAAACGGTAACACGCTTTAAGCGAAGCGACTTCTAGCTAGGATATAAATGTGGGTGCTCAAGAAAAGTTTGAGTATCACGATCACCATTTTGAGAAGAAGGGCAGCAATGGTCTCTTTTTGCATGGATGGTGCCCCATGAACAAAAATTCATTACTTAAACCCCTTTGTTGTAGTTTTCCCAAAATTACCCTATCTATTCTTTGGTGCAACAACATTCATTGCGAAGGCACCCACATTTTCTCAATTTTTAGTAGAAATGATCAACTTACCATGGGAGATTCATGGGATTTGGAAGCTTGGTTGGCCTAAGAAGTGAGTGCACTGTAAGGGGGAGCCTGTGCAGCCAAGCTTCTGAATTCATTTGCTAAGAATATGTGGTTGGAGTAAAATCTGCGTGGGATCCAAAAGAATATAGTCTTACACAACCTAGGAAACGTGCTTGTTTGATGCATTTTACCAATGTATTTTTAAACCAATTTCAAAAGAAAACATCACATAAACATATTCAATCACTGATTCAAAATAAAATCCAACTCAAATAGTCCAAATTCACTATCAAAAATCAAGAAAAATTTGTCAAACTGTCAAAAACTAGAAAGTCATTTCCAGTTCAGCGCATCTGGTGCCTTTCTCAGCGCATTACTAGCATATTTCAGCACATCCTACCTCTGTTCTAGTGCATCCCTATCATTCTCCAACACATTCATTTTATGTTTTAGCGCATCCCTCTTATATTCCTAGCATATGCTCTTTCAGCGCATCCATACCCTATTTTAGCGCATCCCTCTTATATTCCCAGCATATGCTCTTTCAGAGCATCCATACCCTATTTCAGTGCATCCATATGCTCTTTCAGCGCATCCATACCCTGTTTTGGCACATCAAGAAATTTCTACAACACATTTGAACCATTCCTTAGTGCATCTGAGTTTCAATGCATTTGGGCCCTGTTTTAGCGCATCTAGTGACTTTTTAAGCAAAAACCTGAATCTGGTCTCCTTTCTACCAATCAGCATCCAGTTCAGATTTTCCCCCTTGAGCAACATGTTTTCATTATCCTAAGATTTATGTTGAGGGATTGTAAATCAACTAAATTTATCAAGAAATCCCTTACCAAAAGAATCAAGAAACCCAAGAACCCACTTAGCTACAAGAAACTTTTGAGAAAGAGGTGTTTCTTATACCAATGTAGGAAGGTCTTGCTTGATTACCAAACTTTCCTCCATAGGTATCATGACTTTGATAAAGGATATATTGATGATTTTTCTCTAGAGCCTTTGTCTTCACGAGCCTATTATCAATGAAGAGCTCTTTCACAAAGACATAATCATAGTCAACCCATTCATCATTCTTACATTTTGCAACCTATAATACAATAGTCTAACCATCCAAATCAATTCCTACAATAGAAAAATCATTACCTCAAACTTGTTGAAACCCACATTCTCAAGTGAAAATCTCTCATCTAATCCTTGATCAAACATTCAAAAGTGCCTCCTCATCATCCTATGTTCTGATTTAGCAGCTGCATTTTACCATCAAGATTCATCATCCCTCATCTCGAAATAAAGCTTTCTCAGCTAGATTTCAACCAATTATTTTGGCACTCCCCAAACTTTGGTCAAACATTTAGAAAAATTTCATCACTTATATGCCTATCTTAACAAGATTGCAAAAGCAAAAATTAGAGCAAAAGGTAATCAAAAACCAAGAAATCAAAAACTAGGAAATCGAAAGCTAGGAAACCATGGCAGAAAGAGAAGAAAATCCCTTTTTCAGAATTTGTCTAAATGAGGTTGAAGAGATAATACAGGAAACAATAGAACAAGCCCAACAAGACCCAAATTTCCATAAGTTCATGGAAAATATTTTTGAGAAAGAAGGAGATAAATACCTTTTAATGTTGGAAAATAAAGGGGTCAGATTACATGATGATTTTGATGTCACAAAGTTGCAAAAGCCTCAAACGAAAATAGAAACGGAAATACCAATGGAAACAAGGAAAGAAACAAAGAATAGTGATCCCATGGATTCCTTAACACAATAGATACAATCCCTTTAACAACAAGTACATAACATGCAAACGGGGGATACTAAGAGGTATTCCATACAAGATATATGCCCTTACCCATTCGATCTAAGTGTAAACATGATATCATTCCCTCAACACTATGAATTCCCAAAATTTGATAAGTACAATGGAAAAACAGATCCCATTGATCATGTGAGGAAATTCAAAACCATTACTAGAATTTTCTCATGAAGACACTTATCTAATGAGGTTATTCCCATGTAGCTTGGGAGGACAGTGTATGCAATGGTTTTCACAACTACCTCTGGGGATTAAAAATTTTGAGGAATTGGTTAGCAGGTTTATCATGCAATATTCATATAATATCCAACACAAAACAACGATGAAAGACCTTTGTAACATCAAACTGAAGAAAGGAGAATCATTCCTAGTATTCTTGCAAAGGTGGAGAAGGTTTGCAAGGTATCCTCACCCCATACTGGAAAAGGAAAAGATGAAGGTGCTTATCAACAATATAAATGATGACATGACCTACAGGCTGGAATTACAATGTCCCCCCACTTTTGAAAAACTAATTAAAAATGGGATTAAAATAAAGAAAGCTTTAGTCAAGAGGGGCATCTTGAAAATCTATAATGAGAACAACTCATCCAACCCCTCTAATAATGATAAACCAAAGTTTCGGTAGAAAGTAAGAACAATAACAATGATAACTCCATAGAAACACATAATACCAAACCGATTTTTAATCTATTAGGAGTTACACCCAAAGCTAACCCAATTTCCAATCCTGAAATGAATCAGAACATGAACCAAGGCAATAATCAGTGCAATAACAATCCTCCACCTATACTACCGTATCAAATAGGGAACAACCATAGAAAGTTTACTCCTTTAGGTCAATCCTATGAATCTGCATTGAAAGAGCTTATAGAAGAAAATCTCATCACTCTCCTCGACACTCGAGGATTTGAACCCAAAGTAAAATCATTTTGGTGGAATGAGGCTCACTTTTGCGAATTCCATTGATGCAAAGGTCACTTTAAAAATAGTTGCATGCAACTGAAACATAAAATACAAGACTTGATCGACAACAAGGTCATACAAATTGAGGAACCTAAAACAAACACTGATCATGGGGTGTTTAAAAATCCTCTTCCAAACTATGAGAAAGGGGAATCTTCCAACACAAGTGGCAAAGGAAAAGGCATGAATTATGTTTATGATGGTGTCATCCTTCATATCTCAGTTGTTGAAGACCGTACAAATGACCTTGACATCAATAACACACCAGACCCCATTCCAACCAATCCACCAATCAATGATACCAACATTTCCTCTCATCAAATCAATAATCCCCAACAAGATGCGGTTGCGATAGATAATCAAATAAATGTCATTAAGATCAAGGGAAAACAAGATAGTGTCCCTATAAACATGACCACAAGGTCTCAAACCAAATATGTTTTGAAAGGAAACATCGCTAAAACACTCAATGCTCCATCTCAAAAATACAACATAATTGATCAGCTTCAAAAAATTCCCACATAAATATCAATACTAGATAAAACGGTACCCAATCATCTAGAAGTATGTGATTTTAAGGCCATGGTGGGACACCTATTTGCACCTCACTGCTTATCTTTTTCTGAAAATGATGATATATCTCCCACTCATCCACATAACATCGTGCTTCATATTGAGGTCCTCATCCATAAGAGTCATGTCAAACATGTCCTAATAGATGGAGGAGTGGGTCTTAATATTTGTACTTTAAAACTTGTTCAAGCACTTGGTTTCTTTGACAATGTAATAGATCCAAGAAAGAAGATCACAATCAAAGCATATGATGATGAAGAGAGAGCTTCAAAAGGCCTGATTATATTTCCCATTCGGGTCGGTCCAATCCAGAAAAATGTGAGTTTTCAAGTTTTGGATAAGGATTTGACATATAACATACTCTTGGGTCGTCCATGGATCCATGAAATGTAGGTTGTACCCTCAACATACCATCAATGCCTAAATTTTCCATGTAATGGCCAAGAAATCACTATTCCTACTGATTCAAATAATCCTCAACAATGCAATTCTTTAAAGGTTTTCCAAGATGTATTTGTGCCTCATAACCGTGAAGCTCCTAATTCCACTCTTGATATATCCAACAATTCCAGTCAAGCTAATCCTTTAGCCACATCCTCCCATGAAGGAAGTCAGTCAAGTTCATCATCTAAATAGTCAGAGAAAAAGGAAGAATCTAGCCCTTCTACATCTACCTATTCTGAAACCCGGCTCAATACCTTGGGGAAACAATTTGAAGAGAAAGTCCAAATCAAAGACAAAGGTGTCAGTGAATATTCCATTAAACAATCCCTCTACCTCTTGCAGTTAATGTCACCAAAATCCTATGGTCAACCATCAACCTCATCCCAAAAATCCTCACAACTAGTCACACTTTTTGATGGTCGATTCGTAAAAGCAGGCACCCAAGCAGAGGAATCTAATGACAAAGATGTTTTGAACTAGCTCTACAAAGATGAAACAGATTCTCAAGCTACAACAACAAATGTCCAAACCACTCAGTATGGAAAAGGATTCTCGATCCTGGAGAAGATGGGATACGAAAGACAAGGACCTATCAGAAAAATAAAAGAGGGTATCATAGAACCTATCCAACCTGTTATAACCAATCCAAAAGACAAAACAAGGCTAGGATACAAAGAACATCAGAAGGATGAAGAAACAAAGGAAGACCTAAAGCAGAAGGCTATTGAATGGATCCTATAGCTCCAAGCCAATGAGCACTATGAAATAGATTCAAATAAATATGAGTGGGATTCAGTGTTAGAAGAATCATGTCATGACAAGAATGTTGATGTAATACATAAGTATACTCCCACGATTGAGGAGGGACAAGGCTCAGGAATTAGACCACTTGAATTAGAATCGCACAATATCGATGGCATGAGTGAGGATGAGCAAACTCGTAGCAAGATGGACCCCTCAGAAGAGAGCAACATTATAGACCTCAACTTGGCCCTAGTCTTATTTGATGACAACATTGCTATTAGGAGACTTACGACATCTGATCTGAACCCATCCGATGACCCCCTACCATTACGACATCCTAAACTCATAGATTGGGACCAAGTTGAGCCTATACATATCCCCACCTTTTCAAATAATGAGGCCATCATAAATTTTCTCTGCACCATAAACCCTAAAATAGGTTTCACCATTGAACATTATAATAGAGCTTCTCGATGGGGGAGTGCCAAATTTCCCAGCTGCAAAATAAATGAAAAAAGAAGGATCTAATGGTGAAAACCATTCCATGGTAGTATCAGATCCAGAAAGAGTAAAAATAAAGAGCGCATTCGACAGTGAAAACCTCCCAGAGGCGCCAAAGGATGGGAAATTTGACACTCTCCCCCAAACACTTCCAGGAAAGATCCAAAGTCTTGATTGAACCAACGCACTCCATCAATGTCGGTAGTGCAGAAACAGTAAAGACTCTTCGTCTTACAAAAACATTGATAGAACAAGAAAAGCCCAAATTTTTAAAATTCTTTGAGGAGTGTCAAGCTAATTTTTCTTGGTCCTATGACGATATGCCAGGAATTGATCCAGATCTTATCATGCACCATTTATCTCTTCCTTCGGGAATAAAACTAGTTAAACAAAAATTGAGAAAGATGCATCCTCATATTGCATTATTGGTGAAGGCAGAATTAAAGAAGTTATTAGATGTCAGATTCATTAGACCCATTGATTATGCAAAGTGGATATCTAATATTGTACCTATCTCCAAGCCTGATGGTAGCATAAGGATTTGCATTGACTTCAGGGATCTCAACAAGGCTTGCTTGAAAGATGACTTCCCCTTGCCAAATATTGACATCATTGTAGACTTGACTATGGGTCATGACACATTATCACTAATGGACAACTTTTTTGGCTATAACCAAATCAAGATTGCTCCTGAAGAACAAGATAAGATAGCCTTTACTTGTCCATGGGGAACCTTTTGTTGGAATGTCATGCCCTTCGGGTTGAAAAATGTGGCGGCCACATATCAGAGAGCTATGACAACTATTTTCCATGACAAGATGCATACTTTCATGGAGGACTATGTAGATGAATTTTTGGAAAAATCCCACACTAGAGAAGGACATCTAGAGATATTAGACAAGTTGTTCATTCACCTGGATAAATTCAATGTTTGCCTCAATCTAAAGAAATGTGTATTTGGGGTAATGTCAACAAAACTATTGGGGTATATAGTATCAGAGAAAGGTATTGAGGTAGACCCTGCAAAGGTGAAATCTATCATGGAAGTGCCTCCCCTGAAAAACATCAGTTAGTTAAGATCCCTCCAAGGTAGATTCCAATCAATCAGAAGGTTCATCTCACAATTAGCTAACAAGACTCATTCCTTCACTCATCTCTTGCACAAGAATGTTTTTTTTCGATGGGACGAGAAGTGTGAAGCTTCTTTCAATCAACTAAAACAATACCTGACGAGTCCACCTTTTCTAGCACCTTCAGCAGAAGGGAAGACACTCTTATTGTACATTGCCACAACTTATAGATCATTGGGAGCCTTTTTGGCACAAGAAGATTTAACACGGAAGGATAGAGAAATTTATTACATCAATAGAACTTTAAATGGTTATGATATCAATTATACACCCATTAAGAAATCTTGTCTAGTTGTACTGTTCACTACGCAACAATTACGACACTATATGCTTACTCATATTGTCAAACTCATCGCCAAAATAGATCCACTGAAATACCTCCTAAGAAAAGCAAATATGACAAGAAGGTTGGCCAAATGGGTGATGATACTCAGTGAATTTTACATATAGTATGTTGATAGAAAATCAATTAAAGGGCAAGCCATTTTCGATCAACTAGCTGAGGCACCACTTCATGATGATCATCCCCTACATGTCGAATTTTTGGATGTGGATGTCCTGATAGTAACAACCAAGTAGTGGGTGTTGTACTTTCATGGTTCCTATACTCAACATGGATCAGGAGTCTGAATTTTATTTATCACTCCCCTAGGGCACACCATTCTGAAGTTATATCGCCTGATGTTTCCTTGCACCAACAACATGATAGAATATGAGGCCCTCATCATCGGCATAAAAATAGATATCGAATGGAAAATTACAGAGCTCTAGGTTTATGGGGACTCTCAATTAGTCATCAGTCAGGTCAAAAATGATTACCAAACCAAGGATGATAAACTGATGCCCTATAAGAGAATGATCGATGACTTTAAGCAATATTTTGTTGAAATCAAATTTGGTCAAATTCCAAGGAGTGACAATAAATTTGTTGATGTTATGACCACTATTGCTTCTTTGTTGCAGATTCTAGAGAAACGAGGTCGTTATGAGTTCATGGTGAAACAATTATTTACCCTTGTGTATGATAACCCTGAATCCCAACTTATATGCCACTTAGACGATGTCGATACCTCCATCTATGGGAAGATTTATACTTACCTAAAAGACAATACCTTACCTCTGCATGTACCACATTTGCATCCATAAACCATCCAAGTACATATGTAATCATCCATTTTTCATTCATAATAAAATCATTTGCATCCATACATCAATATACATGTGAAAAACAACAAAATCACATTTCATCTCATTTGCATCCATATCATCCACCTCATAAATGCATCATTTATAAACATAATAAATGCATCATTCATCCATACATGCATCCATGACATAATCATATCAAATATGGCATAATCATATAGAACATAAATTAAATACATCCATCCATAATAAAACATCAACACATAAGATCATCAAACATTGTTGCATATCATATAACCTCATGAAAATATGTCAAGTATATAATGATATAAACTGAGAAAGAGATACATCAAAAATGTGGCACAAGGCCGAGTCTCTAAATCAAAATATAAAATCAAGTATTTCCAGGAGATCCTGTGGTGTTGTCACTTGATGTGGCCGGTCTCTGCCCAACCCCTGACAGCCCTACCCCTAGTGGAGGTCCGCTCAACGAAAGTGGTTGTGTGACCCCTTTGTTGTTCATGTGGGAGTGAGTGTCTGGATCTAGATCTAGTGTAGCTAACTCGTTGTGTTGCTTGTACAACCTCATGATATATGCCTATGTAGTATTTTTCCTCCTTGGTAGACTCTTTGAGCTCTCTAACCAGATTAGTAGTACCTATACCCTGAGTTGCAATCTGTACCCTATTAGCCACTACCACTGCCTACTCTTCCTACCTCCTGGCAGCATCTCTTTCTATAGTAAGTGTAGCTACCTAGGCCTGTAGTTGTACCATTTGTCCCTGGATCTACACCAGTGTCGAAGCCTGTGCTTGAATATGTGTCTGGACCTAGGCAAGATGTCCCTGAAGTGTTTGGACCTATGCCTACAAAGTCTGAACCTATCCCTATAGCCCGACTATATGTTCCTATTATCTCTGCGAGGGCATCCGCACTATCAATGGTTGATACCCGTCTGGTCTTGACCTCTGCCTCTTGGGGATGACCCCAAAGTCCAATGCACCACCACCTCCACCACCACCTCCTCCACCACCATCACCACTTCCCCCTCCCCCTCCATCCCCTCCATCACCACCACCAGCCTCACCCTCTGCCTCCTCCATCTCCACCTCTAGGTTGCACGACCACCCCTGCTCTCCTTCCCATCTCCAAAATTGGTGTGTCGGCTCATCAGGACTAGAAATCCACAAAAATGGATGCGTGTGGAAATACTTCGCATAGTCCATTGTCATCTGAGCATTTATGACCTTAGGATGGTACTGCCAAAAAATCGATTGTAGGCCTTAATACTCTACGCAGGTGGCATCATAGTCAATCATTAGTCCCCACTCCGGTATATCCTACTTGCGCCTAGCATAATGTGCTAACCCCTTGTGGCATCCCCTGGATGCGACCATACTATCGATGCACCCTACCAAACATAAACCTCTCAAGAATATATGGCATCCTGCCTATCAGGTATCTACTACAAAAAGTGAAAGGTAACTTTGCACCATCCTCTAGCCATGGCTCACAATCCAAATAAGGTTGCTATATCAAAGTGTCAAGGTCATCCAAGACTTGCCTCCAATACTCTAACTTGCCCATCTTATGTTGGACAAGTGGCTCTGTGTACCCAAAAATGTACGGTCATCCTGTTGGCCACACCCTGTCTCCCACTAGTCGTGTAATCACAATATGCTCCCAGGCCCAAAGATATAAAGGTGTGCAGCTTGCTAACAAACTAGTTGCCCGAAGATACACCACCTGGTGCAAATCATGATATAAATGTGCCAACATGCATGAACCCCAAGCATACCTCATACCATGGGAAATCATGCTCTCTAGCAATCACCCCCAACCAACTGAAAGGCCCTTCGACCTATGGTCAGGGTAGAGAAATCCTCCAATGAAGCCTGCTAACACACAAGGTAATGGTTGTTGAGTCGCAATCAACTCCTACCATGATATCTTATAGCTTGTAAGTCCACCATCATGAAACATCTATCATAGGGAATCTGTCCCTCCCTTCTCCTCAACATCATACATAACCAAGGTCCCCACAACTGGCATCCTCAATATCCAATGAACACCCTTTGGGGTCACTATCATCTCTCTCATTGATAAATGAAAAGTGTTGTGGTCGCTATGCCACCTCTTTGTAAGTGATGTCAATATCCCCCAGTTAATCGGGTACTGGGGCATGTCAATCAATGAATTCAAACCACATTGGTCTATAATGGCAGGATTTGTTGGAGTTAGCTATGGGATCATATCCCATGTCCCTAGAAAGCACTCGTGAACCTGAAGGTTCCCTAAGCCACCCTCTTAGAATAAAATTAAAACATCAAGTCAACAAATCATTCAATTAGCCTATCAATCAAGCACGTCATCTAATCAAATCAGCTCACGTGAGATTTTGATCAAATCTCGAGGAGCACCTAACCTATCATTCGATTCTCATCGGTCAATCAATCAATCAATCTATTTATCTTTTCATCGTTCCTCGCCTATCATGAGGACGATCATAGATCAATCAACCTATCCTATTCATCATTCCTCGCCTATCATGAGGGTGATCATCAACCTATCAATCAAAATCATCCTGTCATTAGCTAACGTGATCATAAATCATCAAAATCTAGGAGGAATTCATCAAAAACATCATTTTTGGCTAGATGCGCTAAAACAGGGTTTCAATGCATTGATTTACCAGATGCGCTAGAAAAATTGTTGGATGCATCGAAACAGGGCCTTGATGCACTATTTCATCGATATGCTAAAAAATGGATTCTATGCATCGAAACAGAGTCCTAATGCGTCATTTCTCAGATGTGCTACATTATCAGCCCTATGCGCGACTCTATCCTATGGATGCGCTATTTTCTAAATGTGTTAATCTTTTGACCTAATGCGCTAAAGCGAGTTCTATATGCGCTAATCTAATTATGGGGTCCTAACCTACCGGGATGCGCTATTATAGACTTCCTATGTGCTGAAGCGGGTACCCTATGCACTATTTCATCTATCCTATGCACTAAAATGTGGAAAATGTTCAAATTTTCAAAAGGATTTTAAAGCGGGGAAAATCAAAATTTGAAATTCAAAAAGTGATTTTCGGGGTACATACCAGAGGTCCACACATGGTCAGACTTTGGTGGCAACGAACTCGCTCAAATCGATGTTTGTGGAATGGAATTTTGTCCATCTTTGCTCTGTAGGCTCTTAATTTTCAAAATGCTTAAGTTACAAATGAACTTATCTTCTACCCTTTTTACCCTTTTAAAAGGTTAATTAAGGGGTAATTATGGTGGCATTTTATTTAATTTTTCAAAGGGGTCTTTTTCATCAACTAATCAGCAGTGTGGCGAAACTCTTCTAATTTTCAGGAGATAAATTAGGTCATCCTTATTAGATCTATCAATCATTGGAAAATCATAAAAAAAAAATCAAAAAAATCATCAAAAATTCAAAAATCCTTGATTTACCTCCCGAGGGGGCATCCTTTCATCATCATTGTAAAATCAGAGTTTGGGGCATGCTGAAAAATGTTACCATCATGGTCAAGAAAATTTATTCTTTGAAGCAATGCGGTTGCACACATAACTTCAAAGAGGGGCAAAATGTATGCACACAAAAATGGTCTGGAGCATCATATTAATTAAATACTTGCTATTTGAATAATATTCTTAATTCCTCTACTATTACAATTTATTTATATGGTTCATATTCTAATTCTTCTTCTCCAAAATTCACTTTCTTTCTAAAATTAATTAAATGGACAAATTAAATCAATTTGTTATTTAATTAGTTTTCTCTCTTCCTTTTAAATTTGAATTTTTAAATTCAAATTGGCATATTCTTCTAAAATTGGTTAAAATGCACAAATGAATTAATTTGGCATCTTGCTAATTTACCATCTTCTTTTAAATTTAATTTTTAATTCAATTTAAGCACATTTCTACATATTTCTTCTAACCACCTCCAACTCACCTGCCACCTCATCATGTGTCTCACAAAATGTTTTTTTATAAATTGAAAAATATAAAATATCTTCAACAAATTTGCAACCAATTTGGAACTAACTGAGACACATGGCTCCTCCTTCTCTATGATTCCCTAACACTTGATATTTTTTATTGTTGAAGGGAAGCATCTCCCTGATTCCCTCTAACTTCTTGATGCTTTGTCGTTGATGTCGCAGGATCGCAATCTTAACTGTCCATTTTTTCCACATCACATTGAGCCTTAGAAAATCTATAAATAGGACCCTTTTTCTACAAATTTTCAACATAAATATTTGAACAAGCTTATGCTACTAAATTTTAGTGCATTTGTGAGAGAATTTGGAGAGCATTTTAGCTTAGTTTTGCATTTTAGCTCATTGTAGTTTTATAATGGCAATTTTATTTTGGATAGTTTAGTTCATTTCATCTTTCTTTTAGAATTTCCATTAGATTATCATCCTCCATCTCAGCATCTAGATTTTATCATCATCTCATCATAGGATCATTTAATCTTCAAGCATCAAATATTGAAAAGCCAAAAATATAGACATGTAGACTTTTGTTATAGCATCTCGCAGCTTAAGTTGTCAATCTTATGCAAGTTCATGTGCAGGACTAATAAGATCTGAGAGCATGATTTTGCAGGGTTCCTTGAGTTTAGAGAACCATGGGATGAATTAAGAGGATAGTCATAAATTTTATCTTTGCCATTTCGATTTCCTTTTATATAATGCATTTCATGAAGGTGTGTTTGACTTGTTATAACTGACATTACAGTACATATTTCTACAACCACACAGCTGAAATAAATCTTGTGCTTGCACTTGGGCTTTTTGTTGCTATAGCAATGTTGTGCAGTTTGTTGTGTTTGTGCTTGTTGTGTGGCTTGCGCGGCTTGCTAGGTTTGGAATTGCTAGAGTACCTTTTCGTAAGCTTGTTGTGCCACTTGAAAAGTGATGTTGTATTGGTTGGATACACTTGTATTTGGTGGTAAAGCTGGAGGATCTAGAATGGTATGAGATGGTGTGATGAGGCTTTGTTGGGGTGGTTGTTGGGGTGTTGGAGTGATCACAATGGGTTGTGCGGTGGCAGGTATAGTAAATGACCTATGTCCTTGGGAGACCAGGCTTTGAAATATTTGAGATGTGGGATGTGTAATGGTGGATTGAGATGTTTGGATTGGTGCCACCTATTGTTGAGATATCGGTGGTAGGCCTAGAGGATTTGGTATGCTTGATGTGTTGATTCGATTCGACTAATTTTGAATAAGTAAACGGGGTTGCCCTAAACCAAGGATTGGTGTGGGTGTTGATTTTAGCGGGGGAAGTGGTGGAGGGATAGGTGGTATGCTTCCTTGTCCAAATAAACCCTCTTTACCCTACGATACTAAGGGGAGAGAGACTTGTGCCCCTAGAGAATATGTTGGTGTCACGGAGAAGGTTGATGAATTATTGGTGTCATGAAAGATGAGTGGAACATAGGGGTGTTTCGGATCTTGGGAGATAGATTGACCCAAGATGGTGTTTGCATCCAAGTCTTGATTGTTCACAAGGGGATATGTTTGAAGAGCCTAAAGTAATGAACTTTCCTTGTTGACAATTGGTTGAGTTGGAGCAAGAGATGATGTGGGTTGGGGAATGGGTTGAACGATGCTTTGAAAAGATTATGTGAATGAGACTGGGGGCATAATCATAAGAGGTTTCTCCACAATAGTGTTTATGTCAAAATTGGAAGGGAGTTTAGCCCCTTATTTTGCCAATTCTAGCATGTATTGTGAAGGATTGAGTCACATCATGGCATTGACAATTTTGTGATTCTCAAGATTTTGGACCATTTCTATGATTCATTCTTGAGTCATTCCCAAGACATTATTGGTGATGTCCTCCACTTGACCTTCCTCTTGAGGATCTTGTGCTAATAGATGAAGATTGGGTGGGGGATTGCTAGATCCCATAGGATTGATTTTGGGTGCGGTTTGACTCAGTTCACTTGAAGTAGATGTTTCATTGTTGGCTTCCATGTTTTTATTGTATTGAGGTCGAGTTTGCACCATAAAAGAAGGATCAAATTTTTGGTACAAAGAAGAAAAACCAAGTTTGTTCAAGGATCAAAGGATGGTGATGAGATAGATGAACGATGGATGGTGTGAAAAATTAAACTCTTAAGAATCTTGAAGGGATACTAGACTTTAGGACTTTTGGATTTTTTAGTCTTCATTTGATTTGTTTTGGATTTGGATTTGGATAATGAACTAATAAACCCCAAGAGGTTGGATGTTTATCTTGGAATAAATTTTTTCACAAGGATTGATAATTTAACTAAGCACATGAATAAGGATTCATCTACACATACTTAGTCAAACAAGATGATTTTTTATTTGATTTAAAGTATTTTCCAAAATTCTAGCATGATTTGATTTTTCCAAGATTCGAAGAATTGTTTGGTGGGATGAGATTTGATTGATGTTTGAGGGGTGGATGAGAATGTTGATTTTTATCCTAGATTAGACCTAGATAGAACTCCTTTCTATAAGACCTTGATATTGAAGAACATGTTTGTACTTACTATGTGAGAAATGAAATTTTTTGAAAGAGACTTGGATTTTGACTATAATAAAATTCATAAAAATTAGGATTGTTCTTTGAAGCATTCTTGTAAAAATTATAGACCAACCTTTCTCTAACTTCGTGAATTCTTAAAAGATGTTCCTCACGAGCTTTTGGACTAAGGAACTTGTGACGACTTGGTTTGGGAACTTTGACTTTTTGGGAAATCATGGGATCAAGCACATGTGAGGTTAAATTGTATATTATATTGCTTAGATTGATTCTTTTTACCACAAACACTTTCTTGATTATGTTTCAAATTGAATGTCTAATGTCCTAATTTATTTTCATCCCACAAGGTCCATTATGTGGAAATCAAGGAAATCAAGGCAATAGTTTCCTAATGTTGACTTTAGTAAGAGAAAATTATGAAATAAATCCAAATACTTAGAAGCCTCTAAGGATGAAATACCTAGGGCAAGCAAGAGCACTTGGATTTGTCAAAGGTATTTATTCCTCCTAAAGGGTTTGAAATTTTGAGGATTTGGTGAACATTTGTTTTCAAGTGTTTTCGATCTAAGCAAGGTGTTTTGATTCCAAAGTGATGCACAATCCTAGGATAAAATGAGACAATATTTGTTGAGTTCCCACTTGGATAAATCCAGCTACGCCTACTCTTAGCGGATGATTAGATGCTTGACCACACTGGCTCCCCTCTACAGCACACACTTCTTGAATCAGCCAAACATCAGTACCCATGAAACTACCATGGCATACTTCTCATCTCTACTAAGAGCTGTAAAAATGTGGGATGGCTTCAGAACAACCATTCTTGTAACAATAAATAGATTTAAGGATTTGGTCCTTCTAAACAAAAGGTTCTAGTATAGGAATTTCGTTAATGGGGGATCATTTGTACGACAAGAGACCATTGTTTCCCTTCTTGTTAAAACAATCCTCGTGATACTTGAACTTTCCTCAAGTACCCACACTTATATACCAATTCAAATTCGCTTGGCTTTAGCGTATTCCTGGTTGGGTCATTCCCTGGGGTGATTACTTTTTCCCACCAGATAGGCCCTCTAAGGATAAACAAAAGTGAGCAAGCACATTTGTAGTTCGATCAATCTTTGTTGAGAAACAAAGAGAGAACACTTGAAATATACTCTACTCACACTAGCAATATTTTTTTCAATTTTAAGAATCCAAATTGAAGTGTGGAGGTAATCACTTATACAACTTAATATCACAAAAATGACTTTTGATTCTCAAGATCGACGTGAGGCTCGAGAGAAGAACATACACATCTTCTTCTGGTTCAATATCTCCCTACATGGGAAATTGATATTGTTCCTCAATGGTCTCATAGGTCATAGCAGTGCTCACTAAACCACCATCTTGATTGGAATTTCCTTGTGGAGGGTGGGAATCAACTTGCGCAATCTTCACCATTTTTTCCATCTCTAGGTAATTAACCTCAGAATGTGCTACAGTATCGTGTAGTCTACACCAATTAGTCATGAAATTGAGATCTACAACATTAGTAGTGTGTGGTTTATCTTCACAAGACTGATAATTATGGGGAACTCCCCCATTGTTGGGTCTAGTGTTCCACTGCCTATTATTATTGTTGGACCTCTGATTGTATCCTCTATTCTGATTTTGATAATTTTGGTTAGAGGAGTTTTGGTTCTAAAAGTTCCTATTGGTGTTTTGATTTGTATTCTGATTAGAGTAACTACCCTGGTTGTTATACCCTCCCTGATTCTAGTAATTTTGGTTTTGGTTCTAAGGGGGGTTATGTCTAAGTTGTGTCATATCATTGGACATTTGTGATAGAGTCTTTTTGAGAGTTTCCACCTCATTGGTTAGTTAACAATGTGTTCATTTTGCACAGTCTACCCTACATATGGAGAATGAACAGGATTTGACCCTCCCCCTTGTTGCTGGTAGTTTTGAGATTGTTGGGGAGTATCTTGAATGCCATTAGCAAAAAAAATCATGGTAGGTGAGGGTTGTAACTCATAAATAGGTCTATATTGGAAGTAAGGCATCCTTGGGACTGTATTGAACAAAGGTGGATTAGGCATCTGATAACCCATAGGGGGAAGAGCTCCTCCTAAACTTCCTGATTGCAGACTTATCTTCTATTGCAATTTAATGGCTAGGTGATAAACTTTAGACAAAGATTCAATCTTAATGGAAGCATAAGTTCTCTGCAAGAATAGGCCAATCAAGAGATCAACAACTCTTAAATATGCCAAAATGGCAATATTTTTAGCCACTAAGTAAGGGTCTTGTAACCTGTAGAACATCCTTTGGAATCTAGTGTTGAATAATGGCAATGGTTCATGATGTTCCTTTCTTATGGTAGTGAATTGATGATACAATATGGCAAGGTCTACATAGACCCTGAATTGATTAATAAAGGAATTTTCTAAATCTACCCAGCTTAGAATAGACCCCTGGGGAATATTTAGATACCAATTATATGCCATGTCTCCCAAACAATAAGGAAACAACCTACATACAACGTACTAGTGAGCCACCTGAGCACGGGTACAGGCATCCTTGAATGCTTGTATATGTTCCTCAGCACTTCTTGATTCTCCATGAATATACTTGGGGAAAAAACCTTTTTGGATTTTTGGGCAAGTTATGTATACCACCAGGGATGGTCCCTAGTGGGGAGGGGTAATTAATGAAATAAGCCATGGGTGGTGGTGGGATTGTTTGATCAAGTGGTGATGATACTGGTTGACCCGGTGGTGGTGTGTGTGAATTAGGTTGTTGGGGTGGTAAAGATGGATTTGAAAGAAATCCAGGTGGAGTAAGTGGTGGTGACAATGGTGAGATCAAAACTCTATGAGCTTGGGGTTTGTATCTAACTGGGGTTTAGATTTCTACTAATGGTTCAGGGTTCGTAAAGGATCTGAGAATCCTCCCATACTTTTCTAATGATAATGACCTAATCTAAGCCATCTTGTTCCTTTCGGCCCTCCTTCTAGCACCAAATCTATTGATAGTCAAACTAGTACAAACAACATAGAACATAATATTTCTACTCTATTTCTCCTGAAAAAGAAAGACTGCATATAGTAGCCTAACTTCCAAGGTTCTGGTAGTTGGTTCTCAACTCTCTGATGTCACTCAATTGGCCAATGCAACTGTAATATTCAAGGGGCCTTTGTTGGTGATAAGGAATACAAATTGTATCAGATTCATCAATCTATGTTTAATGGGGGGGTTTAAATAAATAGAAAAAGGATAGATCAAGGCACAGATTAGTAAAACATGAACAAAATTCTTTAACATCCAGAAATATATTCTCAACAATGAGTGTTTCTTAATCGATCAAAACCATAACATGATGCAACTCACAGAATAATCCATACCATTGCATACATTCATAGTCCTTAATTTAATCATCACAACCATTCATCAAAATACTACAAGATTCAAAAAAACTCTTCATTCGTTGCCAATAATATAGATCAATAGACATATAATAATTCCATCCATAGATAATTTAATGAAATAATCTTTAAAATTTGGTTTCCCCTATTGATTTGCATCAAATAAGAAACATTTATACATAGAAAACTCACTAGCATACAGACCGATTATGGTTCATTAACCTCATCCAAGAAGTTCAACTCCAACATAAAACTATATAAAAAAAAGTGTATCTAAATTAAACATGAACTTAAAAAAATATCTTTGCTCAAAGCTATAAAATCCTATTTGTTATCATCAGGTGGCTAATCCTACTTCAATCAACCGACCTTTACAACATGGAGCTCAAAAGTACATATAGACATGCTACGCATAAATCCCTCTCAATCAAAAATTGAGATCCACTAATCAAGGAACCAGAACCACATCAAGAAACTAGACTGGTTGATCTTCAGTTCAAAGTTTGATTGCCCTGTAAAGTAGGAGAGAAAAGGGGAAGTCATGTGCCAAAAATAGAACATTTTACTGCTTGACCAACTCACTTCTACATAATTTTCTCAAGAAGATATTCATCATAGCTGGAGAACACTTGTTGAAGGATGTCCACATCAGGCCCATCAACCCAGTTGTCTTCAAATTTGATTCTTTTAACTTTGTTGAGGCAAACTCCTACATATCTTTCAATTTGGTCAATTCCCTCCTAGCATCTTTCACCTCCTCTTTAACATCCATCAGTCTATCCAACAATAAGTCCTCTCCATCATCTTCTTTCTACATGACCTCCTAAAAAATTTTGTTCCATTTCTCTTTTAATTATTCCAAAGGCATTCCTTCTTTAACCGATATGTCTACATTGACTAAAATAGCTACTACGGCTTCCAATTCATCAAGCTGGTCATTCAAGTCTTTACTAGCATCTTGAACTTCATTTCTATGCTTATATATGAAGTCGGACCTAAATCAGATTATGTTTGAAGCCTTTTCTAGAAAATCTACATTATCTTCTTCAAGGATTGATTGCTCCAAAAGAGTTGATTTTGGAAAATTACTAATGTCTTTCATCTTCTGAATATATCCCCTATATTCTTCCTCCTACTTTCCTGGGTCCTTAGCATGATGATTCATTTCTTCTATCAAGTCAAGTGCCTTCCTATGGATTTCAAAACTGTTCACCAATACTTCACCCACTTCCTAATTAAGCTTGTCAATCCATCTATCCAGCGTCCCAACCTTACTCCTCATTTATACTAAATCGTCAACTTCTCTTTTGCTAAGTAAGACTAGAGTTTCCAAGGCAGTAGCTTTTTGGGACATGGGAGTGGAAACATCTCTTAAGAAACTATGCAATTGATTCAATTGAGCCTTAAGTTCATCCTTTCTTTGTTTATCCTTGATCATCCTATACTTTTTGGAGGCAGCTACAACATCAATGAGATTCATTTGTTGATTCCTTATAGGCCTCCCTAAGTTAATTGTGCCCAATTGATAATCAGTCACTTGCATATCTTCCCTATCCTTGTCCACCACCAGAACTGCACATTCAGCAATGATCTCTCTTGCCTCTCCGAGCCTTGTGGACTGAAGAACCCTAGCCTTTTTCATAGGTCTCTCCTTTTCTATCTCCTTCATCATTTCTTCCCAATTAAGAGGTTGTGGTGGAGCTATCTGCTTCTTCTTGAGATCTAGCTTTAACCATGTAGGAGCACTACGAGTAGTGACTACTTGTGTTGAGGAACAAGTAGTTGTAGTAGAAGATAATGGTTGTAACATGGTAACTTGAGGCAGAGAATAAACTTCTTGCACATTTGGTTGCTCCTTTTCTACATTCTCTTGTGCAACCCTCTTGGCCTCTTCCTTATCCTTCTACTCCTGCAGACTTTTATCTTCTCACTCCTTCAAACATTCTTCCTCTAACCTCTTTTCTTCAAGCAATTGATCTCTCTCTCTCGAAGTCTTTGAACTTGTCCCATGCTTCCTTTTCCTTTTGTTGTTTCTTAGCAAGCTCTTCAGCCTCTTTTTCCTTTTGTAAGTTTTCTTCTTCCTCTCTTTTCTTATATGATTCTTCAATGATCTTAAATTTAGCCTCAAGGGCTTCCTTTTCTCTTCTTTGTCTAGCCTTCTCTTCTTCAAGATCATGAATCTTTTGTAGCATTTATAGCTTGTAATTCTCCTCCTTTATTCTGAGCTCCTTTTGCTTTTGTTGCTTGGCCAACTCATTAGCTTTTTGTTTGGCCTCTAACTGTTGTTGTTGAAGTAATACATTAGTTTGGGATTTTTCTTCCATTTCTTGTTGTTTTGCTAATGCTTTAGCTTATGCTTTGGCATCTGAATCTTGTTGTTTGAGCAATGCATCATCTTGTTCCTTTGCATCAGATTCCCTCTTAGCTTCTTCAAATAGCTTCCATTGATCCTCCTCTGTCAAAACATGCTCAATTCCTACATCCTCAATTTCATCAAGAGGTGTCTCCTCCAATGTCTCCTTATCAGACAGAGTATCCTCAAAGTCTATCTCTACATCATGGATTTCAACCTCAAGACCCTTTCCCTTCAAAGTTTCAGCTTCCTTATGGAGAATTCCCCAAGGCATTTCTCCACTGGGTTGCTTTGTAGGAGGAGGTTGAGTAGATGACTCACCTACAACTAATTTTGAGGCCCCAGGTCCTATTGAGACTTCTTCTTCATGTGCTTCAGGTAGATCTTAAGCCAGAACTTCAAGTTCAAATTCCTCTATATTAGGAGGGAAGAATTCCAAGGTCTCCTTACGAGGCATTCTTCTTTTTCGTCCTCTTATACCCTTGAGTGGTATCTACACCTTTCCTTTTATTGGAAGTTTGACCCCCAGGCTCCTTGGTTCTTAGCACGACCCATTAGATGCTTCTATCCAACACCAGCCTTGCTATCTGTTTAATATCTATGGTATCCTCTGCACCCTAATCTACAGGACCCAAGTTCTTGGTACCTATATTTTGTACCTCATATTGGGGATATAAAACCACCCCATCATCTGATAATGTTTCAGGAATGTCCACCTTGACCCCATACTCCACCATGAGTGGGATAGGCAACCTTTCATAAAAAAAAATTCCTCAAGTCATACTCATCCTAAAGATCACTCCAAAATTCCTCCAATAGATTGAAGTGTTTATCAAAAACAGAAGCAAGCAAAGTGTTCATCTTCTTCTTTAGATCAAAGTGCTTCCTAGTAGTGTACAAACCCAACTTCAGGTGCATCAATTCATTATAAACAACTTTAGCTCCCATAAGGTGTGGACAATTATATTCACCCAACTTCATGGGGAACTTATGACAACCAGGCTTATGCTTTATACCAAATTTAGAATTAACCCCTAAAGCTTGATAAATGAACTCCATTAAAACAATCCTATTGCTACAGCATCTAGGGAGTAGGTGAGGGTGACCATCAAATCTGACCAATCTAAAATAAGTAAACTTGGGGTATTGGATAAACCAACATCCCCACTCTGTGATGAATGCCATGGCCTCCTGACTCAACCTATATCTTGCATCCCCTGTGAGATGGTTAATAATGGCATATAAAAATGTGTCATTAACCCTTCTATAATGCAGCTCATAAGTCTACAAGGTGAGCTAATCATAATGATTCCACACCTTATTTTGTCCATCAGCTTCTCCCAATATCCTCACTCTGTTTAAACCCGAAAAGATGCCTCTTCTTGTTGTTGCATAAATCACATAATAGGTCATGAAGAAACCCTTGGTTTCTCTCACTCTAATCATTTGGTTGTGTATGCTTTCAGACACAATCATGGGATAATCAAATTATTGCTTTTCATCTAGGATTTTTTGAATGAATGGAAACATCCATTATTTAAAGTGAAAAGCATTTGTTTTCCCAAACACTCTGGATAGCATCATTATAATGTCCCCAATCTCCTTGTAGAATTCTGCCCTTTTAGGCTGATCTGGAAGCTTAACTAAAGACTTTTTCTCAGTTCTCATCCATTTCTTATTCAAATGAGTTTTATTGGCCTCCTTATGATTACTATATATTTTCAAGGCCTCTACCTCATTGAGTTGCGTAGGATTCTTTGGAGTGGGAACATTGAACATGAACTGAAACATTTGCGGAGTTAGATCAATGATGACATTGCCCTGCGAATCCGCACACTATCTAGTAGTAGGATTATAGGCTCCAGCTACTGTCATTATTAATTCAAGACATTGGATTGACAGAGGAAATATAGTAATATGAGACAAGCCAAATTCAATAATTCTTTGGGTCCTCCCTTTTAATTCTTCAACAAATATTTCCCAGTACAACTCCTCGCAATGGAATGGGCTCAGGTTGGTATCAATTATATCCACCCAATCAGAATCCACTTTACTAGCAGTGATGGCAGGACCCTGATGCTTATACCTCAAGGTATAAGGGATTTGTGATGGCTTAACCTTTTTAGGCTTTGTTCTTGGTTTTGAAGTCTCTACAGGTTGACTCCTTTGAGAAACCTCACCCAATGCTCCTGACATCTTTTAATTTCTGCAACAAAACCCAATATTAGATCCACAAGAAGTATGAAAAAGAAAAGGTCAGAGATCTCACCTTTCATATACTTTCTTCACACTTAGTCAACAATTTCATACTCACCAAAGGTGAAACCAGGCTAAAGAACACCCCTAGAAGGCTTTTAAATCACTGTCGGGGTCAGGACAGGAATGGACATTGGACTAAAAACAAACCATATAGCGGATCGGAGACAGAGTCAAAATAGTAATCAGGACCGGGATCGGAACAAAAATCAGACCTGATACACACATAAGTTCCAAATTTATATCCTGATCCACTTCCACTTTTTATAGAGTGAAATATATTTTGATAATTTATAATTCATTGGAAGTGGGCTCGGGGACGGATCTAACATGCATTGCAAACAAAGGCTCATGAATAGAAATAATCCTAGATTCAACTCCGATTAAGAAAAACATGTCATCATTAGCAAGTTCGACAATGGAATGAAAGACATTATGACCCAAAAACGAGGCCACCTAACAAACCACAGAGGCTTCAAATAGTAGTACTAAACCATCCCCCATATGACTAAGGGGAAAAACAGCAACTAGGGCACAATTTTAAAACTAATAGGGATGCATGAAACCCTAGTTTATTAAAACCTTCGACTTAAACATTTAGGGCCCAATTTAATCCTACTCAAAATCAACAAGTCGACGTGCAAAAGGATCGGTAAATAACATAATGGATCAAAGGACACCATAAAACCACGTAGCAGATGATCGACAATCCAAAAACCAAGGCACAATGGTACAGGTGCGAAGAAAACACGAAAAACGATCATCGCAAAGCAAAAACAAATGAGAAATGACAAACAGTAAATAAATCAAAAACAGAGAAACAACCAAAGACAAGGAAATCAAAAGAAAAGAAAAGAAAAATCAAACAAGCAAGGATTCAAACAAAAAGAGTCACGAACCCCGCGAAGAACAATAGACCAAATAAACACAACGAATAGCAACAAAGAAAGTAAACAACATAAACCCTACCTCGAAATGCAATCCAATAGGCCGACTCTTGATGTGAATCCGCACAGAAAATTCTTTACCTCTGATTGTATCGTGTTCCCAAATGCTTTACCTCAACTTTGGTTTGATATTACTTGTTAAACAATAATAATAACCAGCGAGTTAACCTTAATTAAATGTTAAAATCCAGTTTCATACGTGTGAGGTACCTATAATTAATGCCATTAATGCGGCAGGTCAGACACAAAATCATGGTGGGAACAGGCACAAAACTATTGTGCGACCGAAGTAAAGTCAAACAACAACAAGAAAGGGGGGAGCGGAAGCAAAATGAGAACCAAGCTTGAAAAAATTCTCCAAGTTTTGAGTTTGGTTTCGGTTTTGATTCCGATTCCGTCAACAATGAAGAAAAGGAAAGAAAGAACTAAAAGGAAGACATCAGGATCAAGACGAGGTAAACAGCATCAATCCCAAGTCCAAACAAACAAACCAAAAAGGCAGAGGCGGAGGTGGGATGGAAACAAGTTTGGAATTTTGTATAAATCCTGAACTTAATATCCATTTTGGTTCTAGTTCCGCGAAAGGAAAAAAAGACAGACTAAAGAGACCAACAAGGAGACGATCGAGATCAGAATCGGGAAGGATTCAGGGAATGAAACTCAAAACAAGTTTCAAATCCAAATTCAGTTCCAATTCCGGTTCTGGTAGAACAAAAGAAAACAAAGTGTTTGAAGAAATAACAACTCCAAACTTTGTTGAAATTCAACCAAGGACAGAAAACAAAAGAGGGGGACCCATTTTGACCAAGGCAAAAGATGGGGTGGTTATGCAAGGCATAACAAGTGGCATTAACTCCATTTCTTTCTCCCTCCAACTTGTCATTTTATCAATTTCAAGTATCTACTTAATAGCATTTATATACACATTCATCAAAATGTGCTCCACCTTTGTCCACTCACATGTTGACAAGTGACCTTTTGCTATTGGTTGGTATTTTGTCCCACATTCATCCCTTTTTCCTCTTTATCCATCATTCTCTTCTATAAATAGAAAAATCTCATTTAGATTTTGGATCCACAATCTTAGGCATTTTGATCCACAACTTCATGCAACATTACTATCTTAAAGTTTTGAGCAATCTTCATCCATATTTATCCATTTTCATCCATTTTTCATATTGTCATAGCTAGGTTATGGAGAAATTTTACCAAGGAGCATCAAATCTTCACCATTGATCATCAAGCTTGCAAGGAATTGGGAAAGGGCCATTTTCCACATCAAAATGGCACCAATTCCCCCATGGGATTGAGAGTTTGATCATTTAAATAGGATTTAATAGCTTTTTTTTATTGTGTTCTTCATATTATTTCTTGTTTTCATGTTTCAAATGGATTTCATGGGGAATGTTCTTTCTAACTTGCATATTAGACTAATTGTGTGTTTGTTCTTTGTGTTTGTGCAGGTCTAGGATCACCACTCACAAACATATATGGACACACGTCAACTGTGGGCAAAAAATTTATGTGGGACTCCCTCACAAACATCCTGGAGATGTTAAAAGACAAAAAGGTTGTGCTAGGTGGGGATTTCAATGCAATACCAAGTATGAAAGAGAAAAAAGGAGGTATAACTCCCCCACAAAAAGTAATGGAAGACTTCAAAACTTTCATAAATGCCAATAATCTATTTGATTGTGCATCAGCAAATGGCATTTATACCTGGTTCAATAGGAGGAAATATTTTTGTATGATTTCAAAAAGGTTGGACAGATTCTTAGTATCATTTGAATGGCTACCCTCTGATCAATCCTTTAGATCTACAATCCTTCCCTTTTTACGATCATATCATTTCCCCATCTCGCTTGAGTTATTCAGGTGATAGGAAGGTCACAAACCATTATTCAAATTTGAAGATATGTGGTTTAGGGATGGAAATTTCCTAGAATTGCTAAAAAATTGGTGGACTTTCATGCCTTGCATTGAGGGTTCAAGAATGTATTAGCTTTATAAGAAGTTGGCAATGATAAAAAATCAGATTAAAGAATGGAATGTGACTCACTTTAAGAATATCTTAAAAAAAAGAGGAAATCCGAAAAGAATTGCAAAATATAAATGAGAAAACTATCAGGAAAGGAATGGAAATTTTCTCTTACCAAAAGCAAAAATCTCTTCAAGCTGATCTAGAGGAAAACTTGGCCCATGAGGAGGCATATTGGAGACATAAATCAAGAGAATTATGGCTTAAAGATGGGGGAAAAAATACAAAATTCTTCCATGCATCAACAAAAATTTGAAAGCAATCCAATTCCATCTTTGAAATCCACTCATAATCAAAGGGAAAAACTTGAGAGGAAGAGGCAATTTGTAGAGAAGTTATATCTTTCTTCTCTAATTTTCTATCCCTTGTTCAAAATGGACCTCAACCTAATTTAAGAGGTTCTAAAAACCAACTTCTACAAAGAATTCCACCTCTAGTTTCAATGAAATACAACATGGATTTAATGAAGCCTTTCTCACTAGAAGAGGTAAGGGAGGTAGTCTTTTTGCTTCCTCTAGAAAAAGCTCCCAATCTCAATGGACTCGTTGCATCATTTTTCAAAAATGTTGGGCCTTTATGGGAGAAGATATTTTGTGAGCCCTCGAGGAATTCTAAAGGAGTTCCAACATCCTTAGAGCATTAAAGATAACATTCATAGCTCTGATCCTAAAAAAAAGGACCCTTCCTCATTTTCTGACTTCAAGCCTATATCATTATGCAACACAATTTACAAAATATTCACAAAAACAATCTACCTCTCCCTTGCAAAGCTAGTTTTGAAGCTCATATCCAAGGAGCAAGAAGGTTTTGTGCCTACTAGAGAAACAACTGAAGGAGCAATTTTAGCACATGAAGCCTTGTATTCATTTCATTCAAAAAAATCCCTACCATGATAATCAAATTAGATATGATGAAAGCATACGACAAAGTAAGTTGGGGTTTCCTAATGAAAGTTTTATCTAGGATTAGGTTCTGTAAAAAATGGTGTAAATGTGTTTTTCAAGGCTTTAAGGGGCATGGTTCTTAGTTATCATAAATGGGATTCTTTTTGGTTTCTTTAGTGCATATCAAGGATTTATACAAGGGGACCCCCTTTCCCCTTTTCTCTTTATTCTAATGGCAGAGGCTCTAAGCAGATTTATATCAGTAAAGCACTTGGACCATAGATGGAAAGGTATCAAGATCCCAAGAACATCATTATCACTGACACATTCCCTCTTTGTAGACAATACATTCCTATTTGGTAAACCTTCAAGTTTGAAGAAAAATGCATAAAATAAGTTCTTGATCAATACTCTTAGGTATTGGGTCAAATGGTCAATCCTTCCAAGTCAAAAATATTCTTTTGAACACTGCCCCTTGCTTGCATCAATAATTTTTCTAGTCCTAGGTTTTAGAAAAACATATTTACCTTGAAAGTACTTGGGAATTCCTTTTTTTGGAAACTCACATAAGATTTCCTTTTAAGATAAGGTCATAGAAACAATTAAGAATAGAATTTCATCATGGAAAGGGAAATTTTTGTCCTTACTAGCCAAATTGGTACTGATCAGATTAGTGTTGGTAGTAGTTCCAAGTTACATAATGTCAGTTCTAAACATCCCAAAAGTGGTTCAGGAAGCTATAGAGAAGCACATCAAACAATTTCTATGGTAGTCATTTAAGGATGGAGATAAGAAGTCTAAAATTCACCTAATGTCTTGGTAAAATTTCTGCAAAGAGAAGTCTCAAGGGGGTGCAAGCCTACAAAATTTATCAGTGAGAAACAAGGCTTTAGGGGAAAAACTAGCTTGGAAGATGTATGCTAAACCTGAAGCCAAATGGTGTAGAATGATGCAATAAAAATACTTAGACACATCTGATCCACATTGAATCTTCACAATTCAAAACCCAAAATAAGGATCCAAGATATGGAAATTCCTAATTGAATGCAGGGAATTCATTACCCCCCATTTATTGTGGCTCATCAATAAAGGAGACAAGGCTCTCTTTTAGGAAGATTCTTGGAATGGTCTTCCCCCTAGAGGAAATTGATGGCTTACAAGAGGCAAAATCTTTCCTCCAAATAAACTGGGGTAAGTATGTATAGGACTATATAACTTTAGACACAAACTCATTTGGTTCAAATGCTAAATGGAGGGACTTCTCATTAGGTACATTTCCACAAGAGAAAAATGTACTACTCAGTAATCACCTCAAAAATAGAATAATCTTCATCACAAGGCAATTAGATAGGTTAATGTGGGATCCTACAAAATGAGGAGCATACAATGTTAAACAAGGTTACAGGCATCAAATAAATGTGGATAACTTGACCATATCTTCCTAGCCATATAGATTGTGTTGGAATGAGATGATCTTCCAAAAATTTGAAGCATTTCCTTGGCTTTCTTTTAATCATAGAATTCTCACAAGTGACTACCTACAGAAGTTAGGCATCACAAACACCTTCAATTATGTCCGGTGTGGTAAGTTTGAAGAGACACTGGACCACCTCCTCATTCAATTGACTTTTCTCAAGCCTATTGGAAATGGCTCCAAATTCAACTATATTGGAAGACCCCTCTCAACAATACTTTGGAGTAGGTTTTTCATAAGTTGGGCTTCATTGCATAGTTCTTCCCTATTATCATAATTTTGGATTATCTCTCCCTCATTAGTAATTTGGAATATTTGTTGGGAGTGAAACAAAAGAATTTTTAGAAAATAATTAAATCCTCTCTCACAAGTTCTTCAAAAATTAGAACTAATTGTTGTGCCCTCTCCACACACGCCCCGTTCGGAACGGGGACCCTCTATTTCTTTCACATCATCGAGTCATTTTTGTCATTGCCTCATTTTGTGTGCCCCTATTTTGGTGTCCCAGATGGTCAGTGTGCCTCCAAAGTGTCATCTTAGGTTGATCATGTCTCGCCCCCTCAAAATTTGCTAAGTCTTGGAGCTCCTTTGGCATCTTACCTTTTGATGGCATCTGTGGGAACTTTCAGGCCCGGCTCGTCAGGTTTCCCTTGTCGGGTTTCTTTATTTGATTTTCTCTTTTCAACAGCCTTTGGCCTACACCCCTCTGACTTCCGGGTCTTGGCTTCCTCATCTCCATTTTCAACTTACATTGAAACTGGCCATTCGTCGCAACCTCCGGGCCTAGTTCATCGGGGTTCCCTGCCCGAGATTCCTATGATAGTTCACCATGCCAAGCGGTCGTCAACTTGCATCCTTCTTATTTGTGGACCCTGGTGCCCTCTTCACCATCGGCTTCACACAGTACTTTTTAGATGGTTGTGCCCCCACGTCTTTCCGACCCTCGGGTTTCAGACCTCCTTTTGTCATTTGAATTTCAAAATCACCAACCTCACCATCCATGATACTTGCATTAATTGCACTTAGGGGTATAAATATCAACATTGACATGTCATTTTCACATGTCAGGAAGAGCGGAATTCAATAGCACCTCCTCAGCCTTCATGTCTGAGACCTCCCTCTCCCAATCCTTGCAAATTCAACAACACTGTTCATTGGGTTCGAGAGGTGAGTCTACTATTCGACCACCAGTTACCCTTTAAGTGATTTCACATCTCAGTAATCAATAGGAAGGCGATAAATTACATGAATTTGGTGGGAAAACAATAGGGTTGCAAAAACCATGTATTGAAATCTCCAAAACATCCCTCCAAATACTTAAAAATAAAACTCAGAACATCGTCTTCTCATGGTTGTTATTTAGACTAGGCGACAACGCCCTCCAAGCTTGGGACTCCCCATTTCCTTGCCGTTTAAACTTTAAATTTACGAAAAAATTTCTCAACAACGAAATGCCCTACGGGTTTTGGACTCCGGAACTCTACCTCCATATTGTCATCTCCCTTTCAATGTTTTGAACAGCGTTCCTGCCCCGCCCATCCGAGCCTCGGACTTTGGCTTCCCATCTGACACATGGTTTACAAAGAAAGTTCTCACATCCAAAAAAACCCTCAGGACCCAGTCCGCGGACTTCCTTACGTGGGCCGCCATTGCCATTTTATTGTTTCAAATTACCCTCAAGTGACTACATTCCATCTTTCAAGTCTCGAGTGCCTCCCTATTGCTTGAGTTCGAAGTGAAATTAAAATAAAAATTCCTCAGCCTTCATTGGACCCCGAACCTCAAACTTTCATCGTCGGGACTCCATCCCGTTTCAGTCATCCAAAACGGAGAAGATCGACCATCCTTCCGGCCTCCAGGCCCTGACACTTCAATCTCCACCAAGTTTTAACAAATGAAGTGCAAGACGAAACTCCTCCTCTGATCCAGTCCATCGGGTTGCAGGTTCAAGACTTTCATCCCTACCTCATCGTGTATCACGACTATTCCCCAATGGCTTCTTGGCCTTTACGGCCCGAGCACCCAATTGACTGAAGAAATTACAAAGTTATATCACGTGCCCTTCGGCCTTGCGAGTTCTAGACTTTGGAACTTTGCCCCCGTAATGTCATTTCTCCAAAGCTTTTACAAATAGCTAACACTTGACAACCTTCCCTCAATTTGGTTTTCGATGCCCTAATAATGACCCAAATGACTTCTAATTTGAAAACAAACATTGACCCCATGTGTTGAAATTTTACCCTCTCCCACGTGAACCCTTCAAGTCTTTTGAAACCAAGGTTGGGAGAAATCATCTAGATCTCCCTGTCCTATTCGCCCTTCAGAATAGCATTTTGACTAGGGAAGTCCAGCCTCTAGGGCCCGGACCATCCAAATTCCCTCCAATGAATTATTTTGACTAAGTGTTAGATTTTTGAATGATGAATTATCCAATCTAACCATGTTTTACAAGGATTTGGCTAACCATTTGCATCATCATGCTTGATTATGCTTACCCTCGTCTTTGTGTACAAGATATATGGAATTGGGTGCAAAAGCCTCAGGGGTAGTCAAGGACAAAGGGAAGAGAACTTCCAAGGCTCCTCGAGGCAAGGAAGATAAACATCAAATGAAATATCAATTCCAAGGAGTATCGTTGCACTCCAAAATCACCACCAAGTGGAAGGATATCACTGACACCAATATCGGGCATGTTAACATTGATGAATTCATACAAAGGGTTAGGGTAAACCCTAGAATAGAAAGTGCAAGGCTAATTAGAAGCAGCGGAATAGCTAAGGCTACAAGTTTCCCTCCCACTTTGATTGCCCCTGAACTAGTAATGGCTTGTAGAGATGCATATCAGCCAGAAACAAGAACTATTATTGACAAAGATGGGAACATTCTAGCTGACATGTCAGCTTTGGGAATTACAAAGACCTTCCATATCCCTGTCTTTGGGGAGATGGAATTTACAACCATCCAAGTATGTAAGGAGATGAGGGATGAAGACCCCATGAGATGCAAAAATCCCATAAATCAGTACTGGCTCAAAAAGAAAAAAGAGACTAACAAGTAGCAGTTTGATCCAAAGGTGTACGCTAGAAAGGCCTCCTAAGGTGAGCCTTCCAAGAAACATAAATAATTAGTTAGCATCACCAAATTACCTTTGATTCAAGAAGATCTGATCAAGGCAGCCAAGTGGTTGGAATAGGGCGGCGACTATTATGAGCACCCCATGTATGAACATCGAGTAATTGATGAAGTCACCTATGAATCTTCCAGTGATGATGGCAAGGTATAGATACAAATATGATTGAAGAAATGTCTGACTTCAAGCTTGATGCTGCCGCCAAGCAACTTAAAGAGATTGAGGACAACGAGCTAAAAGATAGCCTACCAATGAAGAGGAGGTTGCTGCCACGAAAATGGAAGGTGATAGGCTGCCCATGAAAAAACATGACCACGACCCCAACTTGATCAAGAGGTGCTCAATGAACAAGAGGAGAAGGAGGAAGATAAGCCTAAGGAAGAGGTTGAGATTCATGAAAACCTAGAAATTGAGCAACCTGAGGGGCCCAAGCACAATAATGAACAAGATGAAAAAGATGTTGAAGGGCAAGATAACCCCAAGGAACACCTGCTCATCAAGGTCCCTATCAAACGTACGGTGTTTGTTCAAGACTCTAATAAAGATAAGGAAGAAACAAATATAGAGCAGGAGGATGCTTTGAATCACAAAGCAAATGAATTCAAAGAGGATGAAAGGGAAGACAAACAAGAATCACCTACAGACAAGTCCTCGATACCTGATTGGTTGCATAAACAACTGGAGAAGAAGGCTCTCACTCCAAAGGACCCAAAGACAAGGAGAGAAGCTATATTGGCTCGAGCCCAAATCAGCACCAAGAAAGAGAAGAAACCCAAGATCAGATCAAAGGTAACAATGGATGCCTCAGGATCAAGAATGGTGTAGGTAGCTAGGCCAGTGGTGGGAGAATGAGGAGAAGTTATAATATCTCCACCATTGACTTGGGAGTGGCCACTAGGGATAAAAAGGTAGATCACCTCCAAGAAATTGCGGCCATGGTGGTGCATCTAATCCAGTAGGATAAGGTATCAAAAGAAGAACTCAAAGCACAGGTGGCTGATTTGATAGCTTATATCCAACACTAGTCGTCCATAGAAGAACAACATACAACCTCCTCAGCCCCACCATAATTAATGTCCAAGGAGCAGATAGTCAAATTGAAAAAGAGAAAGAACTTGGACAAGACCACAAAGAGCTAGTTTTGGCAGGTCTTGGATGTTGGAAATACGGGCATTAATCACGTTGTTCGGACAGCGAATGATTATCTGGACATACGAAAGTCTCTTAAGGGCACGAGGAAAATTTGCAGAAATTTCTCGGCGAAGTATAAATCTTCCTACCCAAAGATTGAGGCTATCCTTAAGTTGCCGAGTGAAATTTGGGAAAATGAATTTACATTCAAAGAAGAAGATCACTCGCTTATGGATATTTGGAAGTGAGACTTTGAGAATTGGAAGGAGAGGCTAGAGCAAGTACTTGAAAAGGTGAACTCGGATATCGATTAGGCCAAGGAGATTTGGTCGGATTTTGGTTGATAGCTGAAGTTAATGACCGGGTACGATGTGTCTGTCGCCCAGATCAACCTAGAGAAAGTAAAGCCTCACTTTCAAAAGAGGATGGAAGTGTAGACACATAAAAATGACCAAAGTCTACAAGCAATATTTTACCACCTCTCGTCCTAGCATAATTATGACATTTTAATTATGTTTCTAACCCACCTTCAACTATTAATTGAATAATGCGTAATTATTTAATTAATTCATGATCTTCTATTCTTCATGATTATTAAATAAATAAATCTTATTTATTTATTTATTTGTGTCACTAATTATCAAAGTCGTCTCATAATTAAATAAAGTCTCATTTATTTAATTAGTCTTTATCATTAATGTTCTCTTGATTATTAAATAAATATATTTTAATATATTTATTTAATATGTCACTAATCCCTAAATCCTCTTTTAATTAAATAGATTTATTAATTTATTTAATTAATTAATTACCTCTTCTAAATTAAATAATTATTCCTAATTATTTAATTCCTTTATGTGACACTTCCATCTTTTTAAATAAAACAATTTATTTAAAAATGTCTCACAGGGTTAACTGATTCTTCTTTTAGTAATTAATTTTAAAATCAATTACTTATTATCTCACAAAATCCATATTTTGAATTAATTTAATTCAAAATGGAAATATTCTTCTACAAATCAAGTAATTTCTAAAATTACTGATTTTCTAAAATCTCATCTTCTTATCTGTTGATTTTTGTTAATTTCATCTCACTGTCACATTCATTTTCCATCATTGATCTCATTTCCTAAATTAAATCTTGTCCACACATTTTAGAATTTTACCCTAACCCTAATTGAGAGTTGCCATTTTGAATCTTGACCATTGATTCTAGGGCATTTCTCAATCTCTCATCTCATTCGTCCATTCAAGATTGCATTTTCTATAAAATGGCAATCTTGTCCTCATTTTTGACATCTCTTAATATTGTAATTTATGATTATTATCTCTTGATCTTATCATTTAATATCTTTTTCATTTGAAATCTTAGCTACTTGCATTCTCGAATTAATTTTCTTGTGCAACAATATTTAAGAAATCCTTCAAAACTTTGTTTAGGACTAGGCATATAGAATTTTCTCATCAAATCTGAGGGCACATTCTTCATCACAACAAGCTAAGGAGGTGCAATGGAAGTCAGCCATGGAGGAGAGAAGAATGGAAAATATCCATCATTACATTGGTGAACCTGACCCTTTAACACGTTTTTGCAGGTTCTCGTATGACTTCATTTTTCTTTTGCAGGTACAGGAGTACGGAACAACGCAACTGATAGTTGTCGTGACACAAATGCTTTGTTGCGCTGCATTTGCTTTCACGAGCAATGCATTCGACCTGTTGCAATGCATTTGAGCTCACAAGTGATGCATACGACCTGTCACAATGCATTTGATCTCCCGAGCTATGCAATCGACCTGCTACGCCGCATTTGACCTCCTGTGACACAAAAGACTGGTAACTTTTTCTTTCGGTTTCAATTATTTTCTCTTTTTTGTTTCTAGGTTAGAGATTTCTTGTGTTAATATTTTTTTTGTGACAGCATGTGTCTGGCTAGATTTAATTAATTTGCTTTGTTATTTCTTTCAAACAAATTGCATTTTACACACATTGGTTAAAAAGAACAGACATGCAAATGCATATTGGTTAAAAAGAACAACAAACTTTGTTTTTCATTGGGTTTAAAATTAACTCTTAGATAGAAAATACTACAAACGGTTAAAATTAACCCCTTTGCTTGACAAACACTACAAATGGATAAAATGAACCTTGTGCATTCTTTGTTTGTACACATTTTATTTTTGGTTTATAAAGAACACCATGCGAGTGTGATCTGAAATATTCATGTGCTCTCTCTTTGTTTTTAAACAAAGATCGATTGAACTGTGAATCTTTTGGTTCGCTTTTGTTAGTCTTAGATCTTGGGCCTGCTTTGGTGGGAAAAATTACTCACCCCAAAGTGACTCAAACTAGGAATGCACTAAAGCCAAGCGACGCCCAACCGGTATACAAATTCTAATGTTAAGGAAAGCTTAGCATTACAGAAGCTCCTGCGGACAAGCAATTGACTCCCCAGTACCCTTGTGGTGCATTGAAACCTGCAGAGTCTAACCTCTATAGACTGGGATAATAATGCCTCTTGTGTGACCCTCTGAACAGGTGCCTGAATTAAATCCTTTGTTGTAGAATACCAAAAACCTTCTATTCTTTGGTGCAGCAATGGTCGTTGCAAAGGCACCCGCACCTGCGCAGTTCTTAGTAGAAATGATGAATCTACCATGGGAGTTTCATGGAGGTTGGAAGCTTGGATGCCCTGAGAAGTGATTGCACTATAAGGGGGAGCCCGTGGGGCCAAGCTTTTCGATTCATTCGCTAAGGATATGCGGTTCACGGGATCCATAAGAATATTGTCCTTGCAGCCCTAGGATTTTTGTCAATGTCTTTAATGTGGTTGATTTTCAATTTTTACAACATCAAATGTTTTCCAAACTATTTTCAAAAAAATCCCACCACTAAACATCAAACTTGCTAAAATTAGAGTCAAAACTAGTAAAACTTGCAAAGACTTTCTTCCAAAAATTGCTTTCTATGACGCAAATGCTCTATCAAACTGCATTTGTCATATTTTTAGTTGCATTTGAAACATCTTGAGCCACAATCGCTCTAATGATCTGCATTTGAAACATCATGCATTGCATTCGCCTTTCCAAGCCGCATTCACTATCCTGGGTCGCATTCACCATTCTGAGCCACATTTGCTCTATCGTGCCACATTCCGTATGATGCATTTGCAAAAATTTCACAACCATCTTCCCATTGTCAAAATTGAAATCGAAAACTTGTCTTTTCCAGAATTACATCAAGTCTTCCTTTACTGTTACTGTTTAAACCAGACACTGAATTGCTCAACTTCCCTTAAACATTGCATTATAGATACCATTTTTTTAGGATCACAATAGGGTTCCATTTCCATTCCATTAGTTGCATTTTTAACTCTACCATCTCCTTAGACACTTATCTTTGCAAATTTTAGGAGTAGACTCTTAGCATCTGTAGATACCGAAAATTGGTCTAGGCCTGCGAGTACACATTCGACATAATTTTCTATAGTTTGTGGTCTTGATTAAATAATGTTTATTATTTAATTAACCTTTCTAACACATATTTCTTCTATTAATTAAATATCCCTTTTAAATTAATTCATTAATTCATTATTAATCTTTATTCAACTTGATTAATTAAATAAATCATATTTATTTAATTATGTTGTGAACTAATTGATTCTTCCCCCTTTAGCTATCAATTAAATAATTTATTATTTAATTACCCCTTTATCATACTTTTCCAACTATAATTAAATATCTTTATTTAATTATTATATTTTATCCTTTTCAAAAGTCAAATTAAATAAATTACTTTATTTATTTAATTAAAGTCAATTCATTTTCGAATGTTGAATTAAATTAATATTTAATTCATATTTTAATTAAGTATGTCACATTCCTCTATCATTCAATTATCTAATTCATTCACTCACCTTCTGACTCGAGATCTATTTTAGTTCTCTAGTTATCTTCGAATTCAACACAGTTTATCTCTGTGAGAAGACTCTCTGTCACAACTAGTCAATTAACTAGTTCTAACTCATATGCATGAATGTATCTATTAATTAAATATCTTTTATTTAATTAATTAACTCAAGTTCGCATTCGAATGCATTATTCTTCAACTTCTAACCTTGGCTTTTGCATACAAAGTCTATTTCTCCTATTGTTGGAGATTAAGATGTTGAACTCATGTTCTAACTTAGTCTCTATCTTCAATCTCTCCTGAACTCATGTTCTAACTCGCGTTCTAACTCATATTCTATCTGAGATAGAACTCATATCACATGACATTCATCAATCTCGTCCATTGATCTCTCTTTCAATTTGAGTCGATCGTTCGAAAACACAAAATCTATAAAATAGCCTGTCATAATCATTATTTCTCCTCCCGAAATCATACACTTTTGAGAAGAGAAACTATTCTTCGATATTTTACTTAGACACTCGATAGAATTATACTTGCATTCAAACACAGAAATCTGAGGGCAATAATACTGAAAAGGCAAAATGGAGAAGAGCAATAGAGATAATTCAAAGTGGTGAACACATATTCGGTGAGATCATTTTGGTTTTATTATTTAGTTTATTTCCTCGTTCTTTATTGTTAGATTTTAGATTATTGTTTAGATTAAGATTTGATCATTGTTATTCTAGTTTGTAGAAAAATCTACGATTTACATTTGGTGAACCCGGCGTGACCACACAAAAGGAAAAGCCTCCAGTTCAGGACCCAAGAATAATCCACCAATCAATTATAACAATGCCAATTTTGATTATGGTAAAGGAACGATCATAAATCACCTCTGAGATGAAAATGAGAATGTCAATACCTTCACCATTAAGAAGCATCCAGAATGTAATGTGAACACACGCAGAACTAAGATTACTATTCTTGTACCTTCTTCTTCTGAGCCACCTACGCAAGCTTCCAAGTTCAAGTACAACCTTCTTGATCAATTGAGTAAAACCCCCTCACAAATATCTATCTTGGAATTGTTGACTTTATCACCTCAGCATTGAGCCATTCTAGACAAAGCTCTACAGAACACAACTATTCCTACACACTTAGATGTCAATCGTTTCGAAGAAATGGTGGGATATTTGACCAACTCACATCATGCCACATTTTCCCAACAAGACTACTCGACTGAGAAATCTGATCATAATGACCCCTTACATCTTGAAGTCTTAATCCATCAAAACAAAGTCCAACGAGTCTTGGTAGATGGAGGAGCAGGTTTGAACTTGTGTACCCTAAAATTGGTTAAGGCATTGGGATTCTCAGAAGATTGCTTAGATACCTCCAAGAGTATAGTCATCAAGGCTTATGATGATGAGGAAAGATCGTCCAAAGGAGTTGTCACACTCCCTATAAGAATTGGCCCAGCAATCATGAACACCAGCTTCCAAGTCTTGGATCTCACCCTTCCATACAACTTGTTGTTAGGTAGACCTTGGATACACGCAATGAAAGTTGTACCTTCAACATATCACCAATGTCTTAAGTTCCCCTATAATGGCACAGAGATCACTATTGATGGTGATCCAGACCCTTTTCAATATTGTACAAGCCTAAGGGATATTCCACCATGACAAGTACTAGTTAACCAAGAAGCTTCATCAGCCACTTTATCCCTATACGTTGACCAATCACATCTCATCAACCACTCCTAAACTCGAGATCCAAGACAAGGGTTGTGGCGAATATCATATAAAGTCATCATACAGGGTCACTCAATTGATTCCACCGAAGGCATATGCCCTACCTATGGCAGAAAGAAGACAGTCGGTGGTCACATTTCATGTTCTCCCTACAATGACATTGACCAAATGGGGAGAGTTAAGTGACGAAATTGTGGATCAAGGTGATTCATGGTTATATCAAGAAGAACATGAATACCCCTCCCCGTCTATTCAAATAGCTAAGGACCAGTATGGAAAATGCTTTAAGATAATGCAAAATGAAGGCTATGATGGGCATAGTGGGTTAGGACTCTATCAGAATGGAAGGACAGAACCGATCACTGTCTACCCACGACCGAAATATCTAGGGCTAGGGTGTCAACCGCTTAGAATTGGGTTTCCTGGTACTTTGTCATCATTTCAAGAAGAAGTGAGTGATTACGCGGACATCGAGACATCTCATGAACCACTTCCCCCAGTTTTCAACTAATCCCCTTACTCAAGCGATGATGAATGGGATTCCCTTTCATCTACTAGTGCCATGAACATAGATGCCCTATTTGGAGAATTGGACCTCAACATGAAACCTGTACCAAAACCGTCTACTCCTCATCCTAAGAAGCACTTGTCCAAACAAGAATGGCAAGAGAACTATTATTGGGAAACCCTTGATCATGCATCTTGGGTGCCTAATAAACCATCTTCTGACGATACCACCCTTACTATAGTCCCACATCAGAGTATACCTACACCTAGGAAGAAAAACAAGAAGGAGTTAGTCCAAAACTTCTGTGACCATGTCAACCATTCCTTATTCACCTTGTCAGCAGCTACCTTTAAGAACTTCGATGATGACATGCCCCTTATATATCCTGAACTTATCGACTCGGATCAACAAGGTACACCTATCATAGATACATTCGAGAATGACAAAGCAATTGCTGAGTTCATGAGACTTAGAGAAGGCATACCAAGAGGGGATCATAAAGTTGGTTTCACCATAGACTTGGATGATAAAGCATACTTTGGGGAGTCTATTTACACCTCTAGTCGCAAAAATGAGAATAAAAAGAAAAAAGACAATGAAAAATAAAATGATGAGTCCCTAGGTGAAAACTGAAAGGCACCTTTGGACGAAGAAAAAGTCAAAATAAAGGACGTATCTGAGGGCGAAAACCTCCCAGAGGCACCCAAGGATAGAGGTTTAAATATTCTCCCCGTTGAATAGGAAAGGTCTCTGATGCTAGTAGAAGAATCTGTGGAAGTCAACATAGGTACAGAAGAGAATCCTCGGAAGGTATATTTTGCAGCTTCACTAACAGAGACAAAAAAAATTGAATTTAAGGAATTCTTCACAAAGAGACAGATAAACTTCCATGGTCATATGTTGACATGCCTGGGTTGGATCCAGATCTAATATTGCATCATTTACCACTACAGCCAGGTATTAAGCCAGTCAAACAGAAGCTAAGGAAAATGCATCCGTAAATTGCTCTATTGATCAAGGCAGAACTTAAGAAGCTCTTGGATGTAGGATTCATAAGGACAATAGACTATGCGGATTGGATATAAAATCTTGTAGCAGTGACTAAACCAACTGGGGGCATTCGCATATGCATAGACTTTAGAGACATTAATAAGGCATGTCCTAAGGATGACTTTCCTTTGCCCAATATCGACATGATAGTAGACCTGACAGCAGGATACGAGATGCTATCCCTCATGGATGGTTTCTCGGGATATAACCAGATTAAAATAGCAACTGAAGACCAACATAAGATAGCTTTCACATGTCCATGGGGCACCTACTATTGGAATGTCATGTTGTTTGGCCTTAAGAATGTAGGAGCTACCTACCAACGAGCAATGACTACAATTTTCCATGACTTTTTACATACCTTCATGGAAGATTATGTAGATGATATTATAGAAAAATCAAAAACAAGGGAAGATCGTTTGAAAGTTTTAGACAAGATATTCCAGAGGCTTGAGAATTACAATGTCAGGTTAAATCCGAAGAAGTGTGTCTTTGGAGTGAAATCAGGGAAACTGTTAGGGTATATCATCTCTCGAAGAGGCATTGAAGTAGATCCAGAGAAAGTAAGAGCTATCATAGAGATTCCTCCTCCAGTCAGCATTGGTCAACTTAGAACCCTACAGGGGAGATTACAGTCCATTAGATGATTCATAGTACAACTGGCAGATAAAATCCACCCCTTTCTGCATCTACTCAAGAAAGGAGTACCATTTGTGTGGACACATAAATGTCAAGAGGCCTTCCAACAAATCAAGGACTATTTTCTTACTCCACCAGTCTTAATGCCACCTACAAAGGGAAAACCATTGATATTATACATCTCAGCAACACAATCAGCATTAGGGGCTCTTCTCGCACAACACGGTGATCAAGGTCGTGAGAGAGCCATCTATTACATCAGTCGTACATTAGTGGGCTATGAACTAAATTATAGCAACATAGAACGTGCATGTCTTGTGGTAGTCTTTGCTACCCAAAAACTTTGGCACTATATGCTCAATCGACAAACGATGTTAATTGCAAAGATAGATCCACTTAAATACCTCCTAAGTAAGGCAGCTTTAATAGGTTGGTTGGCTAAATGGGTCATGATACTTAGTGAGTATGACATTCAGTATGTCGAAAGGAAGGAAATAAAAGGACAGGTGATTGTAGATCAGTTAGCTGATGCACCTATGAAGGCAGATCATCCATTAGTGGCAAACTTTCCTGATGAGTTTCTCTTTAACATTGGCGTTAAGACCAAATGGAAACTATACTTTGATGGCTCACATACAAACTGTGGTTCAGGAGCTAGTATCTTATTTGTCACACCTCAAGGTG
The DNA here is from genome assembly GCA_007115665.2 of Sequoiadendron giganteum. Classification (NCBI taxonomy): domain Eukaryota; kingdom Viridiplantae; phylum Streptophyta; class Pinopsida; order Cupressales; family Cupressaceae; genus Sequoiadendron; species Sequoiadendron giganteum. Next base: position 417,912,989 of record CM021109.1, read on the forward strand.
ATACCATTCCCAAATCATTTAGGATTGCTTTCCCTTGTACCAACAATATAGCAGAATATGAAGCTTTAGTGACTGGGTTAAAAATGGCAGTTCAATGGAAAATTAAAAGCCTAATGGTCTTTGGTGACTCTCAACTAGTAATCCAATAGGTAAATGATGATTACGAGACTAAGGATGAGAATCTTGCACCTTACAAGAGAATGGATGATAGTTTCAAACAGTATTTCAATGACATAACTTTTCAACAAATATCGCGTATCCAGAATAGAGCCACATATGCTATGGCAACCGTGGCTTCCTTGTTGGATATTCCAAGTAATGTGCCTAAGTTTGAGTTTCTGGTTGAATAGCTATTGGTCCCTGCTTATGATGTCCCTAATACTGCGATAGTGTGTACCATCGTTGGTCCTACGTCTCCTTGGTATAAATACATATTCGAATTCCTCACTGACCAAACCTTACCCCAAGACTTGTCCAATAACCAACATCGAACCTTCATTCGAAAGTCAGCTAAGTACACCATCATCGGTGAAACCCTATATAGACGTACCTTAGATAACGCCTTAATGAGATGTCTCGATGCTGAGGAAGCACAAACAACTTTGCGAGTGATACACGAGGGTATATGTGGATCTCATTCGAGTGGTCCTACTCTAGCCAACAAGATTATGAGACTAGGTTACTATTGGCCTACAATGGAGAAAGATTCATACGTCTTTGTAAAGAAGTGTAGACAATTTCAAATACATTGAGACTTGATAAGAGTGCCAAGGCAAGAACTTCATCTAATTACTTCACCATGGCCCTTCGCCCAATGGGGACTCGGCCTCATAGGTAAGATACACCCTCCATCCTCCAACGGCCATAAATTCATCATCACCGCCACTGAATACTTCACCAAATGGATTGAAGCTATTCCCATGACATACATAACTGGCACACAAATATCTAAGTTTATCCTAAACTATATCATTTGTTGGTATGGTGTGCCCCAATCTATAATCACAGACAATGGTTTCCCATTCAAGAACCAAGAAGTACGCCATTTATGTGAATAATTCCACATCAAACACCATTTCTCCACTCCATATTACCCACAAGGTAATGGCCAAGCCGAGGCATCTAATAAGACTATTGTTAGAATCCTTAAGAAGATTGTCAATGACGTTGGTCGTGACTAGCACCTACAGCTTAACCCTGCCTTATGGGCCTATCGCACAAGCATCCATACACCCACTGGCGCCACTCCATATTCCCTTGTATTCGGGTCCGAAGCTATCTTACCTATCGAGGTTGAAATACCTTCTCTTAGGGTATCCTTGAAGGGTCATATTGACGATGAAGAGTACCATGTCTCTAGGTTACAAGAGCTAGAATTGTTGGATGAGCGAAGACAGAAAGCATTAGATCATTTACAAGCATATCAGAATCATCTTCGTCGTAGCTACAATAGAAAGGTTCTAAATAGACATTTTGACATTGGTGACCTGGTATTAATGGAGAATCCTAAGAACCAAGCAGAACAAGAGAAACTAGGTAAGTTTGAGCCTAACTGGTTGGGGCCTTACATTGTCACAGAAGCTTTTGGGTCAGGAGCGTACCAACTCTCTAGTTTTGAAGGAGAGTCGCTTTTGTCACCTATCAACAGTCTGCATCTAAAGAGGTTCTATGCTTAGTCTCTGAGAATCCATGTCTTAATCTAGAAAAATACAAAAAAATGGTTACCTTGATGAAAACCTGGCAAACAGGCTTCATTGTAACACCAAAAAAAAATTGAGAAAATCAAAAAAGTAAAGAGAAATAAATCCGTCCAATAGTGAAAACCGCTTCGGTGGCACTATGGATAAGTACCATGGTGAAAACCTAGCAAACAGGCGCCATGTGTAGTCAAGCATGCTCTTCCGTCTACCATCATTCTATTCAGACTTTTTCACCATCACTCATAATAAATGGTTGTCTTATCCATAACTTGGAACGATTGGCATCTAACATCCATTCTGTCACACTATCCACTCCATCTTCCTAATCTTATTTCCGACTGGGGGAAAATCCTTGTTCTATGACCTAACACCTTGTACATAATTTCACACCATTGAAAATATCCTGAAAAATCCCAAAAAACATTAGAAAACTTCAAAAATAAAAAAAAATCAAAAAAATGTCAGAAAATCCAAAAAAAATAGAGTCAGGTCAGTCATGTCTAGTCAATCATGTCAAGTCGGTCATGTTAAGTCAATCATAGACATAGTCAAACTATGTTACCTCTGCGACTAGGACGTAGGCAAGGCCATCAATTGATGTGCCCCCGAGGCATTAGGTCTGTTAGTCTAGGTTTGTCATGTATCACACACATTTAAATCATGACGCTTTGTACATTCAAAGTCATTGGTCATGTCGAACTACGAGATCTCTGCATGTACAATGTAGGCAAGGCTAATCAATTGATGAGCTCCCCAGACCACACTAGGTCAGTCCAATAGGGTTCATTCATAATCACTATCACACAAGTTGCATATCATAGTTTAGGGAATCATCTCATGTCATACACTGTCAATACACATACACACACTTTTATCAGTCAAAGAATCAAAACGAGTCATGCAACAACAAGGAAAAACATCTCAAGGTCATCAAGTCAACATCAAACACATTGTCAAATCGATCAACCTATGTCTTATGCAAGATATGTCTTTCTTGTCAACAGACGTCATCAACTTGTCATAGTCTCATGTGGCTTGTCACTTCAACGTCATCAGACTCCAAAGTCTTTTAGGGCATGTGTCTTTTATGAAACCAGGCTTTGTCATGCCTTATATAGAAGTCACCAAGTTGAAACCAGACTCAACGTCTTATGCGATATGTGTCATTCTCTCACATTACGCTATGTCAAACATCAACATCAAACAATCCCACAAGATAAGTTTTGGTGAATACATTTATTTGGATTTATGACTTTATATCTTATTTTGTCTTATCTTTTTATCGATTTGTGCAAGATCCTATTACTAGCTTTCTCAAGGATGTCCCTTGAAGGATTTAGAGAAGCAACAATGTCTCAGGACTCTTTTTCTTTGACTGTTGTCTGTCCACTATCTTTTTAAACATTGGTTTTTGAGTCATGTTACTAGTTTCCTCAATGATGTCCGATCAAAGATTTATAAGAGCAATGACGTCTCATGACCCGTCTTTTATTTATCTGTTGTCTGTGGTTTGTCTTGACAAAATGGCTAGGGCAATATTGTCCTTAGTATGAGTTAAGACACTCCTAGTCTGTGACTCTATTTTTCACAGATGGATGACTTTGTACACTATGGTCTATCTCATATCATAGTGTGTACTATCCATCTGTGTCATGTCCCGCCCAATGATGATAACAAGCAAGTATAGCGTATTTGGTAATATATCAAAGATTATGTCTTTTTCTCAATCAATCAACCATCATTATATCTTTTCTCAATCAAACAACCTTAATTTTTTCTTACTAACATTCTGAATTAATTTCATCTTAACATTTCTCTTCAACAACATAATGATAAAGTCCTGTGACACATTAAAAACATTAGGTTATTTTGCATTTGCATACATTCCATTAGCATTTCACATGGTTGCATTGCATCCGAAATCATGACATAATAGGCATGGCATCATCATAACATACATAATGTCAACATCGCATGTATATTACCATCACATATAAATAAACATCACAATGAACATTTGCATCCATTATCCTAAGTAGTTAAGACATCCATAACATCATTATAAAATGCATAACTCATAACATATAGAAACACTCATTTATAACACATATACATACATCATCTAGGAGACATAATCATATAGAAATAAAACATCATCCATAACATAAAGCATATCATGTAGAAGCCACCAAAATCATATATATATATATATATCACTCAAAAATAATGTCACAGTACAATGTCTGAATGTAACCATAAATAAAACATGAGCTCGTAGGCTCTCTGATCAAAAATACAAATGCTACATAAGTCCCTGTAATCATGTCCTGCTACCCCTGCTGTCACGTGGTGATGGTGGTGGAAAAAGACTCGGAGGTGCTCTTTGTGAAGTGGAAGGCCTCTCATATGGACCTACCCTCGGTGGTCCTATCACCCCCTCAGTACTTTGTGTCCTTTGACTCTGAGTATCACTCCTGCTCTGACTACACACCTCTGAAAATGTAGGACCTCATCTATCTGCTAGCACTGCAGCCTCATAAAGATCTTTATAGTATCTAGCTCTATCCACCACTCTAATCAACTCTCGTACCATGCCATCAGATGAGGACCCACTGCAAAGGCGTCTAACCTCTATGAATTGCTGCTCTATCTCATGTCTCTGTGCTATAGCCTGGTCTCTCTCCATGAGAGCAGTGTCCCTCTCTATACAAGCACTGTCCCTTTGGTATATGCATTGTCCCTCTCTGCATATGCACTGTCCCTCTTTGTATAGGCACTGTCTCTCTCTAGTCTCATCGCCTCAAACTCTGCAGTCATAAGTCTGAGTCTCTCCTCCAAATCCTCCCTCTCACCATCTCTAGGAGCATCCTCATCCCGTATCCCCTCTATAATCCAATCTTTGATCTCTCTCTCCTACTCCTCCATCGGTGCCTCCTCCTCAACATCCTCCTCTCCATATCCTGCCAAAATACCCAAAGGGTCTATAGCCACATCCATATCTACATCCTTTGCAACATCCTCTACTCCGACATCTACCTCTACACGCTCCTCAACCACTACCTCCATTGCAGCATGCTCACCCCCAGCCTATACATCCACTCTCCCTTCGATGTTTTCCATCGGTACATCAACTACTACTGCCTCCTGAATAGGTGCATGTCCACCTGCTTGACCCCTTCTCCGTCCTCTCCGTCCTCGTCTCCTGCCTCTACCTCCACCTCTGCCATCATCTCCATCACCTCTACCACCAACTCTACCCATTCTGGAACCTCCACCTCTCCAACATCCTCTCAACCCTATGCCTCGTCTCTCGACTGGTGCTGGCTGGTCAGGATCTATATAAGGAATCGGGCGATGAACCACCCACCATGCATCATATGCATCCGTAGTCCCTGGATCTGCTAATCCATCTCTCCATCCCCACTATAATGGTTGTAATGCCTGTATGTCTGCCTTTGCAGTAGCCACTGGAATCATGGGTCCCCCCATGGAACCTCTCTCGATGACCGAGCAAACTCTACTCTATCCCGAGGCTCGTCCTGAACCTCCCCGAACTCTCTCAAAACTCTGTCTGGAAGATGTCGCTCAATAATGTGAACACTTGAAATAGTCCTCCCAATGAGATATTGTGTCTGTCTGCAGAATGGAAAATGTATATCCTCATCCACCCACTCCTCACAATCCATGTAAGGTCTCCATGTGAACTGATCAAGAATATCCAAGGTGTTTCGCTAGTACCCTGTGTCTCCCACATGGGTCTGCATAATCTATCCTGCATATCGAAACACATACGGGCGTCTCTCCTCTCTCTCTATTGTAACTAGAGGATGGAATTCAACTATCCTCTCTCAACCCCATACCATCAATAGTGTCGTCCCACAGCTCAATGACTGTGCATCTCTGTAGGTGATGTCATGTAAATGGAAGTACAACATCCCAAGTAGACATGGACCCCATGCATATCTCATCTCACTCTCCAACATGCCGACCAACATAGCTCCCCATCCTACTAGAAATCCATGACCCTGTCTGTCTGGAAGAACTATACCCCCAATCAAGGTACATAAGATACAGTCGATCCGATCGTATCTATCTACTAGCACTGGCCATCTAATCTCATAATGCTCGATCCCGAGCCTACTAATGTCATACACCTGATAGAACCGTGCTAACTCCGTCAATCCTCGTTGGGTATCATACATAACCCACTCACCTCTGATAGGCAGTCTCAGAATATTGTACACATCCTCCAATGTGACAGTGGCCTCCCCAGTCGGTAAATGAAATGACGATGTCTCTGAATTCCATCACTCGCAAAGTGTCGTCAACATCCCCCTATTCGCCCGAATGGCAGGCATCGACAAACAATGACATAGACCAAGATTCCATAGAAGCCGAATCTCTCCAGAAGTCAAATTATCTCTCAGATTGAATGTATCAAGTCACGACTCCCATGTATATATCAGATCTAGAACCACCTGCATTTAAACCATGATGTCAAAAAATTTCAAGTTTCCCTTAGCAAAAAATTTTGAAAATTTTACCAGCCAAATGCGGCTCACACTAACAGATGCGGTGCATTTTTGTAAATGCGTTGCACGAAGTCTCGGTTATGGTGCATATTACATATGTGTCACATATTTCCCACATCCCATGTCAGCATACTGCACATGCGGTTTTCTAAACCACATGCGGTGCATTTTTAACAAATGCAATGCAGTTTTAACATCCCGCCTCATTTCAACATATGCGTTTCACAACAGCATATGCGGTCCATAGCTACACATGTGTTTATCCCTAGTGCACATGCGTTGCATAAATACACATGCGGGGCATAATGCTCCACATGCGGCCATTCCCTAAACAGATTAATCTAGCCTCTACGTGTTTTGGAAAATGCGTCGTTTCGCAGTCAGATGCGGCGAATACAACGACATATGCGTCGTTTACGACGCACCGTACTTGCGTAATTACTTTTCTATGCCTAGAAAAACATGAAAAAAATAAATTTGACAAGTTCATTTTTGGGTACATACCAGTGGTCCTGCATCAGCTGGCCGCCTAAAAGTCCGGATCCGATATCCTCGATGCCTAGTGTATGGAATGGGTGCCATTTCCTCAGCTAGTCAAAGAAAAAACTCCACTTTTTCTATCTCCTTTGGGTGCAAATGAATTAGGTTTAACCCTAATTTCTATTTATAGGTGGATTTCAAATGGCATTTTCTCAGCCCTAATCTATTGGCCGCGTAATCTTTCAACTTCCAACAACCCATATTCATCTGTATCAACTCCAAATTCATTTCCGTCAACTCCATAGCATTTCTGACTATCAAATTGACTTATCGGGAATATTTCCTGATTTTTTTGAAACTTTTCAAAAATTGTCAATTTTCCTGAGGGGGCATACCTTAACCTGTTTCATGCTGGGGCACGATCGGGGCATATTTTCTTTGACACAACGCCGTACCAACATTGTATCAAAGAGGGGCAAACTGTAGATACCGAAAATTGGTCTAGGCCTGCGAGTACACATTCGACATAATTTTCTATAGTCTGTGGTCTTGATTAAATAATGTTTATTATTTAATTAACCTTTCTAACACATATTTCTTCTATTAATTAAATACCCCTTTTTAATTAATTCATAAATCATTATTAATCTTTATTCAACTTGATTAATTAAATAAATCATATTTATTTAATTATGTTGTGAACTAATTGATTCTTCCCCCTTTATCTATCAATTAAGTAATTTATTATTTAATTACCCCTTTATCATACTTTTCCAACTATAATTAAATATCCTTACTTAATTATTTATATTTTATCCTTTTCAAAAGTCAAATTAGATAAATTACTTTATTTATTTAATTGAAGTCAATTCATTTTCGAATGTTGAATTAAATTCATATTTAATTCATATTTTAATTAATTATGTCACATTCCTCTATCATTCAGTTATCTAATTCATTCACTCACCTTCTAACTCAAGATCTATTTTAGTTCTCCAGTTATCTTCGAATTCAACACCAGTTTATCTCTGCTAGAAGACTCTCTGTCACAACTAGTTGATTAACTAGTTCTAACTCATATGCATGAATGCATCTATTAATTAAATATCTTTTATTTAATTAATTAACTCAAGTTCGCATTCGAATGCATTATTCTTCAACTTCTAACTTTGGCTTTTGCATACAAAGTCTATTTCTCCTATTTTCGGAGATTAAGATGTTGAACTTGTGTTCTAACTTAGTCTCTATCTTCAATCTCTCCTGAACTCGTGTTCTAACTCACGTTCTATCTAAGACAGAACTCATATCGCATGACATTCATCAATCTCATTTGTTGATCTCTCTTTCAATCTGAGTTGATCATTCGAAAACACAAAATCTATAAAATGGCCTCTCACAATCATTATTCCTCCTCCCGAAATCATACACTTTTGAGAAGAGAAACTATTCTTCGATATTTTGCTTAGACACTTGACAGAATTATACTTGCATTCAAACACAAAAATCTGAGGGCAAGAATATTGAAAAGGAAAAATGGAGAAGAGCAATAGAGATAATTCGAAGGGGTGAACACATATTTGGTGAGATCATTTTGGTTTTATTATTTAGTTTATTTCCTCGTTCTTTGTTGTTAGATTTTAGATTATTATTTAGATTAAGATTTGATCATTGTTATTCTAGTTTGTAGAAAAATCTATGATTTACAGCATCCATTATCAAAACTTTGTTAGTGCAATTAATATTTAATTACACTTGCATAACTTTACTTAGGTTGAGCTAATTTTAGGTCAACATTAGAGTTGCATACTTTGCTTTTATAAAGCAAATCATCTCATTGTAATATTGAATTCCTGAATATATTATTTTGCACATTCGCATGCAAAGCTCTGCTTTTTTATGTTTTCTCTTTTGTGGAAGGTGTTTAGGTTTGCATGTCTGATCTAGGGTTTCTAACATGGTATCAGAGCCTTGACATGCAGCCCCTTCTCAAATTTTGGAGAAAACCATTGCAGATTTCGTTCGGGGTTCCTCGAGGATTTTATGCCTTGAGTTCATTTATGCAGTGTCTTGGATCAGATCAAGCCTCACCATTAGATTCAGAGTGCTAGAAAAAGTCAGGTTTGGCTTTTATTTTGTAGATTTTGGCCATGATTTGCCAGATCTGTAAGGGTTTCAAGTTTGGTATTTTTTTGCAAGCTTTGGAGGTTGCCATTTTGAAGCATTTTGAGCAAAAATGGAGGTCACCATTGCGTTCGCAGCGGCCCAAAACCCTAAGATCGCCTTTCGTTTTGTCATTTTTGACGAAGTTGATCAGGAAGGCAAAAAAAATTTGCCAAGGAGGTCGTACGGCCTCCCCAGCACGCTTTTTGAGGCACAGATTTTAAAAAAAATCAAAAAAAAAATTAAAAAAGGTGATTCTTGGGATCCATGCTAGCACTCATAGTGCAATCGACCCCACCGCCGGGCAGCCACTAGGCGGCCACCCAGCAGCCACCGCCGCCGGTGGCTCCCCCACCCAGCTCCGTCGGCCAGATCCAGCCCCCGCGGCTCCAAATGCATAGGTCGCGGTCATATGGGGGACCGAGCGCTATGCGCCTAGCCCCCAGCCGGCCCCTCAGCCCCAGCTGTGGTTGTATGGAGAACCAGGGGCTCCGCCCCAGCCCCCTATCCACTAGCCCCTGGTTGCCCATAGGACTAGGGGCCGAATTTTTTTTAGCCCCCTGGGCTGCCTGCAGGTCTTATTGGCCATTCTGGAGCACTTTCACGAAATCGGGCATAACTTTTGCATACGGAGTCCATTTTTCACAAATGAGATACCATAGAAAAGCTGATTCCAACGCCAATCTAGTGGTGTTGGTAGTTTTTTTTTATTTTGCTCCAGATTTATTTTGTAAGTCCTTGAACTCAGATGTTGTTGTTTTCCCTCCGGAGGGCATATCTTTTGACTCGGTGATCCTTTTTATTCTTGTGGAATTGGAAAGATGGTTCAGTCCTCTACACAGATCTAAGGTCTATTTTCATTTTCTATTTATGAATGTTAGGAATTCTCTCCTTTTGCATTCATTGGGGATTGTAATAAATGAACTGATATAAAGTTCCTTCGGGGGGGTTTCTTGCATAATAATCTTCATCATGTTTTGATGGCAACTCGCATGGGTTGTAATCTAGTTTCTTTGTTTATTATTGGCCATATTTTGTCTTAGCTTGACACATACCAAATTCATTTTGGTTCACACTTTAGATTGAGAGCCTATGGTTAGTGATCCGCATCGAATCCATCTCAGTTTGAGGGCCATTAAATTTGTGGTTATTGTTCCCGAGTCTATATGGTACTTTTTTCCATGGAAGAGTTTCAATCTCAGTTTTGACATCAGCATTGAGATTCAAGGCTTCCAGATTCTGTCGTCATCATTTCATCTACTGTTGCTTTATGGATTCTAGGGTTGTTCCAGTTTGGTGTTTTCGAGTGTTCCGTGGCATTGGGTCTGCTATCACATTATTATGATTCCAATATGGTTTCTTGTAGACAGAAGTATCTTTCCTTGCTTGCCGGATTGCGGTTCCAGTGTTACTCTACAGTGTTCTTCCAGTGCTTCTTTGCAGTAGTTATCTCATTGTAGGGGGGGTTGTCCCACTGGGTTTTCCTTCTCTACCTCATTATTGCATTTGTACATGGGTACCTGATCAGCCCTAGTTGTCGGGACCCATTCATGCTTGCTTGCATTCATCTTAGTTTTAGGTGCATGCTTATTTTAGTCTCCCTAAGTTGCACTTATGGGGGGGTGTTAGTGTAATTAATATTTAATTACACTTGCATAACTTTACTTAGGTTGAGCTAATTTTAGGTCAACATTAGGGTTGCATACTTTGCTTTTATAAAGAAAATCATCTCATTGTAATATTGAATTCCTGAATATATTATTTTGCACATTTGCATGCAAAGCTCTGCTTTTTTATGTTTTCTCTTCTATGGAAGGTGTTTAGGTTTGCATGTCTAATCTAGGGTTTCTAACAAACTTTGCATTCATTAGTAGGTTATCATTGGACCCAATCAAACTTTGTCATTTAGTCAAATCTTTTGTGAATTCTTTCCCACTCAATAGTCTAGTGTGGAAACTTCACTTTGTCCTCTTTTAGTCCTTTTATGGTCCATTGATTTTCCAAACCTAAAGAATTTCCAACACTTGGTTTGCTCAGGTAGTCATCTCCTTAGATTTCTCAATAGTGAGTACATCTTCGGCTCCCTTTAGTTTCATACCATTTAGCATCTCCATTTTAGTGTCACACCATCTGCATTCACAAATATTTAGCCTCATTTTCATCTCATTTGCATTTTAGAATATTTCTAAAATTCCAAAAAACCCAAAAACATAGTGTCATATTTAGATCATTCTCCCCCATCATCCCAAAGTTGAGCAAAAATTTTATGGTTGAAACTAGATTACATAAAAAGAAAAGACTCATGGATTCCTTTGGACAAGACACCAACTTTCTTGGTTTCACAACTGGCATGGATTCCTTCCCTAATGACATGAACAATCCTTCTTATAACATGGAAAATTCCAATATCAATCATTTCAGTGAGATGAACATCCCACCCTCAACACAAGATCTTTTTGAACAATTTCTCCGCAGAGACTCAAATGGGGAAGTCTTTGAAGAGGACATATTAGTTGTTGCCCAACACCCAGAAGTTGTTGCTTTTGTGGAAGTAGTCTTAAATGACTCCTCCAAATTCCTAGCTATGCTCCTTAACCAAGGGGATAAGTTACCAAATGGATTTGATCGTAACACTCTTTTAGAGAAACATCCCCCAATCCCCCATCACACAATCCTTCCATGGGATCTTCTTCACAAAATATCATCAACACCATCAATTCTACCTCCCTTGGTCATACTACCACCACAACCAACACAACATCTATTGGGGGATCATCTACCCAAACCAACACCACATCACAATCCATCTCCCAACAAACATCCACCATCCCTTCATGAGCAATGGGTGCAACCACCTCAACACTCTTTGGAACTTCATCTAGTTCCATGGGTACATCAGCAAACCTATTATTAGGCTCTTCAAATGCTATGGCAACCAACTCATCCAACCCTTTTGGGAGAAATAAATGAAGAGTTGTCATTCAAGGCACCCAACCTAATTCCTCACAAGTTAATACCAACATTCTTATGAGCCAAAACACCAACATTCCTCATGGCCACAATTTCTTATTTGGGCAAGGTAATCAAGGCACCCAATCTTTCACTCCATTTGGGCATCAACATACTCAAAATCAGCAAGGCCCTCAAATTCAATCAAACATGGCAGGATCTCACATCCCCACTTATGCCTCCCAAGTTCATATGCAATAGCACATCCCTCATCAAAACACTCATTTCCAACAACCACACAATCAGACCACTCATTTTACCCATCGACAACCAATTCCAAATCAAAACATCTCATCACAACAGGTGGGCACTCAAGCCATCCCTATCACCAAAATGTGTGACGCTACCAACAACCCAATTGTGGAAGCACTCACACTCCAACTCGCTACTCTTCAAACGCCAGTGGAGACCTTGCAACAATCCAACAAAAAGTCTTACATGTCACATGACTTGTGTCCATATCCATTTGACACAACCTTGTATATGCCACCCTTTCCTCATGGATATGTGGTACCTCATTTTCCTAAATACAAAGGCAAAATGAACCCTATTGAACACATAAGAGAATTCACCACTAGTTGCATGGACATTGCCTATGAGCAAACATATCTCATGAGACTTTTTTCTAGAAGTCTCGCAGGTCATGCACTGGAATGGTTCTCACTATTTCCTAAAGGAATCAAAACATGGGATGAATTGGCAAACAAGTTTGTTGAAAATTATGCCTATAACATTGACACGGATATCAGCATTGCCTCCTTATGCAGACTTATCCAAGAGGATGTAGGAGAGACTTTTATCCCATTTTTTCAAAGATGGAGAACCTTAGCAAGCAGATGTCTAATAGAAATACCTGAAAAGGAGAAAGTCACCATGTTTGTACAAACTCTCCTAGGACTGCTAAGGTATGGCTTACAAGTCCATTGTTGCACCACCTTTGTTGACCTTGTTGAAAAGGATGTTCAACTTGAGAAAGCCTTGATTGCCAAAGGCGAACTAAAATATGGTGGCAAAACCATCAACACCACCACAAACAATAACGCAAGTAGCTCCAATGACAAAACCAAATACTGGGTTAAGAACAAACACATTACCAATGACATTGTGGTCGATGCAAAAATCATAAATGCAACAAGTCATGTACTCACCATTAAAGGAGTACAAAATCAAAATGCACCTATAACTACACTGACACCAACTGCCAATGCCAATGCTATCCAAAGCAATCCTGCTTAGGCTAATCAAAGGCAGTTGCATCAACCGCGATAATTCCAAAAACGCACATATACCCCTTTGGGTGAACCTATCGAAATTGTCTTGAAGAAACTTCTCCAAAATGGAGTCATAATGTTGGTACGATCAAGCCATCATGGTGGGATGATAGTGCATTTTGTGATTACCACCGTGTCAAAGGGCATAAAACTTCCTCTTGTCATCAGTTGTGAAACCTGGTACAAGACCTTATTGAGAACCACACCATTGAGTTAGGCGGTCAATCATTTACATCTAATGCAGATCATACTATCCACAAGAACCCACTGTAGGATCATAATAAACCCTCCTCATCTAGCACAAAGAATAACAATAATCAAGCCAATCACATCTGTTTTGCCTACAATAACGTTTGTCCTACCTACAATTATCCCGAAGGTACCATTATTAACAATCTTCACACTATTGATGAAGATGAGTGTGTTAATACTATTACCATTAAAAAGGCCCCGGAATGCAATGTCACCATGTGTAAAGTCAAGGTCACTATCTCAGGTCCTTCTACACGTCAGCCTAAAATCACCATACCTGGTCCATCTTCCAAATATTCAAACCCTAAACCAGAGTTCAACCTTATTGAGAAATTGAATAAAACACCCCTCAAATATCCATTCTCGAATTGCTTCGTATCTCACCCGCACATAAGGCCATCTTGGATAAAGTCCTGCAAGAGTCGTTTGTCCCAACCAACATTAATGTCAACCATTTTGAAACTATGGTCAGATATCTAAATTTGCCTCATCACATTACCTTCTCAGACAATGACTATTCCTCACCCAAACCATCTCATAATGATGCCCTTCATATTGAGGTTTTTGTCCACAAACATAAGGCTAGAGGAGTCTTAGTAGATGGTGGAGCAGGATTGAACATCTACTCTTTAAAATTGGTTAAAGCTCTTGGCTTCTCTGATGCATGTGTAGATACTACCAAGAGCATTGTCATCAAGGCATACGATGATGATGAATGTGCTTCTAAAGGCATCATTCCACTCCAAGTGGGACCATATATCATACATACAACATGCCAAGTCTTGGATCGTGACATACATTACAATATTTTACTTGGTTGCCCTTGGATTCATGCTCTAAAGGCCATTCCTTCCACATACCACCAATGCCTGAAATTCCCTTTTGATGGTACTGATATCACTATCCTAGGAGATCCTGATCCATTTCAATATTGTACCAATCTGTGAGCCACTACTGAGCACCAAGTACCCATCAATTGAGAAGCCTCGGCTTCCACCTTTTCCAAAAATATTGACCCATCTGCTCTCACCAAATCATCCATTCCATCAACTTCTACCACACCATCTTCCTTGGCCTCCATACCAATTAAAGACCTTCAGATCCAGGACCTTGGCTGTGGAGAATTCAAATTGAATATGAATTACTGTATCACCACAATACCTAAGCCACCTAAAGTCTATGGTAAACCATGTTTTGCAATCGAGCCCAAAACAACTTTCAAGGTTCCACCAAAAAGTGTTTTCACACTGTGGGGCGATATGGGTAATGAAGTCATTATCAACATAGCTAGCCTGATCTACAAAGACCCAGAAGAGTTGCCTCCACTACCAGTGCATCTCTATGGAAAAGGCTATGATATATGTAAGGACCTAGGTTTTGATGGCACAAGTGGTCTTGGAAAGGCCAACAATGGACAGAGGGAACCTGTTATCATCAATGCAAGACCAAGGTACATAGGGCTAGGGTTTGACCAACTCAAAATTGACAATCAACGTACCTATGAATTTTCAAGTGAGGACGTAATGGCTCCAGAAAGTGTCGAGACAACCGAAGAATCCCTTACCGAAACTAACTCAAATGAATGGGAATGGGGATCTGAGAAAACCCTAAGTGACTATGATATTGATGAACTATTCCTGGATCTTGGTCAACTCCCCTTTGAAGAATGATTCTGACAAGAGTACAATATTGATCCCATTGACTGACATTCCAAAAATAAGGAATGGGTAAGCATTCCTTGGGATCTAGAAGAACATAAGGTGTCCTCGACAATACCTGAAATATCCCGCCCCATTCCTGAGCCCACCCATGAGCCTAACTTATCTGAACCCATTTTCCATACCTCTGAAAGGCCATCTAGTAGTCATGATGTTGATATTTTTGTGCCCTATTATGACTTTGAGTTCAACTCATCAGAATCGGAGTATGGTCCATCCATTGCATCTGACACGGAAGTTGAAATAGACAACTTTACCTTCACACTTGAGGCATCAATTTGCACACTTTTCGCATCTTCCCCATCTTTTACCAGCACTGACAATGAGATCCCCCTTGTTTACCCACAATTGATTGATTGGGACCAACAGGATCCACCAATGATGGACATCTTTCATAATGATGAGGCAATAGCAGAATTCATGGGGCTCCGAGAAGGCATACCATGGGGTGATCACAAATAGGATTTTCCATTGA
Organism: Sequoiadendron giganteum; assembly: GCA_007115665.2. Lineage (NCBI taxonomy): Eukaryota > Viridiplantae > Streptophyta > Pinopsida > Cupressales > Cupressaceae > Sequoiadendron > Sequoiadendron giganteum. The sequence goes on from CM021109.1 coordinate 417,928,586, forward strand.
CCTAGATTGTGCAGCTTACTTCGGGGAGACTATGCAATCCTCCAGTCGCAAAAATGCAAAGAATAAGACAAAAAAAAGAAATGTCTTTAGGTGAAAACCGCAAGGCACCTTCTGACAACAAAATAGTAAAAATAAAGGACGTATCCAAAGGTGAAAACCTCTCAAAGGTGCCTAAGGATGGAGGATTGGACTTTCTTCCCGTAACACAGGAAAAATAGGCCATGCTAATTGAAGACACCATTGAAGTAAACATAGCTACACCAAAGAACCCCAAAATGGTTCTCCTGGCCGCATCATTAACAGATGAAGAAAAAACTGAGTTCCAACAATTCTTCATAGAAAGGAAGGTTAACTTCGCATGGTCATATGCTGACATGCTAGGGCTAGATCTAGAGTTGGTATTACATCATCTTCCACTACTTCCAAATATCAAACCAGTCAAACAAAAGTTGTGAAAAATGCATCCACAAATTGCACTACTGGTAAAAGCAAAACTAAAGAAGTTACTGGATGCTCGATTTATAAAATCAATAGATTATGCTGACTAGATATCCAACATTATCCCTATCACAAATCCAAATGGACAAATCCATATCTACACGGATTTCAGAGATTTGAATAAGGCTTTCCCAAAGGATGATTTCCCATTACCAAATATAGACATGATTGTTGATCTCACAGCAGGGTATGAGATTTTATCTCTCATGGATGGTTTCTCAAGCTATAACCAAACCCAAATTGCAATAGAGGATCAGCACAAAATGGCATTCACCTGCCCATGGTGAACATACTGTTGGAATGTCATCCCTTTGGGCTTAAAGAATGTAGGCGCCACATACCAAAGAGCTATGACAATAATCTTTCATGACATGATGCATATCCTAATGGAAGATCATGTGGATAACCTATTGGAAAAATCTTTGACACGGAAAGATCATCGCAAAGTCCTGGACAAAAAATTTAGATGGCTAGAGGATTACAAGGTTCGTTTGAACCCAAAAAAATGTGTCTTTGGAGTCACTTCAGGAAAGCTTTTGGGATACATAGTTTTACGGCGAGGCATTAAGGTTGATCATACAAAATTCAAAGCAATTCTAGACATGCCTCCACCAAAAGGAATCAATGAGTTGAGAACACTTCAGGGGTAGACAGTAGTCTATCCGTCGTTTCATCGCTCAATTGGCAGACAAGTGTCAACCATTTCAATATCTGTTATGCAAAAGTATTCCCTTTGTATGGACAGACAAATGCCACATAGCCTTTGAACAAATTAAATAATATCTGTTGACACCACCAGTCCTGATGCCGCCCATTCAAGGCAAGTCATTGATCCTGTATGTCTCTGCAACTACAAATGCACTGGGGGCATTATTGGCACAAAATGACAATGAGGAAAAAGAAAGAGCCATATACTACATCAATCGCACATTGATAGGATACGAACTCAACTATACAACCATTGAATGTGCATGCCTTGCAGTTGTCTTTGCGATGCATAAACTAAGACATTACATGTTGAGCCACCAAACACGCCTAGTAGCCAAAATTGATCCACTAAAGTATCTCCTAAGTCGGGCAGCATTAACAGGTCGTTTGGCAAAGTGGGTCATGATATTGAGCGAGTATGACATACAATATGTTGAGCGCGAGGCAATAAAAGGTCAAGTAATAGAAGATCAACTGGAAGATGCACCGATCCAAGCCACTCATCTGTTGATAACTGGTTTTCCTGATGAGTCTATTTTTCTACAAAACCAACCTTACCATGGAAGCTATATTTTGATGGGTCCCACATGGGTCATGGCTCAGGAGCTGTTATTTTGTTTATTACACCACAAAGGAATTCAATTCCTAAATTCATTCTAGATCACCTTCCCTTGTACTAATAACATTGCAGAATATGAGGCATTGGTCACAGGTCTCAAGATAGCAATTAAATGGAAAATTCAAACATTTCTCGTATTCGGGGATTCTCAGTTAGTCGTCAACCAAGTCAATGATGATTATGAAACAAAATATGAGAAGTTGCTTCCCTACAAATGAATGATGGATAGTTTCATGACATATTTCAAAATTATTTATTTTGAACAAATCCCAAGGACACAAAATAAGGCAGTCGATGCAATGGCCACTATTGGATCTCTCTTAGACATCCCTAAAAATGTGACATAATTTGAGTTCTTAGTGGAACAGCTGTTGATGCCTACATATGATATCCCAGAGTGAGAAATGGTTTGTGAGATTGTTGGTCCCAGTTCACCTTGGTACTAAGACATCTATGATTATCTTAAGTCCCAAACCCTACCACCCAACCTTTCCAACAACCAAAGAAATTCCTTTATCCGAAAAGCCGCAAGACACACCATCGTCAGTGACACCTTATACCATCGTGGCTTTGATAACACCCTTCTTCACTGTCTCGACACTGATGAAGCCCAAACAACTTTACGAAAAGTAAATGAGGGTGTTGGAATGATGGATGCATAGGTGTCCTTGATGAACCTACAGTCTTCAATGGAGGACCTTTACCAGGAAGAAATATTCAACCACACATAAAGTATGATAATGGCATTCAAATAGAGATTCTATTATGATCATCTAGATATTTTACAAAGACTACATATGCCTGATTATATAGGCAAGTGCTAAACCAAGAATGCAAAGGATGTTGCCAAGTGTTCAAATCACACTTCATGTGACAACAAGAAACCCTAACCAACTACCTAGGGAATGATAACAAGATGGAGATAAGTTCTAGAAAAGACAACTCATCTTCTAGAATGGAATCTTATCTCAACAACATTATTAAATGATTAAATGCAACCTAGGACTAATATGATTAATTAAGACCTAAGTTAACTTATGCTAGTGTAATAAATAATTAATTACACTAACACCCCCCCATAAGTGTAACTTAGGGAGGAAAATAAAATGCAATGATTATGCATGATGATGATGGGTCCTAGCTGATGGCCATTTTAGGTACCCATGTACATAGAATAAAAATGCAACTAATCTCCCACAAATGGAGAAAAGGGGAAAACCTAGTGGGAAGAAAACCCCTCTCCAAAAAAGCAGATGCAATGCAGAAAGGTGATGATTGGAGGACACAACATCATCCCCCCAAGGACAATAATCATCACATGGATAGAATACAATCAATGCCCCCCCCCCCCATAGGAGGGAAATAGAGAGACAATATAGCCCCCCTAGAAAATGTGATCACCTACAAAAAAGGTAAGCGTATGTAGAAAAAACATGATCCAATGTCAACAAACAACTTGTCTCCCTTTCGGAAGAAACAAAACCAAGTGCAAGTGTAGAGATGCTTCCCATTCCGGATAGGAATTGAAGGAAAGAAGGATGTATATGAATGTTGATGATGTCTCTGAAAGCTGCTCATGTGTCTCCTTGCCTGATGAAGATGAAGATGCCACAACCCACTCAGGTACATACCCGATCAATGTAGAAGGTGACAAATCAGGATGATGCAAAAACTGATGTTGAACATGATCCAAAGACTGCATTGTGATGTTCCTTCCATCGAAGCAATAGATGGAGACTTGATTTCCCCCCCATAATGAAGTGTCCTCAAAACCACTGAGAGAAGATTGAAGCCAATCCAATGGTAGATACAGAAGAAACTCCAATGAAGATGGAGGAAGTCTCATATATGAAATCTCTAAAGAGAAACCAAGTGCCCCCAAGATAGTCTCTAGATTCCCAATCAAGGTTGAGACAAAATAATGAGGAGACTCAAGGAAACTCTGCAAAGTAGAATCTAAATAGAGGAGTGATATCCCCTCAAGAATGTCCTCCAAACCTGTAGAAGTGGCCAAGTTAGCAATCCCTGAAGCAAAGCCATCCTGTGATGTCAAATCTAGAAAACGGAATGTGTCCTGATGAATGATGATGATGGAAGCCTCAATCAATGACTCTGGACAAGGAATCACTGAATGTGAAGGGATACCAATAGTCTCTGATGGAGAAGAAGGATCATCTAAAGCAACCTTGCCAACCTCTTCGGAAGATTCAAGGCAATCCATACAAACAACCTCCTACATAGCAATATCATCATGGGGTACTTGATTTGAAACCTGACATTCTTAATCATGACCATCAGGGAAGGGTGGAGTATCTGAATCTCCATATATCTCCCAAAGCTTAGTCCAAAGGATATAAGGACTATCACAATGATCAATAGAACTCAAAACATCACAATCAGCTTGCATTCCAATGATCTCTAAGACAATGTATCTGCTGCAACTCCAAGAAAACTCATGAATACCCTCACTCAAATGGGGAACTATACCAAACAGATGTGGCAACAATGCAAGTGATTGGAGATGGTGGATGATCCCATCCCACCATTGTTTATAGTTTCCCGTGTGCAACATAGTCAAAGAAGGATAATATGCAAGCCCCATAATGTACAAACAAATTTCTCCAAAATTACAAAGACAATGACCTTCAGCAACAAATAGAAACTTCCAAAGCTGATATGCAACTGAAGTGATGCCCACCAAAACAAAAAACCTTTTCCCAAGCTTCAGGATATCCAAGTTATTGAACAAATGCACCAAATTGAACAAAACCAATGCAAGAGTACCTGGAGCTGAAACTGATCAAAGTGAATGGACGGATGAAAAGAGCTTTGAATTACCTTCCTGATGCCGCTAGGATTACTGAATTTTGATCAACAGTTGCAAAGATATGAGCCTTTATGTCCAAACTAGGGTTTTGACTTTAGTTGACTATAGAATATTCTAATAAACAAAATCTGCAAAACTGATTGCACCATTGGAAAGTAGACCAAATCCTCTTTTTGATGATATCTCGTTTGTCGAATTTTGACACCGTAGCGCAAAGATATGGCAATTTGAAAATATTTGCCCTATTAGGGCCTGCAATCTAAACAGGCGTAAAAAATAAGCACCTAGGGGAAAAAAAATGGATCCCTTGGTCATTGATAGGACCATGGGCTTAAGACTTGCAAAAAACGAACGTCGTCAGCCAGAGCACCAGCAGAGCGGCAGCTGGGCGAAGCGAGCGGTGTCGGGGCGGCACTGCTGGGAACAAGCGAGGCCCCTGGTCGCTACGGTGACCGTAGTAGGGGCCGGGAGTGAATGCCTGGACAAACGCCGGTGGACAATTGGTATGCAGTCGATGGGAGCACCATCGGTGGAAGGATGGCCGGCAGGCGGGCGCCAGAGAATGGGTCGGTGGGGTCGACCGGACCAGCAAGGCTATCAATGATGACACCAGATGATGACAGTCGAAGGGATAGGGCCAATCGGTCAAATTCTGCAGATTAATATAAATGCCGATGATGAAAAAACTATAGCCCCAAAAAAAATATTAATGCCGATTGTCCAATAAAATACCAGGTCGCCCACAAAATGAAATTTTTGCAGAAACCATATAAAAATTTGTCCGTTTTTTAAAATGAAAATTGCCCAATGACTTAGAAAAAATTTTCCATGATGGAGGACTGAAAGGGGAAATTTTCTTTTTGCAAAAACTGTATGAATCATACAAAATGCAAAAAACCCTAGATACCTCGAATGGCTCCCGGTGTGAATATGTCCAAATCGGACGAATGGGCTGGTGATCTATAGGTTTTGAGGCCTTCTAAGTGCAATGGAGAGGTCGAATAGAGCCTGATCTACACCAGAAAATAGCTTGGTCTCCAGGTGGAACCAACTAGCTTGCAAGATAAAACCCTCAAGCCTGCGATGAATCTCACTAGCCAAACTTTCTTAATCCTGAGATGAACCTTCACTAGAATAGCTCTGCTACCATGTTGGAATGATGGATGCATAGGTGTCCTTGATGAAGTTGCAGTCTTCAATGGAGGACCTTTGCCAGGAAGAAATATTCAACCACACAGAAAGTATGATAATTGCATTCAAATAGAGATTCTATTATGATGATCTAGATATTTTACAAAGACTACATATGCCTAATTATATAGGCAAGTGCTAAATGTAGAATGCAAAGGATGTTGCCAAGTGTTCAAATCACACTTCATGTGACAACAAGAAACCCTAACCAACTACCTAGGGAATGATAACAAGATGGAGATAAGTTCTAGAAAAGACAACTCATCTTCTAGAAGGGAATCTTATCTTAACAACATTATTAAATGATTAAATACAACCTAGGACTAATATGATTAATTAAGACCTAAGTTGACTTATGCTAGTGTAATAAATAATTAATTACACTAACAGAGGGTATATGCGGATCTCATTCGAGTGGTCCAACGTTAGCTCGAAAAGTCACCAAACTTGGATACTATTGGCCAACATTACAAAATGATGCTCTTCATTTTGTCAAAACATGTCAGAAATGTCAGGTGCATAGTGACCTAATTCACACACTTGCACAAGAACTGAGACCGATCTCTTCTCCATGGCCTTTCACACAATGGGGACTCAACCTCGTGGGCAAGATCCATTCATCCTCCTCTAATGGGCACAAATTCATAATCACCGCCACTGAGTATTTTACTAAGTGGATTGAAGTTGTCCCTCTCACTTACATCACCGATATGCAAATATCAAAGTTTATCCTAAATTACATCTATCGGTATGGTGTTCCACAGTCCATCATCACAGATAATAGGATTCCATTCAAAAATCAGGACGTTCATGAACTTTGTGAGCGATTCCACATCCAACATCATTTCTCCACCCCATATTACCCACAAGGTAACGGCCAAGCTATGGCGTCAAATAAAACAATTCTTCGCATTCTTAAGAAGACCGTCAACTACGCTGGCCGAGATTGGCACCTACAACTTAATCCTGCTTTATGGGCCTATCATACCAGCATTCATACCCCCATTGGAGCCACTCCATTTTCCCTGGTTTACGGATCTAAGGCCATATTGCCCATCAAGGTCGAAATTCCTTCTCTCCGAGTCTCCTTGAAAGGAATGATTGATGATGAAGAGTACAGACAGTCTTGCCTACATGAGCTAGAAATTTTAGAAGAAAGATGACAAAATGCGTTAAATCATTGGCAGGCATATCAAAATCATCTCTGCCGAAGCTATAACAAAAGAGTAATGGTGAGAAATTTTGAAATTGATGACTTGGTCCTCATGCAGAACCCAAGAAATCGGGCGGACCGAGAAAAATCTGGAAAGTTTGAGGCTAATTGGCTTGGTCCCTATATTATTCCTGTAGCATTCAATTCTGGAGCTTATCAATTGGCCACACCTAATGGAGAACAGTTGACAAAACCCATCAACAGCTTACATCTGTGAAATTTCTACACATAGCATCAAAAAGCTTGGCTAAAAACCTAAAAATACAAAAAAATAGAAAAATAGAAAAAATCATCCCATGATGAAAACCTGGCAAATAGACGTCTTGGTGACACCAAAAAAATCAAAAAATAGCAAAAATAGTAAAAAGAAATAATTTCATCCAATAGTGAAAACCTAGCAAACAGGTGCTTTGGATAAGTACCATGGTGAAAACCTGGCAAACAAGCGCCATGTGCAGTTGATCATTGCTTCACCATCTACTGTTACTCTCATCAACTTTTATCCACCTTCCATAATCACCAAGGCCTGACACATCCACAACACTTATCCTAAGTCCTGTCAATTCTGGCCATGGTTAGCATTTGGTTGACATCATACCTTGCATATCCTTGCCTTTTGCCTTGCGTTTGCCTATCTCCATATCATGGGACTCAGGTAATCCCCAATCTATCTAAGGGAAAGACCTTCATCATATAACTGCAGTGGGTGTCGCACATGATCCCGCATTCTTAAAAAAACTTGAAAAAATCCTAAAAATCTGAAAAAGTCCTGAAAAAATCTTACAAATCTGAAAAAGTCCTGAAAAAAATCCAAAAAATCTGAAAAACGACCTAAAAAAAGATCTAAAAATTTGAAAATTTCCTAAGAAAATCCAAAAACAAAGTAGAATTGAATGTCTATCTAGTCAATCCAATTAGTCTCATCAATCAATCTTTTGTCCACGTCTGAACTACGTTGTCTCTGCACACTTGCTACGTAGGCAAGATTCATCTTTGAATCCCCAAGACATTAGGTTAGTCTTTCTAGGTTTGTCAAAATAAAATCATGATTCCAACTTGTGTCCTTTGGACAAGGTCATTGGTCATGTCAAACTACGAGGTCTCTAAGTGCATGATGTAGGCAAGGCCATTAATCGATGAGCCCCCGAGGCTGCACTAGGTCAGTCCATTAGGGTTCATGGCACTACACATTCACACACGTCAAACTATCTTCAAATCAAGCAAATCTTCTATCGAATCTCAAGCGAGCATTCTATCAACAATCTGTGTCATCAATTCAACATGTCAACAATGACATGTAATCAAATTCTATCAAGACAATTCAACCTGGCAAAATTTGGGTTCTTCTTCAGATGTGTCCTTCTGAAAAGCAACTCTCATCATTTCTTTATGCTTTTGGATGTGTCCTTCCTAAGCATCACCATCATCATCTGACACTTTGATGGATTCTCCTAAATCTGAGAATTGATCTCCTAGATATCAACGTCATTCAGGATGTGTCCTTCCTAAATTTGATATCACTCGACATTTGGCAACACTTGACATTAAAACACTTGGCAAACACTTGGCATTAAAACACTTGGCAAACACTTGGCAAACTTTATCTGTCTTTTTGATGGTTATCATGATATTAGTTCCTTATGTCATAGGAGCCATGACATATCATGATGATTATCCTTGTCTTTTTATGATCACCCTGCTACTAGTTTCTCAAGGATGTCCTAACTTCAGGATTTAGAGAAGCAACAACATAGTATGGTGATTTTTCTATTTGTTTTTTACTATCATGTGGCTAGTTTCTCAAGGATGTCTTGACATTAGGATTTAGAGAAGCAACGACGTCTCATGATTAGTCTGGTTTGTCTAACGGTTGGACATGACAAAATGACTAGGAGTAATTAGGTTCCTCATATGATTCATGATCATCCGTGTATGCGACTATTGATCTATGTGATGGTTCGACCTTGCACACTATTGATCTACATCATATCATAGTGTTTGTCGGCCATCATGATATTTTTTCCCAATGATGATTAAAGAGAAACAACTAGAATAGCACTATAGCAAAGATTTGAAGGATTTTGTTTCTGCACTAACATGCATGTCTTTCTTCGCACTAACATACATCTTCATCTTCTCTCATCTCATTTTCTGATGATATCCTGTGATATACACAAAAACAAATTTCCATACATAATCATACGAGCATCTCATATTCATATTTCACATCTGCATAAATCAAATATCATAATTCACATTGCATAATGCTATCATTTGCATCCATCATGAACCATCATTTACATCAACATATAGGCATCATAAATAAAATTTGCATGAATATATAAGCATCACATCATCATCACATTATATAATGAATACATACATAACCACATCCATAATTGCATTCATAAACATAAGCATAACATCCATACATCTCATAGTATCATAAAAGCATCACATAGCATCTAGTAAAGCATAAAACACTTTAACATATAGAATCATTTAGGCCACATCAAAAACCGCATCGCATATATATAATCTCAAAAATGTAATGTCACAGGATAGAGTCATATGATATCCCAAAAATGGAGCTCGCAGGCTCGAATATCAAAATATGAAAGTATCTAAAAAAGAAGTCCTATGATGTCCCTCCTTCGTCCCGTGGAGGTGAACTGCGAGGTAGTTGTGGCTAACCAACTACGTGAAAGGTGACCTGGATGGGAGTATTGTCCTGAGTCTAGCTCTGAGATCTCGATGGATCGGTAACAAGATGTTGGCTCTACTCTGCTTGGTGTCCTAATGACACTTATCTATCCCCATGCTCTGACCTATGGTTGTGTCCTGATGAATGCCTATGAGAGCTATGTGACTTGTGACCTGATGACTGCCCTGAAGAAGTCAACCCCTAGCACTAGTATGACTGCCACTATGTGACCTATTGTTGTAATGTGTCCAAGTTCCACTACATGTCCTACTATAGGATCGAGAAAAACCTAGGTCTCGTCTCTCTAGGGGAACAGCCTGCTCATATAGTAACCTGTACTGCCCCCTGCTCTCTGCCATCCTGGCCAGCTCCCGAGCCATATCCACTGTTGGCCCAACGCACAACTCTGCAAACTCAGTAACCCACTGATCTGACTCCTGTCGTCGAATAACGGCCTGATCCCTCTCAACCTCGGTAACCTCTAACTCTGCTGCCAAGGCCTTATTCTGAGACAAGGTCGCATCTAGTCTCCTTTGAAGATCTGTGATCCTCTAATCAATAGTGGCATCTGCAAGAAAAATGGGTGACCTGTCACCCTCCTTGTCTCCGGTGATCATCCACTCTCGCAACCTCCAGTCTGTCTGTAATGCCCCACCACGCAACCCTAGAGGAAGTTGCAATTAACTACTCAAACAAACTAATTTTTATTTTTTTAAAGTACAATTAATATGCAAGATCACTAACTATTGCAACAACCTCTAAGGTTACGAGACTGAGATTACTTAATAACCCATGAACAACATTAATGAATTGAAACCACAACATTTAATTACTTATGACATTAAAGACACATACATTCCAAACAAGATAAATTACATCAACTAATAAGAGATACCATAAGATCCCAAAGTACAATAATCTACTAAGGAGATTACATCTCTCATTCCCCAAATGAGGTAAATCTAAAAGAATGATTACATATTACAACTTCCACCTCGATTACAAAGAGGAGTAATAAATTACAAGATTAACTGAAATGAAAATAAGCATAAAGAGTAACTGGATCTCATGAGCTCTCCAACTAGAAATATCGTCAACACGAACAAGAAGAAAGCCCAACGGAGTAAGGTGCACACCACCCAACCAAGTGGAACCCAAAGGCCCACCCCCCGTGCTAGGAGATAGTAACAAGGATTCCTAGACAATACCAACTACCTCTAGACACAAGCTGAATCATAACTGAACCAATCTGACACAACCAATCACATGTACCACACAAGTACAACTCAAGTTCAATGTGAGTACAACTCAAGTACAACTCTAACATGGTTGCATTGCTTCCAAAAATAACAGATCAGGTATGTTAAGAAAACCATACACATAACAATCAAGTATGAACTACAAGTGCACCATAACATTACTGACATGGATTACATTGCTTTAGTTATCACTCGAATAAACTACCTCTGAAGGTTACCCAGTTTACCTCTTACGGCTCTGGCCCCTAACGGAAGTCACTCTTCTACTTGACAACATACATTCAAACCAATTACCAAGGGAGCCCAAGTGCATACAAAAGAGATACAACAAACACTCCAACACAAGGAGGTAACATGTAACGAGACTCATTCCAAACACTGGAGGCAACAAAACACATAATTCACTCCTTCCAAATGAGGCACAAATCGCATAATCCACTCCTTCCAAACAAGAATACGAAGGAATATTTACTGAAGGTAATTGAAATAAACTACTTTTGGATATTCTAAATCCATTTCCTTTTCAAAATGATTTTACAACAAAGATAGTAATTGCCTTAACTGAATAACGGATTAATACAATTAATTGCCTCATCAATTGTAGAGAAGTGAAATACTAACTTTAATAACCAATTGAAATCCATTATTACTTTTAAAAACATCATATATCCGTTGCCTTTGTAAAATTCAATAGTTTATTGTCTTAATTAAACTAATTTTAATATTATCTCTTTCAGAATAAAATTTAAACCAAATATTTAATCCTTAACTGTTTGAAAATACTAATAAAATAAAGTGGTTACTTCTGCGATTCAGAACATATCATTTTAAAGATAACTATATCTCATTGCCAAACAAATAATTTTAAAATCCATTAACCTCTCAATTAAAACATGTTACTTTTAAATCCAATATTCATTCTTTCCAAGTATATTATTTAAAATTAAACCATTAATTGGACTATTACGTATTGACTTAAGATTTTCCCAAATACATTTAAAACATGACATTATTTAAGTCAACCATCACGTATATACACATTTAAATATTTAACCCTCACTTAAATACATATATTTGAATTTTGATTTCACAATTTTATATATATATATATTTAACGCCTTACATTATTGAATTCCCCAACCAATCTTATAATAATAATATATAAAGATATAAAATATCTAAATATCTAAATATTATATAAAAATAATAATATAAAATATTATATACCTCTTTTTTATAAATAAAATAAAAAAAAAGCGAAATTGAAAAAGGTCATACGCGGATCTCAGAAAACATGCGGGTGAGAGGCACACCCAGCAGCTTGGTGGGGGGGCGACTGTGTAAAGACACAGTCAAACCCCATTTTCATGGGGCAACTGTCTTTACACAGCCTAACCCTTGCCTTATGGGGTGTCGTTGTGGAGAGGGGCAGCGCCTCCACACTGCTTCCCATGGGTGGCCATGGGGAGAGCTTTGGCCTCCCCCAAAAGTCAAAAAAAAAAAATTGCTTTTTTTTTTTTTGGTTATTTCCTGCGACATTTCAATTTCGCCTACAGGATATCGACAAACCTCTTCTTCTTTTTTTAAATAATTATCTAGCAATGATAATATATATATATATATAAATGTATGTATATGTATATTTATTCTCCAAGTATATATACATATATACATATACAGATTTATTAAAACCATAGATTCAAAAGAGCAATTTATTTCAAGAAATGGTTATTTATAGCCAAACTTAATTTTATTTAATCAGTTGAACAAATAATATCCAAAATGCTCAAATGCACCCATATTGCAATATTTTCCTTGAAGGAAATGGGTTGCAAACAGAGGTTTTAAAGTTCTGAAATAGATTTAAACTAGGTTCTATCTTGCAAATCAAATAAGGTTTAAATATACAATTTTCAAATAGCAAATCAAATTGTAAATTCTTTCAAAATGAAACAAAATTTATCAAAAGAAAACCTGGTTCCAAAAGCTTAAGAGATTGGAAAAATGGTGCAACGATTCCTTCAGAGCTTCCAGTTTCTTCCTAGAAAATCAACAGAGTTCCTTCACAACTTCAAACCAAAACCCACAAAACCAGAAATTTCTTTCTTCTCTTTTTCTAATTTTCCAATTTTTTCATCCTCCCCCAAAAACTCCATGAAAATCCATAATAATGAAAAAAATATATCAAAAATATCTCATCAACCACCCTCATAAATTTTGAAAAATAGAAATAGAAAATATTTCAAAATATCTCTAATTTCAATTTTTGCATTTAAAATTTTCAAAAATGAAATTAAAACCCTTTTTTCAATTTTCAAACTTATTTTCAGTTCAAAATATCTATTAATTTCCAAAATAAATAACTTAATTCAAATCAACACAATTATTTTAATTAATCAATAAAATAAATCTAATCCAAGATTAAATTATTTTATTAATTAAATTAAATTAATTAATAAATTAAATATTTCTAACACTATAACCAGATTCATTTAATCAACAACTTAACTACATAGGCCATTATTTAACTTTTTCTAACTTGTAATTTAATAAAATTCAGGCAAATTAAACAATATTTAAGTCAACAGAACTAGACTAAACCGATAACACATTATGACCAGGGTGATGACTTGGCACGGAAAACCTAGCTACTATCTCCCAATCGAATACTATTGGGCAATGGACACGCTCAAACCTGTGAAACCAAGTGGAGTCAATGTCCTGTATCTGTCAACCTGTGAACAAAGAGTATGCCGCACATGTATATTTGCATCATATAAAACACACCGTGAAGAGGAAATCGCAGAATCGCAGGGTGCTCGCAAGCGAGTGATGCAATCTCATCCCCTTCACCAATATAGTGTTACAAACTGATGAGTCTAACATTAATAATTTAATCAACAACATAAAGCATCATTAATTTTGAATATTCTCTATGCTAATCTAAAGCATGCCATAATGATACATCAAAATAAATTACCATCACATCAAAAGAGAAAAATGGAGGGGTATTACACTGTCTCATCCTCCCCCTCATCCTCCCCCTCATCCCTCTCCTCCTCTCCTCGGACCTCCTCCACATCTATATCAAGAGGTTGTCCCCTAACAAATGGATCCTCATCTGCCCTCACCTCTGCCTCCTTCTCTCCCCCCCTGACCACATCCTCTGCCCTCACCTTCACCTCCTCCTCACCCCCTCTAATCTCCTCCCCTACCTCCTACTCGGCTGGCATCTCTCTCTCCTCACCCTCCTCATGAATGGGTGGCAATGGTGCACCACCCACCCTCTACTTAACTCTCTTGGGCTATCTCTGCCCTTTGTCATCCCTCCTCCTCCTAACACCCCTCCCATCTTCTTCATCCCCTCCTGCCCCACCACCCCCATCATCCCTGTCTCCTCTTCCTCCATCCCCCTACCTCCATCTCTGCCTTTGTCCCCCCTGCCTTCATCCCTACCACCTCGACCTCCTCTCTGTACCCGTAGGATGACTGATCTTCGATCTATAGGTAGCAGACCATCTAGATCTATCAATGGGATAGGTCGGTGAATCTACCACAGGTGTCGAACTCAGTAGATGTACCTACATCTGCTAGACCACCCCTCCACATCCACTAAACTGCAACAAGACCATCTACTTGCTGCTCAGCCACTGTCACTACTATGGGCGTCCCCCATATGGTCTTTTTGGAAGATCGTGCATACTTTGCGGTGCCTATTGGCACATCTTGCTGCTCCCCGAATTGTCATAGTACCCGCTAGGGTAGGTACATCTCTATGATCTATTGGCTTTGAACCATGCGGCCAATCAAATATCGAAATTGTTTGCACAATGACAGATGACCATCCTCATCTGGCCACTAACCGCAATCTCTATATGGCCTCCACACAAAACTAATCATGGTGCCAATCTTGTGACACCAATAATTGGTATCCCCAATGTGAGTCTGACTGACTGAACTCGCATATAGATAGACATATGGCATCCCATCTCCCAACTATTGCATTTATACTAGTGGCCGAAAAATAGGAATGCGCTCCCATGCCCAGATCATGAGGAGAGTAGTCTTGCAACTGATACTTTGGCCCTGATGATAGATGACCTCATGCAGCTGATGATATAGCATGGCCAACAAACAAGGCCCCCAAGCAAAAATGGTCCTCTGTCCTCGCATACGGACTAATACATCCCCTCATCCAATAGAAAATCCATGACCACGGTGATTTGGAATCAATAATCCAGCAATCAGGGTCATAAGCATAACATCCCACTTGGGAAACTAGTCGGCCACAACATCCCAGCCAATCTCATAACCGTCAATGCCTAGGTCGGCACCACCGACATCCTCATACATCTCTGATAGAACCTATCGCCCTTAGTGTGGATCATATACAACTCTCTCTTCATTGATCGGTATGCGAAGAATGCGGTACACATCCTCTAGGGTGACCATAGCCTCTCTTGTAGGCAGATGAAAAGAGCAAGTCTCCAAGTGCCACCTCTCACAAAAGAGTTGTCAGCAAACCCTTGTTTGCCCAAATAATGGGCATGAATGTGATGTAGTATAAACCCAGTGTCATCAGGCATTGTTCTCCCTATCGCTCAAATGGTCTCTAAAGGCGTATGTCGTTAGCCTAAACTCTCACATATAAATCGGCACAATTCATCTCTGCACAGGCAAAGACAAAAATTAGCACACATGGGACAACATTGTTAATAGATTATTACTATTTGGAAGTAAAAGGTGCATCTAAAACTAATATCTGCATAAAGTCAACACTGGTCAACTTTGGTCAACTGCAATTGTGTCGCATTGACTAGAAATGCATCACGATTCATCACTTGCGGCTTTGCACATGGCAGTTGCATCGCAATCTATCAAATGTCTCACCCTATCTAGCAATTACGCAGCCTAACAATGATTGTGTCATTCGATATGGCAATTGCGTCATGATTTCTCAATTGCATCATTTAATCTAGAAATTGTGTTGCAACATTGTAGATGCATCGTGGAATGCCTCACTTGCGTTGCAATCTGACGATTGCATCGTTTCCCCTATCAAATGCGGACTTTTATACTTTGGCCTATCTACCCAATGCACTTGCGTCACAATGCAAACAAATGTGTCAAATGTGAAGGCATTTGCGGCTTACACGACAACATTTGCGTCGCAACACATTCAATTAACCCCCCACAAACCCCTCATAAGTGCATAAAATTTAAAAATTTACAAGTGAGATAGGGTACTTACCGGTGCCTCTGTGCCTTTAGGTCGTCGGAAGGTCCGCACACGGTAGCCACGGTGGTCTGTCACGAGAATCACCATCGTCTCCTTAAGCTCTAATCTCTGAAAATTTTATATAGCAAATGAGCAAATGACACTTGGTTTTGCTTTTTCAACCTATTTATAGGCTGAAAATTAGGGTTTTGACCTAGTAGGCTTGTACTGGAGGCCCATTTGACTGTCTTTCTCTAGCATTTTGGCTAGCTTAGCATTCTGTACTGCTGAATCTAATCACGCCATTGTTCCTCTGGCCATTAATTGAATTAATCAGGACACTTTCCAAATTTTTCTGACCCCGAGTCAAAATTTGAAAATTTTCTTGAGGGGGCATAGGCACTTCGTACCTTCGTTGGGGCATATTCGGGACTTGTTTTCTTTGCCATAACGTGATAAACTGCATTGTGACAAAGAGGGACAAATATAGACACATAAAAATGACCAAAGCCTGCAAGCAATATTTTACCACCTCTCATCCTAGCATAATTATGACATTTTAATTATGTTTCTAACCCACCTTCAACTATCAATTGAATAATGCATAATTATTTATTTAATTCATGATCTTCTATTCTTCATGATTATTAAATAAATAAATCTTATTTATTTATTTATTTAATGTGTCACTAATTATCAAAGTCATCTCATAATTAAATAAAGTCTCATTTATTTAATTAGTCTATATCATTAATGTTCTCTTGATTATTAAATAAATATATTTTAATATATTTATTTAATATGTCACTAATCCCTAAATCCTCTTTTAATTAATAGATTTATTAATTTATTTAATTAATTAACTAGCTCTTCTAAATTAAATAATTATTCCTAATTATTTAATTGCTTTATGTGACACTTCCATCTTTTTAAATAAAACAATTTATTTAAAAATGTCTCACACGGTTAACTGATTCTTCTTTTAGTAATTAATTTCAAAATCAATTACTTATTATCTCACAAAATCCAAATTTTGAATTAATTTAATTCAAAATGGAAATATTCTTCTACAAATCAAGTAATTTCTAAAATTACTGATTTTCTAAAATCTTATCTTCTTATATGTTGATTTTTGCTAATTTCATCTCACCATCACATTCATTTTCCATCATTGATCTAATTTCCTAAATTAAATCTTGTCCACACATTTTAGAATTTTACCCTAACCCTAACTGAGAGTTGGAATTTTGAATCTTGACCATTGATTCTAGGGCATTTCTCAATCTCTCATCTCATTTGTCCATTCAAGATTGCATTTTCTATAAAATGGCAATCTTGTCCTCATTTTCAACATCTCTTAATCTTGTAATTTCTGATTATTGTCTCTCGATCTTATCATTTAATATCTTTTTCATTTTTCATCTTAACTACTTGCATTGTAGAATTAATTTTCTTGTGCAACAACATTTAAGAAATCCTTCAAATCTTTGTTTAGGACTAGGTGTTAGAATCAAACATGCTCTGATACCATGTTAGAATTGGCTATGGATGCCAAGATCTATAGACCAAATGGAAAGCACAAAGAAGAGAGAAAATAATATGACAAGAATAAACTATATTCAATGTCAATGATAATGGAATTGCTTGATTTTACAATGAGAGACCCCTTGGTTATATAGCCAAGGTGAGAACATAGGAGTGCATAAGATTATGACAAGTGTCGTAATCTTATGACATGAGACAACAATGAAAAGCTATCACTCCACCTAAAGTGGAAAGGTGATAATGTGATAACCACCACAAATAGTGGATCTACCCACAAAAGGTGGAACCCTAATCACATGATATGTCCATGAAAGGTGGAGGTGATAAAGTAATAAGAAGATAAGTCCACCAAAGGTGGAAATTCTCCAACAACTCCTATGTGGTCCCTAAGTAAACTTAACTAAGGTGTAATTATGACCTAGGAAAAGGTACAAAATATTTAATTACACCAACACCCCCCCTTAAGTGCAACTTAGGGAGAATGTACACAAATGCAAACAATGCAAGATGGGTCCCGGCAACTAGGCCATCTTAGGTACCCATGTACAAATGCAATGCAATCTCTCACAAACGGAGAAAAGGAGAAAACCCAGTGGGACAAAACTCCTCTCCAAAAGAGAGATGAAATATAATAATGAAAATTCTCTCAATCATGAATGAGAAGGTAAAAACCCCATGTGAGGAGAAAGACCCCCCCATAAGAGAGAAGTAGAAGAGAGACAAGGTAGCCCGCCCTCGATGTTGAGTCTCCTGCAATGATGGTAGAAGCTCGACATTGAATGCTAAAGATGATCCAATCTCGCCGAACAACGTTCCTCCCCTTAGGAAGAAACAAAACCAAGGATGTATGCAGGATGTATGATGTCTCTGAAGCATGCTCAAGTGTCTCCATGTCGATGCCGAAAGATGACACACTCCAAACAGGCGTTCTAGGCCACACTGCTGAAAGGTACAATCCAACATCTAGTGGAGAAGAATGTAGAACATGATCCAAAGAGAAAGATATCCCCTCTAAAGACAAAGAAGCCTCCTCCAAATGTTGTCCAAAAGTATCCACACTCATGTCAAGCTGCAAAGAATGATCATGTAGAGAATGAACAAGAGGGTCAGAGTGTTCCCTCACAACAACTGAAGAAGGAGCATCTTCATCAATGAGAAGATGAATGTCATCAATGATGTCCCCCAAATCTGCAAGATGAGACTCCACAAACAAGTCTGAAATACCTGTCAAGAAGCCATCCAAAGTAGCCATATCTGGAAGACAATGTATATCCTGCTGCACTGAATCACAAGGAACCTAAACTGTGGAATCACAAGCATCATCAACTGCAACAGTAGATGGAGGAGATGAAATGCATGGCTCAAGTATTGGATCTGATGTGAGAACTCCCAAGTTCAAGTAGCCAAAAGTCTCCTCGGAATTCACACTAGAAGTGTGATCAACAGTCGAAGGAACAATGTCACCATCAGAAGAAAAATCTGCAAAGGTATACAACCGAGATGAATGATCAACCACCCCAGTAGCAATAATCTCTCTACTCTCCAAGTCTTGAATGATGACTGAATCGAATGTGAACTCCACAGTTCTCCCATTTCCACCATGTGTAATCTGATATATGGAAAGAAGATTGTTCGTCAAATGAGGAACGCACAAAACATCCTGAAAAGTGTTTTCCCCAAAACTAATAGATCCCTTCCCAAGTACACTCATGTATGTGTTGTTTCCCATCAAGATAGGAGATATAGAACAAGGCTGAAATGAAGAGAATATAGATTGTGAAGATGCCATATGATGTGATGCTCCTGAATCTAGAAGCCATCTACCTGATCCTGGACTTGAATAAGCACAAAGAGCTTGACCTTGATTTCCTGATGTAGATGAAAAATCAGCAAGACCTTTTCCCTTAGATTGTTTTGAAGAAGAAGGAGAAGAAGCTTCTTTCATTCTAGAAGGCAAACCAATTTGATTTCTTTTGAGAAGATTTTTCAACTCATCAATATCCTTCTTATAACAATAATGTTCTTCATGTCCATCCTTCTTGCAATATGCACAAAAGGACCTCTCCTTCTTAGATGATTTCTCTTTTGAAAATAAATTTTTATGTTCTTCTATGGATTGTGTGTTCTTTTTAGGCTTGTACTTATTCTTTTCTTTGCTACTTGAAGACTTCTCATCTTTTACAACCAAGGCATGTGATTTTGAAGACATCAAAGTACCCATTTGAATAAACTTATTTTTCTCTCGAATCAAAAGATCTGTGAGAGCCTCAAAAGATGGTGATGTGAAATTGCTATTTGTCAATTGTTGAGTCTGAAAACTTGAAACAAAGGCTGCATACTCAGCTGGAAGCTTGTCCAACAAGTTAAAGACCAATTGATCATCCTCTTTCTCAATACCACAATCTTGTAGTTGTGCTCTTAGCTCATTTGCTTTAGTGACATAATCTTGAATAGTATCAAATTTCTTAGGATCAAGGCTTAAGAGATCATTTTCAAGTTTGTATCCCTTAACCTTATCAACCTTGCCATACAAAGTAGCAAGCTTATCCCAAGCTTCATTGGCTATAGTACATTTATCAACATGAAAAATGAGATCATCTGAAATGAACTTTCTTAGTGTACCCAATGCCATAGAATTTTTAGTGAGCCAATCCATATATGCAATTGCATCTGCCTTAGGGTCTGCAGGTGCAGTCATGGTTCCATCAATGTAGAAAATTAAACCTTTTTCCATTAGTTTACTTCATGCACGTACTTTCCATGTAGCATAATTATGTGCAGTTAAGAGTGGAACTTTAGATGAACCCATGATGGAATGCAAGAGCACAAAATAAGCACAATCACACAAAATACACCCCCCCAAATTCACTCAATCAAGAGACCCCCCAAGCAATATCTGATTTAGCACTTTATATGTAGTGCGTTTACAATTGCCACTGCCAAAAATAGCAAAGTGGACTTTGATTTTGGTACATGCAAATTGCCAAAATAGGCCACAAACTCACAATAAAAAAATAATAGTAGATGAGATAAATCTAATCACATCACTGGAAATTACAGGAAAAATCATGCACGTTCAAAAAAAACGGCACTCAAAAATGTTACCGTAGGAGCAAGTTATGAGCTCCCAAAGTTCCCAAAATGAGGACGAAGTAGCAACACCTGTGAGAATCTTCAATTTCTGGAAAAACTAGAAGCCAAAACTAAAAAATGATTGCACCACTGTGAAGATCACGAAAAAATATCCCAAATCAAAAAAAATTGTTTGAAAAAAAGAGCCAAAATGAGCAAGATATGAGCATTTGAAAATCTCCTGCAAATTCAAAACTGCAAACTATGAGGGGTCAAAAATTTCCAAATGACTGCTAACGTGGCGTTGACGTCATCAAGTCAGTAGTTTAAATTTGACGGCCGTCCAGCTGTCAAAAGGGTCGTCACTCCTCCTTGCCTGAATTTTTTTAAAAACTACCGGAATATTCTTTTATTCACCGGAATCTTCAAAGATGCGGTTAGATTTTTCCTCTGCCGGAATATTGCATTTGCCGCCAGATTTTCAGGATTTTTTCGGCCGGAATTTCTCAGTCGCCGGATTTTTCAATGTGTCCACTGGTGGTGGGGCCTCCTGCCCTTGCCACACGGCAGCCCGTGGGTGCCTGCAGGTACGAGTGGTACCCTGCGACCTGTAGGTAGTCTGCCTACGCAGACTTTAAATTTTTTTTATTTTTATTTTTTTTCAAATAAAAATTTTATTGCCAAAAATTTAAATTTTCATACCAAAAAAAAATCCGAAAATTTTCCAATTTTTATTTTTATTTTTTCGAAAATAAGTCGTACCGTCGCAATAATGGCGACCTGGGGGCCGTATGGCTCTTCAAGCAAAATTTTTTTGCCTCACCGGATGACTTGCTCTAATTTGGACGATTGGACAGTCGATCTTAGGGCTTTTGGCCCTTCTGGATGCGATGACAGGGTCGGATTTGACCCAAAATGCTCCAAAAATGCAGCAACCTTCTGGATTTGGCAGCCACTATGCAGCTTCAAACCCTCATAGATTTTGCCTCATATGTCCGATTTGGACAAAACGAAAGGCAAAATCGACTTTTTTGAACCTTTCGGACGCAATGGTGAGCTTAGATTTGCACCTGCAAGCTCCGATATAAATCTGCAATAAAGAGCCAAAAATGGAACCTCCCCAAATCTGGTACCTCTCTTCAGAAAAAGACTCTCCAATGGCACCCAACCCGCTCTGATACCATGTTAGAATTGGCTATCGATGCCAAGATCTATGGACCAAATGGAAAGCACAAAGAAGAGAGAAAATAATATGACAAGAATAAACTGTATTCAATGTCAATGATAATGGAATTGATTGATTTTACAATGAGAGACCCCTTGGTTATATAGCCAAGGTGAGAACATAGGAGTGCATAAGATTATGACAAGTGTCGTAATATTATGACATGAGACAACAATGAAAAGCTATCACTCCACCTAAAGTGGAAAGGTGATAATGTGATAACCACCACAAATAGTGGATCACCCACAAAAGGTGGAACCCTAATCACATGATATGTCCATGAAAGGTGGAGGTGATAAAGTAATAAGAAGATAAGTCCACCAAAGGTGGAAATTCTCCAACAACTCCTATGTGGTCCCTAAGTAAACATAACTAAGGTGTAATTATGACTTAGGACAAGGTACAAAACATTTAATTACACCAACACTAGGCATATAGAATTTTCTCATCAAATCTGAGGGCACATTCTTCATCACAACAAGCTAAGGAGGTGCAATGGAAGTCAGCCATGGAGGAGAGAAGAATGGGTGAGCTTGTTCTAGTTTCTTATCTTTTCTCATTTTCTCCTATGCATTTCATTGTTTTGATTGGATTATTTGATATTGCATGCATTAGACACTAACAAACTCTATCTTGCAGAAAATATCCATCATTACAGGAAGATGGAATGTTAGGTGAAATTACCACAGATTTCATCATTTTTGTTGCCCGAGCCTTCACCTAGTCTGAGTTGTTCAAGGACCACGCTGCCAAGTATGACAAGGTCTTGGAGAAGATCATCGACAATTCCAAAGAGTGGAGCTACCAAGTGTTGAGATCCGACATCATAGAGGTCGATAAGCTCCAACCGGTAATCCTAAAGTTCATGGAGTATGCAGCTTTGAAGAAGCAAGAAGGTAACCCTATTATTGATGAAGAATTTCTAAAAGAATAGTTGTAGCAAAAGAGCAATCAACAAGAGGACAAAACGCTATAGTGTTGCCATCAAAAGACAAAATAGGGATATGGAGAAAAATGTATTTTAAAATGTAATATATTGGGGGGTAGATAGAACCCTAGGTTATAGTGAATTGTGGCCACACAAATGTAAATCAATCTTGGCCACATATTCTACTTTTGGGACACTATAAATAGGGGACCTCCTCTCATTTTCAAGGAGAGTTGAGTTGTTGTAACGAAATGTTATAAAAATTTTAATAGAAATACATTGACTTTGGTGCATTTCTAAGTTTCTTCTCATGTTTCATGATTCATCTCTAGTATTTAGATAATCTAGTTGAAATTTACTTTGTTGTTCCATTTCCTTTTAGTTAACTTTGGTAGATTTAATGATGTTGTTACATGGTTGTGAATATTTTTGCTATGTAGATGCCTTCTTTGTCCATACTTTTGGTTGTTTGCTGCTAGTAGATGGTTGTGTAAAGTTAGTCTGGACTTAAATTCTAAGCTGCCTTTAATATTTATCTTTGTTCATGCATATATCTGGTGAATGAATGGTAAAACATCTGCAGTCCTTAGAAGATAGCACAAATTTCATGACACTGCGAAATTTTTGGTTAAGTGAAGTTTTGTTTTAAGGAATTTTTCCACAGTAGAGACCTCCATGATCATTGTTCGTTAGTCATTGTAGGTCCAGGAACCTTTCCTCTTCCCTGCCCTTTTTTCTTTTTTTTAATAAGGAACCTATGCTAAGGTTCATTGCACATTGTAAAGCCAAATCTTAAGTCAGAAATGGAGTCCAAGACTACTATTTGAACCTGCAGCAAACGTACAGTAACTTCCCCACCTTAGAAACTCTGTTTGCAAATTCGATTCCCTTCTAGCCTAACTCACGTAAGTCTTCCCTGTGATTACCAGCAAGATTACATCAAACATCAATTGAAATATTCTATATAAGTCATGACATGACACCCAAGAAACCTTAGGTTAATTTTCAGCAACTTGTTGAATATTTCCTTTCAAGAGAGGTAATGCACCTACACATTGTTTGTGTTGAGAAAGTGTGCAAAAAAACCATCAATAGAACTGGCGCTAGAAGGAGGGCAATTTGGGAGCTAAACTGGATCGAAAGAATTTCTAAAAAAATAGTTGTATCAAAAGAGCAATCAACAAGAGGACAAAATGGTACAGTGCTACCACTAAAAGACAAAATAGGGATATGGACAAAAATGTATTTAAAAATGTAATATATTGGGGGGTAGGTAGAACCCTAGGTTATAGTGAATTGTGGCCAGCAAATGTAAATCAATCTTGGCCACATATTCTACTTTTGGGACATTATAAATAAGGGACCTCTTCTCATTTTCAAGGAGAGTTGAGTTCTTGTAAGGACATGTTAGAGAAATTTTAATATAAATACATTGACTTTGGTGCATTTCTAAGTTTCTTCTCATGTTTCATGATTCATCTCTAGTAGTTAGATAATCTAGTTGAAATTTACTTTATTGTTCCATTTCCTTTTAGTTAAATTTGGTAGATTTAGTGATGTTGTTCCATGGTTGTGCTGATTTATGCTGTGTAGATGTCTTATTTCTCCATACTTTGGGTTGTTTGCTACTAGTAGATGGCTATGTAAAGTTAGTCTGGACTTAAATTTGAAGCTGACTTTAATCTTTATCTTTGTTCATGCATATATCTGGTGAATGAATGGTAAAAAATTTGTAGTCCTTAGAAGATAGCACAAATTTCATAACACTACAAAAATTTTGGTTAAGTGAATTTTTTTTTAAAGGAAGTTGTCCATAGTGGAGACCTCCATGATCATTGTTCATTAGTCATTGTAGGTCCAGGAACTTTTTCTCTTCCCTACCCTTTTTCTTTGTTTTAATAAGTAACCTATGCTAAGGTTCATTGCAAATTGTAAACTCAAATCTTAAACCAGAAATGAAGTCCAAGACTACTGTTTGAACCTGCAACAAATGTATAGTAGCTTCCCCACCTTAGAAAATCTATTTGCGGATCTGATTCCCTTCCAGCCTATTCACGTAAGTTCGCTCTATGATTACCAGCAAGATCACATTAAACATCAACTAAAATATTCTATGTAAGTCATGACATGACACCCAAGAGACCTTGGGGTAATTTTCAGCAACTTGTTGAATATTTCCTTTCAAGAGAGTTAATGCACCTATGCATTGCCTATGTTGGGAAAGTGTGCAAAAACACCCATCAATAGAACTGGCACTAGAAGGAGGGTAGTCTGGGAGCTAAACTAGATCGGATTGGATCTTTCTCCCTTGAGAGATTTTACCGAGTACTAAGTTCTACGCCAAACAAAGGGGAATTTAAAGAATTATCGCCCCCTACCCGAGCTAAAAGAGCCAAGAAAGGTGAAGCATCCACCTCCAACTCACTTGACCAGCCCATTCTGCTTTCCCCCCATATTTTTCTTCTATCCATTCACCCCCATCTTCTCCATCATCTTCGGTAGCACCTTCTCCCACTCATTCGCTCCAAACAACCTTCCAAGTTGTCGCTTCCATTGAGCTAGACGTTGCTTTCCAGCCCAACGCAGTCCCACTTTCGGGTGTAATCTTTGTGATTGTTGTTCCCTTTCAACAACGTCAAGTTAGTCTGGCTCAGCCACCTCCACCACTGCCTCCAATGGCATGGTTGGGCAATAATCCATCCCCTTTGGTCTTCAACTTTTACCATGACATGCCAAAGAATCCCAAAAGATTTTGCACAAAGTTCAACCCCCAGGATCCACAGAGGACAGCAGAAGAACATATCAAAATCTTTGAAATGGCCTTGAAGACTATGTAGATCATTTATGAGAATGTAGCTTGTCAGCTCTTTCCCTATTCCTTGGGGGAAGAGGCCTTTTACTGGTATGTCACTCTGCCTGCAGGAACTATCAACACATGGGACCTACTAAAGAATGCCTTTTTGCAAAAATTCATGATTTTAATCAGTCCTTAGGAGCTATACCGATAGTTTATGTTAGTTTGAAGGGAGGTCAACGAGCTGATCAGTTCCTTTAATGATCGCTTCCACAAGGCATACACTCAATTGCAGGACCCGTATGCGCTTAATGTTGTTGTTTTTCTAGTTTATTATGCGACCTTAGATAATCTCAATTCAACATTAGTGAAAAGGATGCAACCACCTCCCGCAATATTGGTAGATGCTTATGTTGAGGCCATCATCACTAGTACTGACTTGGGACAAAATATTTCTAGCCCATTGCCCTCTTTGGGGCAGATTTCTCATCCTTCGCAAATTCAAGGGCTCACTCAAGCTTTGCAACACCAGACGCCCTTCATGAATCCAGTACTACAGCTGCCCATAGTGCCTCATCTGGGATAGCCAATGAACTAGGCACCTCTGGTTCTGTAGTACTTACTACCTCAGCCACCGCAAATTCACTCTCAACCACCCCAAGTGTCGGCATATCTTTAGGCTAATGAATTCCTTCCTGCTCATCAAAATCAGCCAGTTGCACAACCAATTTTCCTTCATAATTCAGCCTCATAGTCGTGCAACACAGAGAAAGATTAGATAGATGAGCTAACAAAAATGATCAAGAAAATTTCCATGGAGATGACTCACTTGAGGAATCAAAACAATCAATTGCAGGCTTCACAAAGAAATATCCAGGCCAACCTCAATCAGGACAGCCGCGACAACTAGGACATTCACAATGCTGGCATATCTCTTGGGAAGACTTATGATAGGGGTCAAAATTCAAGGAAGAACTTTGATAGGAGGCCTTCTCAAAGGCAGAATCGAACATGGAATATCAAGCCTAAAAATGGTGGCATTCCTGCTCCCTTGGACCAACCCAATAGTAATGACAAGACTAATAGCACAGTCTACTTAGCCGAGGCTGCCTTGTTCGGCTGGTGCCGCATCCACAAAACAAGCCGACATTCTGAATTGGATTGTCCATAATTCCTAACGGTTGCTAAAAATTTTCAGATTGAAGTCCAAAATTTTGTGGATGGCCCTAGGTGCAAAGACATCGTCCCTTCCAATGAATCCTCAATGTTGGTCATCAATCATGCTCCCTTCCCAAAGGTTGTGAGTAACGTACCGGAGAAGGAAGGCACCACTACAAGCAACAATGATAAGATGGAAGAGGTAAGTACTGAAAGCCCTTTGGCTCAGCTTTTCAATTCAATAGATGATGATCCCATAGATGAAGAAGAGCCTAGGGAAGATGAAGTCCAAATGTTTCACTAAAGAAATACCCCTGATGACCTTAGGAATAGACAAGATGGTGGGCACAGTGGTGAACCTATCATGACCTCCACTCCACCTAATAATTTCAGCACCGCTCCTGACCCAAATGCAAGCAACAACCCATATTATCCATACGTACCTACGTGGTACTTCAACAAGAATAGGCAGCAAAATCAAACCCAAAACCAGCCTATTGACCCCTCCCAAAACACTACTTATGATGCTAAAATCGAGCAAATGAGAGAATATATTGTGAAAGAGTTTAAGAAGGTCAAGTTAAGTGTTTCTTCCTTCGAGTTGCTTAAGGTCCCAGTTGTTAGAAATGCTTTCTTTAGGATGATCAATGGGACCCCTTCATCTAGACCAACCCAAAACACTCATTCAAGGAGGGTTTCCTTTGAAGATCAACAAAGTGAACCGATTGTGCAATAAATTTTCAACAAGAAAATTGATCCACCTACAAATCAGCAAGTAAATAAACAACCTGCCAAAGAAACCGATCAGACACAAGCCCAAAACAAGGGCCATGATAACGATAAGGGACAAGTCACCCAAGTGGATGTTTTCGGAGGACTGTTTCAAGGAAAAATTGAAACTATGACCATTATCCGAGTGTTTGGGAAGAACCTCCATAACTGTCTACTGGACTTGGGAGCTTCCACCAATGTCATGCCCCTAAGCATGTGCAAGGATTTGGGAATAGTTCCAACTCCCTCCCGGCATAAAGTAACACAACTTGACAAGACTGAGATCACCATAGGTGGCAAGATCAATAGAACACCCATGTAGATTGTTGATGATCCCAAAATTTAACAAACCATTGACATCTAAGTTGTGGATATCCTAGACACCTATGGCATAATTTTAGGAAGGGATCTCACAAGGGCATTGAATAGATATGCGACGACTGACTATTCTCATTTCTGGTTGCTATGGAAAGGGATACCAAACCAGATTTGAAAAGATCAGGAGTCGCGCATGAGGTTCATGATCATGGAATACAACAACACGAATGAAGTGTTGTTTGTTGAAATGGAATTGGGGAATTATTCTTCGGTGTCATATTCAAACGAACAAGAATGCTTCGAAGAAGAAACAAGGGAGGTTCTTCTTGTGTTGTGCAGTCCACCTACTAACCTAGCCAGTACCCCTTAGAGCACGGAAGTGTTGATCGAGTTAGATGATGAAGAATCATGCAAAGATGGGAATCTTGGATTTTTGGATGGTTTCCAAGATTTTATGAAAAAATATGTACAAGATCAACTTAGTTTGGGAACTAAAATGAACTTTCAAGAACTCCTACTACCTAGTTGGTGCAGGGTGCACAATGTTGCCCGTCCAGAATTTGAATTTTGTTTATGTCAAACAAAAATTGAGCATATCAAAGGATAGATCACTCCGAGGGAGGAAGCTCGATCAACACCACCAAAACAGGCATGTTTGAAATATATGCCTCCTCAAAAGGTTGCTAAAATAAGACCACCATCAAAATCAAAAATTAGGTCTGTTGACTATAAGATCAAGGACTCTCTTGGGTTCTGGATGTTGCACTTTGAAGGGTCCAATTCCAAGCATGGGGCGGAGCTAGCTTTGAACTAATCAATCCTAGAGGTAAGTCATACTTCGCTGCTCATAGACTTTAATTTTAGTGCACTAATAACGTAGTAGAATATGAGGCATTGGTCTTGGGACTCCTCATGGCATTAAGGAAAAGTGTTAAAATGTTACAAGTCTTTGGGGACTCGGAGTTGGTCATAAAGCAAGTCAGAAAAATCTACTCTTGTTACGACCAGAGACTCACTAATTATAGGCATAGGGTATGGGATATGTTAGAAGGGCTAGATGCATTCAATATCCAGTTGATCTTGTGCTCTCAAAATCACACTGCCAATGCCTTAGCACAAGTGAATAGCACCTTGTAGCCATTTTCATTGTCTGGCCTCAAAAGGTTTACAGTTGAGCTCACTTCCATTCCAAACATACTAGACAATGTAGCCAACTTTTAGGTGTTTAATAATGATAAATAAATCCTGGATTTCATCACCAGCTCCGACGTATTCGCTACTCAAATAATAGATGAGGTTGAACCTAAGGAAGCTACGCTAGATATAGAAGGGGTCATCAACCTCAAGACCAACACTATCCTGAGGGGAATGATCCAACTCAAACACATATTTGATCTAGATTAGATCAAAGGATGGGATCAGCAGACAAAGAGGGATTCCATCAGTGACCAGTGTGACACCTATAACCTTGAAATAGCTGGGATGTTAAGAACGTGTTTATTGGAAAGGTGTGCATGCTAGAAGAAAGAATGGGTATAGTGGATGCTTTGTGAAAGTACCACGATTTCATTGCTTGGAGCTATCAAGACCTAAAAACATATGATACATCAATCATCACCCACACCATCCCTCTCAGACTGGATATGAGACCATTTCAATAGCGACAGCACCCTGTCAATTCTCTATTAGAACCAATAATATACAAGGAAGTGCATAAATTGTTGTCCGCCAGGATTATTTTCCCAGTTAGGCACTCCACGTTTGTGGCCAATTTGATTCCGATTAGAAAAAAGAACAAGGAAATCAGGTTGTGTGTTGATTTATGCGATCTGAATAGAGCTTCAGAAAAGGATAACTATCCTAGACCATCATTAGATGAGGTATTGCAGATAGTCAATGGTTCTCAGATGATTTCTTTCCTAGATGGGTACTCAGGTATAACCAGGTTATGGTGCAGTACGAAGGCTGACATATTATAGCATTTACCACCAAGTGGGGCACCTTTTCCTATAGACGAGTTTCATTTGGACTCATCAATGTTGGTGCTACATTCCAACGTGCAATGGACATAGCCTTCAAGGATCTGATTGGAAAATGTATAATCATCTACATGGATGATTTGACAATGTTATCAAAACAGAGTAGTGATCATGTTCCTGATTTGTGCAAAGTTTTTCAAAGATGTCAAGAATTTGGGGTGTCCCTCAATCCAAAGAAGTGTATCTTTGGGGTCACTGAGGGAAAATTGCTTGGACATGTCCTCTCAGAAAAGGGAATTTTCATCGACCCCGAACACATCTGGGCTATCATGAAGATTCAGCTACCAGGTAGCAAGAAAGAGTTAAAGTCCTTTTTTGGGAAAATAAACTTCGTCAAAAAATTCATCACGGGATTTTTTGAAATTGTTAAGCCACTCAACGCTATGTTGAAGCAAGATGCCAAAATTGAGTGGATCCTAGAAGCAAAGCAGGCTTTTGAAGAAATCAAGAAAGAAATTGTTGACACACCCGTGTTGGTCAGCCCCAACTACCTAAAGTCATTTTATATTTATTTGTTTGCTTTGGACCACTCGTGTGCCAGCATATTGACACAGAAAGATGATGATGGGAATGAGCACCCAATAGCCTTCATGAGTGCCCCACTAAAGGATATTGAGCTAAGATATCACAATGTTGAAAAACAGGCATATGCTCTCATTCGTGGAGTCAATAAATTCAGGCATTACATCTTGAGAAAAAAGGTATTTTCCATCGTACCCGACCCCATAGTCAAGACATTACTCATGCAGAACGAGTTGGGAGAACGCAGGGCCAAATGGGTGCACGTTGCAAGAGTATGATATGGAAATTCAATCGATGAAATTGGTTAGAGGACAGGCTCTTACCAAAACAATAGTGGAAGCAATTGTTGAAGTTGGACCTGAACTTATAGTTCAACAATACCTGATGGAGGATGTCTCTCAAGGGGAATGGTATGATGACATAGTGTACTATCTACTGAATCATAAATGTCTACCCCATTTGTAGGGAGTCGAAAAACATACCCTTAGACTAAAGTGTAGTAGCTACATGTTACAAGGAGCCATATTGTATACGAGGAATCATGAAGGCATATATCTGAGATGCCTCAACAAAAAAGAACCAGATTGAGTCCTGAAGGAGTTTCATGACAAATTTGGCACAGGTCATGGTTTCGTCCTTTCTATGACACATCAAATCTTGAGAGGAGGATATTATTGGCCTACGGTTTTTAAAGATGCTCATAATCATGTCCATGCATGCCATATTTTCCAAACTACGGAAAATAGAGAGAAGAATGTTGATGTCTCGTTCCAACCAGTCTTGGAGGTAAGACCATTTGCATAATGGGGTCTCAATTTCATTGGTATGGTAAGCCCACCATCATCCACGAGTTACAGCTACATTCTAACCACCTTTGATTACTGTACTAGATGGATAGAAGCTATTACATGTAGGCAATGTACCACAGAGGTAGTTACTGAATTCCTTAAAAATTTTATCTTAAATCACTTTGGTTTCCCATATGCATTGGTGTGTGATAATGGCCCCGCCTTCTCCTCACTTAAGTTTGCTAGTTGGGCCTTTGACTATGGCATCGCCCTTAAATTTTCCACCAACTATTATCTCCAAGGCAATGGTCTTGTAGAATCTACCAACAAGAACCTGATCACCGTGATTAAAAAATTGTTTGATAGGAATCCCAAGGACTAGTATACCCAGCTCCATTTCGCCCTGTGGGTGGATTGTACCCATCATAAGGCTGCCCTTCGTGATTCCCCATTCCATTTGGTCTATGGCTTGGAGCCTATCTTTCCAATACACCTGAAGATTCCCAACCTCCAATTCATCAATGATTTTTACAAAGGAGGGGACCGTAGAGAAGCTTAGTTAGCTGAGCTCCTACACTTAGAAGAAATACGAGATCGTGCAATAGAAAATTTTGCCAAGCATCAGGGCGTAGTCAAAAGGTGGTTTGATCATCGAGCCAAAATTAAGGCCTTTAGAATTGTAGATCTAGTCCTATATTGGGACAAGGCCCATGAAAAGAAAGGGGGACACAAAAAATTTGACAAGCTTTGGCTTGGCCCCTTTCAAATAGCCAAAATTTTGGGAGACAATGCTTTCCGTTTGAAAAATTTAACTGGTGAAGACGTCCTGTTGCCTGTCAACGGGAAACACCTAAAGCATTACTTCCAAGCCTGAGATCGTATAGAGCTATTCCTGTAAATATTTGTGCATAGGTTAGAGTAGGTTGCTTTGGTTTCATTCTATTGTTTTGTGTTGCTTTGTTTTTCTTGTTTCCCAACTATTTTGTTCTTTTGATGAGAGGCTCTTCATTCATGATATCGTGGTCATGCTCATTCAATGAATGGTTCACCTTGTTGCCCACTCTTAGTGTTTGTTGGATAAATATTCATTCTCGACTATTAGTCTCTAATAGCTGCCTAGAAAGGATGGTTTCCTCAATTGAACTTTGTTCTAGAACTCCATCCTTGGTTGAATCCTTCTCCACTCATCTCAGATCTTGCACAAAACACATGTTAATTATCTTTGAAGGGCCATGCAATGGTGGCTATGATAATTTGGTAAGTGAAAAATCTCAAGTCCTCTCCAGTGACCACTGTGGTTCAATGGCCCATCGTAGGCTTCAATGCTTACACAGTTGAGAAAAATAAGAAAATCCAAAGAAAAGGAAGAAAGCAAATTCTAAAATCAAGCAACTCTATGGGTGTGCGAATAATTCTATTGGGGATATGGATTCCCAGCTGATAGTAGAGAAATATTTGTGGGATCACAATGACAACTCCATCGGGGCTATGGATGTTTGACTGGCAGTGGGGAAATGTCCAGGTTACTTTTGGTGTTGGGCGATTCATGTAGCTTGTCGGTTTGATTAGCCGCTTCTTGTCATGGTTTCTGAGGGAAGGAATGAATTCATTACACACACTTCTAAGATGTTTCATGGTTTGATTCAATTAGGGATCTCATTCTCCTAGTTCACTTCTAGATGTCAGCCCATGGTCTACAAAACCAGAGATTTTGGGTCCTCAATGAATACTTATCCCTTGAACGCTCAGGATTGTTCTCCTAGTAGAGTCACCATTCGTTGTGCCCTGTGCACACATGCTCGATTTGAAATGGGGACCCTCTATTTCTTTTGCCTCATCAGGACATTTTTTTCATCACCTCATTTTGTGTGCCCCTATTTTGGTGTCCTAGATGGTCAGTGTGCCTCCAAAGTGTCATCTTAGGTTGACTATGTCTCGCCCCCTCAAAATTTGCTAAGTCTTGGAGCTCCTTCGTCATCTTACCTTTTGATGGCATCCATGGAACCTTCTGAGCCCGGCTTGTCGGGTTTCCCTTGTTGGGTTTCCTTATTTGATTTGATCTTTTGAACTGCCTTTGGCTTGCACCCCTCCGACTTCTGGGTCCTGGCTTCCTCATCTTCATTTTCAACTTGCATTCAAACTAGTCATCTGTCTCACCCTCCAAGCCCGGTTCGCCGAGGTTCACTATCCGAGATTCCTATGATAGTTCATCATTCCAAGTGGTCATCAGCTTGCATCCTTCTAGTCCATAGACTTTGGCGCCCTCTTCATCGTCGGCTTCACACAACAATTTTCAGATGGCTATGCCCCCATATCTTTCTAGCCCTCGGGTTCCGTACCTCCCACTGTCGTCCTAAATTTCAAAATCACCAACCTCACCATTTGTAGTACCTACATTTATTAAGTGCAATAATTGCTTTAGGGGTATAAATATCAGCATCGACATGTCATTTTCACATGTCAAGAAGAGAAAAATTCAATAGCGCCTTCTCAGCCTTCACTGCCTTTGCGTCTGAGACCTCCCTCAGCCAATCCTTGTGAATTCAATAGCATCGTTCATCGGGTTTGAGAGGTGAGTCTGTTGTCTAAACTCCCATTACCATTTAAGTGATTTCACATCTCAGTAATTAGTAGGGAGTTGATAAATTGCATGAATTTGGTGGGAAAACAGTAGGGTTAAAAAACCCATGTATTGAAATCTCCAAAACATCCCTCCAAATACTTAAAAATCAAACTCAGAACATCATCTTCTCATGGTTGTTATTCGGACTAGGTGGCAGTGCCCTTCGGGCCTAGGAATCCCCATTGCCTTGCCATTTAAACTTTAAACTTATGAAAAGTTTGCCTCAACGACGAAACGCCCTTCGGGTTCTAGACTCTAAAACTCTGCCTCCAAATTGTCATCTCCCTTTCGATGTTTCAAACAACATTCTTGCCCCACCCATCCGAGCCTCGGAATCTAGCCTGTCCTCTAACACATGGTTTACAAAGAAAGTTGCCATGTCCAAACAACCCTTGGGCCCCTACCTGTGGACTTTCGTCTGCAGGTCGTCATTGCCATTTTGTTGTTTCAAATGGCCCTCAAGTGACTACCTTCCAGTTTCAGGGTCCCAAGTGCCTCCTTGCTGCTTAAGTTCGAAGCGAAGTTAAAACAAAAAGTCCCCAGCCTTCATCGGACCCCGAACCCTGAACTTTCATCGTTGGGACTCCATCTCGTTTCGGTCATCCAAAACAGAGAAGCTCGATCATCCTTCCAGCCTTCGAGCCTCAACATTTTGATCTTCACCAAGTTTTAACAAACAAAGTGCAAGGTGTAACTCCTCCTCGGGTCTGGTCCGCTGAGTTGCAAGTTCCAGACTTTTGTCCCTGCCTCGCTGTGTCTCATGGCTATTCCCCAATGGCTTCCTAGCCTTCCCGGCCTCAGCACCCAATAACTGAAGAAATTACAAAGTTCTATCACTTGTCCTTCAGCCTTGAAAGTTTCAAACTCCGGAACTCCACCCCCGGAATGTCGTTTCTCCAAAGTTGTCACAAACAACTAACACTTGACAACCTTCCCTCAATGTCATTTTGGATGCCCTAATAATGACCCAAATGACTTCTGATTTGAAAACAAACATTGACCCATGTGCTAAAATTTGACCCTTTCCCACATAAACCCTTCAAGTCTTCCAAAACCAAGGTCGAGAGAAATCATCCAGGTCTCTCTACCCTGTTCGCCCTTCAGAACAACATTCTGACCAGGGAAGTTAGGCCTCTGGGGCTCGGACCATCCAAATTCCCTCCAGTGAATTACTTTGACTAAGTGTTAAATTTTTGAATGATGAATTATCCAATCTAACCATGTTTTACAAGGATTTGGCTAACCGTTTGCATCATCATGCTTGATTATGCTTACCCTCGTTTATGTGTGCAGGATATATGGAATCGGGTGTAGAAGCCCCGGGGGCAGTCAAGGACAAAGGGAAGAGAACTTCCAAGGCTCCTCAAGGCAAGGAAGATAAATATCAAATGAAATATTAATTCCAAGGAGTTTCATTGCACTCCAGAGTCACCACCAAGTGGAAGGATATCACTGACACCAATATCAAGCATGTTAACATTGATGACTTCATACAAAGGGTTAGGGTAAACCCTAGAACAGAAAGTGCAAGGCTAATCAGAAGCAACGGAATAGCTAAGGCTACATGTTTCCCTCCTGCTTTGATTGCCCCTAAATTGGTAATGGCTTGCAGAGAGGCATATTAGCTAGAAACAAGAACTATTGTTGACAGAGATGGGAACATTTTGGCCAACATGTCAACTTTGGGAATTACAAAGACCTTCCATATCCTTGTCTTCGTGGAGATGGAATTTCCAACCATCCAATAATGTAAGGAGATGTGGGATGAAGACCCCATGAGATGCAAAAATCTCATAAATCGATACTAGCTCAAAGAGAAAAGAGACTAATGAGTAGCAGTCTGATCCAAAGGTGTACGCTAGAAAGGCCACAGAAGGTGAGCCTTCCAAGAAACATAAAAAATTAGGCAGCGTCATTGAATTACCTATGATTCAAGAAGATCTACTCCATGAGGGAGAAGAGATGGAGACTGATCAAATGAGGTCTCCCCCTATTTCATCTACTATTGCGACTATTGTTGCTACCACTACCACCCTGCTTACCCCACGTGCAGTAGTTACTACTTCTCTGCCTGCGGTGGACATTGTTGTCCACCTCATCTCTTCTTCTCCCATTATGCAGGTCGTATCAGTGGATTCATCCTCCACCACCACCTCTTTGATTTCCTCATCATCCATGTCCCC
This sequence comes from Sequoiadendron giganteum, assembly GCA_007115665.2. Taxonomy (NCBI): domain Eukaryota; kingdom Viridiplantae; phylum Streptophyta; class Pinopsida; order Cupressales; family Cupressaceae; genus Sequoiadendron; species Sequoiadendron giganteum. The sequence continues at coordinate 417,964,789 of CM021109.1, forward strand.
ATATTTCTCTCTCTTGGTTGTCGTCGTGGCAGCTGCAATGCCCGCCCTTACCCTTTTAGAATCTTTTGTGAAATATATGCTTAACGTACCATCTCAGCTCTTAGGGATGCTTGGAAACCCAACGGTGCAGGCTGCAATTTCCCAAGTAATCACCAGTCTCCTAGTTCCTCCTCCTCCTATTGAGTCGCCCATGATGGAAGCCGCCATACAGATTTCTAAGGAATTGGACCGACAACAATAGATGGAGGCAACCAAGGGGTTGGAATAGGGGGTGGACGATTATCATGAGCACCCCATGTATGAACATCGAGTAATTGATGAAGTCGCCTATGAATCTTCCAGTGATGATGGTGAGGGTATAGATACAAATATGATTGAATAAATGTTTGACTCTAAGCTTGATGTGAAGCTAGCCAAGCAACTTAAAGAGATTGAGGCAAGGAGGCTGAAAGACAGCCTATCAATCAAGAGGAGGTTGTTGCCACAAAAATGGAAGGTGATAGGTTCCGAGTGAAAAAACATGACCACAGCCCTGGACCTGATAAAGAGGTGCTCCCTCGTAATGAACAGGAGGAGGAAGATAAGCTTGAGGAAGAGGTTGAGGTTCATGAAAACCTAGAAATTGAGCAACCCGAGGGGCCTGAGCATGATAATGACCAAGATGAAAAAGATGCTTAAGGGGAAGATAACCCCAAGGAATGCCTGCTCATCAAGGTCCCTATCAAACGCACGATGTTCGTTTAGGACTCCGATGAAGACAAGGAAGAAACAAGGATAGAGCAGGAGGAGGCTTTGAATGACAAAGCAATTGAAGTCAAAGAGGATGAAAGGGAATACAAAAAGGAATCACCTAATGAAAATTCCTTGATACCTAATTGGTTGGAGAAACAACTGGAGAAGAAGGCTCCTGCTCCAAAGGACCCAAAGACAAGGCTGGAAGCTATATTGGCTCGAGCCCAAATCAACACCAAGAAAGAGAAGAATCCCAAGATCATATAAAAGGTAACAATGGATGCCTCAGGATCAAGAATGGTGTAGGTAGCTATACCAGTGGTGGGAGAACGAGGAGTAAGTTATAATATCTCCACCATTGACTTGGGAGTCACCACTAGGGAGAAAAAGGTAGATCACCTCCAATAATATGTGGTCACGTTGGTGCATCTAATCCAGTAGGATAAGGTATCAAAAGAAGAGCTCAAAGCACAGGTGGTTGATTTGACAACTTATATCCAACAGTGGTCATCCATAGAAGAACAGCCTACAACCTCCTCAACCCCACCACAATTATTATCCAAGGATTAGATAGACAAATTGGAAAAGAGAAAGAATTTGGAAAAGACCACGGAGAGTTGGTTCATGTAGGTCTTAGATGTTGTAAATATGGGCATTAATCACGTTGTTCAGATAGTGAACAAGTTCTTGGATATACAGAAGTCTCTTGAGGGCACGAGGAAAATTTGCACTGATTTTTTGATGATGTATGAATCTACCTACCCAAAGATTGAGGCTATCCTTAAGCTATCGAGTGAAATTTGGGAAAAGGAATTTACATTCAAAGAAGAAGATCACTGGCTTATGGATATCTGGAAGCAAGACTTTGAGAATCAAAAGGAGAGGTTGGAGCAGGTACTTGAAAAGGTGAACTCAGATATCAATTAGGCCAAGGAGATTTGGTTGGGTTGCGATCGATATTTGAAGTTAATGATCGAGTACGATGTGCCCATCGCCCAGATCAACCCAGAGAAAGTAAAGCCTCACTTTCAAAAGAGGATGGAAGATGGAATGTTGAGTGAAATTACCACATATTTCATGAGTTTTGTTGCCTGAGCCTTCATCCAGTTCGAGTTGTTCAAGGACCACACTACCAAGTATGACTAGGACTGGGAGAAGCTCATCGACAATTCCAAAGAGTGGATCTACCAAGTGCTGAGATCCGACATCATAGAGGTCAATAAGCTCCAATTGGTAATCCTAAAGTTCATGGATTATGCAGCTTTGAAGAAGCAAGAAGGTAACCCTGTTATTGATGAAGAATTTCTAAAAGAATAGTTGCAACAAAAGAGCAATCAACAAGAGGACAAAATGCTATAGTGTTGCCACTAAAAGACAAAATAGGGATATGGACAAAAATGTATTTTAAAATGTAATATATTGGGGGGTAGGTAGAACCCTAGGTTGCAGTGAATTGTGGCCACACAAATGTAAATCAATCTTGGCCACATATTCTACTTTTGGGACACTATAAATAGGGGACCTCCTCTCATTTTCAAGGAGAGTTGAATTGTTGTAATGACATGCTACAGAAATTTTAATAGAAATACATTGACTTTGGTGCATGTCTAAGTTTCTTCTCATGTTTCATAATTCATCTCTAGTATTTATATAATCTAGTTGAAATTTACTTTGTTGTTCCATTTCCTTCTAGTTAACTTTGGTATATTTAGTGATGCTATTCCATGGTTGTGAAGATTTTTGTTGTGTAGATGCCTTCTTTGTCCATTCTTTTTGTTGTTTGCTACTAGTAGATGGTTGTGTAAAGTTAGTGTGGACTTAAATTCAAAGTTGCCTTTAATCTTTATCTTTGTTCATGCATATATCTGGTGAATGAATGGTAAAACATTTGCAGTACTTAGAAGATAGCACAAATTTCATGACACTACAAAAGTTTTGGTTAAGTGAAGTTTTGTTTTAAGGAAGTTGTCCACATTAGGGACCTCCATGATCACTATTCATTAGTTGTTGCAGGTCCAGGAACCTTTCCTCCTCCCTACCCTTTTTCCCTTTTTTTTAATAAGTAACCTATGCTAAGGTTCATTGCACATTGTAAAGCCAAATCTTAAGTCAAAAATGGAGTCCAAGATTGTTGTTTGAACCTACAAAAAACGTACAGTAACTTCCCCACCTTAGAAACTATGTTTGCAGATTTGATTCCCTTCCAGCTTAACTCACATAAGTTCGCCTTGTGATTACCAGCAAGATCACATCAAACATCAACTGAAATATTCTATGTAAGTCATGACCTGACACCCGAGAGACCTTGGGGTAATTTTTAGCAACTTGTTGAATATTTCCTTTCAAGTGAGGTAATGCACCTGCGCATTGCCTGTGTTGAGAAAGTGTGCAAAAATACACATCAACATTAACAATATCAGAAATGATCAAGGCAAGGGTCCTAAAACTTTGGGCTCTTGGAAAAAACAAACTATTTTTTTCTTGGGATTTCCTCATGATGGGTAAATGGAAGAATATTGTTCTTCCTACACCCGGGGTAATCCCTATTTCAAGGCTTAGCGAATAAAAAAGGCATTAGATTCAATGGCAACTGTAGACACCGAAAATTGGTCTAGGCTTGCGAACACCACTTTCGACATAATTTTCTATTATCCATGGTCATGATTAAATAATGTTAATTATTTAATTACCCTTTCTAACACATATTTCCTCTATTAATTAAATACCCCTTTTTTAATTAATTCACTAATTCATTAATTCATTTATTCAACTTGATTAATTAAATAAATCATAATTATTTAATTATGTTGCTAACTAATTAAGTCTTCCTTCTTAATTAAATGATTTATTATTTAATTACCCCTTTGTCATATTTCAACTATAATTAAATATTTATTATTTAATTATTCATTTAACCCCCTTTATTTATAATTAAATATTTATTATTTAATTTATTCAATTCCACCTTTACAACAGTCAAATTAAATAAATTATCTTTATTTAATTAATTAAATATCTCACTTTCGAATGTTGAATTAAATTAACATTTAATTTATATTTAATTATTTATGTCACATTCTTCTATCAATCAACTGACTAATCATTCACTCACCTTCTGACTCAAGATCTATTTTTAGTTCTCCAGTTATCTCCGGATTCAACATTTGATTGTCTCTGCAAGAGGACTCTTTGTCACAACTAGTCAGTTAACTAGTTCTAACTCATATGCATGATGTGTTTATTAATTAAATATCTTTATTTAATTAATTAACTCATGTATGCATTTGAATGCATTATTCTTCAATTTCTAACTTTTTCTTTGACATTCAAAGTCTATTTCTTCTATTTTCGGAGACTCTTAACTGAATATTAAGATCGAGAACTCTTGTTCTTTCTGTTTTCAAACAGTCCTGACACAAGATTAAGTTATCGTTCTAACTTAATCTTTATCCTGCAGTCTTTTTTGAATCACGTTCTAACCCATGTTCTATCTGACACAGAACTCGCATCGCATGGCATTCATCAATCTCGTCCGTCGATCTCTCTTTCAATCTGAGCCGATCATTCGAAAACCCAAAATCTATAAAACGGCCTGTCATTATCATTATTCCTCCTCCTGAAATCATACACTTTTGAGAAGAAACTCATCTTTGATATTTTTCTTAGACATTCGACGAAGTTATGCTTGCATCAATACTAAAAATATGAGGGCAAGAATACTTAAACAACAAAATGGAGAAGGACAATCAAGATAATTTGAAGGAGTGAACGCATATTCGGTGAGATCTTTTCAATTAATTTGTTTAGTTCATTATGTTTACTTATTCATTCTTTGTTGTTTTTGATTTAGATTTCTGCTTGGAGATTCAATACTAATAGCTACACAATTTTCTATTATCCATGGTCATGATTAAATAATGTTAATTATTTAATTACCCTTTCTAACACATATTTCCTCTATTAATTAAATACCCCTTTTTTAATTAATAGAGGAAATATGTGTTAGAAAGGGTAATTAAATAATTAACATTATTTAATCATGACCATGGATAATAGAAAATTATGTCGAAAGTGGTGTTCGCAGGCCTAGACCAATTTTCGGTGTCTACAGCAACCACTAGAAAATACATGGAAACTAAATTTTGATGGTGCCTCAAAGGGCAATCTAGGAATATCCAGTGTAGGATGTATGATTAGGGACTGGTAGGGAGCATTCCATTCAGCCTTAGCCATGAAACTTCATATAGGCATGAGTAATAAAGCAAAATCTCAGGCATTATTAGCATGTCTTGTGTTGGCAAAGAAAGCACAAATCCAAAAAAAATGGATTTAAGTAGATTCCCAAAACGTCATAAAATCCTGCAAGAAAAGAGAATCTCCATCATGGCACTTAAATTATATCATGAAAATTTTGTTTCAAATACTCAAATCCTTTGATATTTTTTGCATTTCTCATTTCTTTCATGAAGGCAATCACCTGGCAGACAACCTTGCTAATTTGGCATGTGAAATAGATTCCAAATTGCTTGTCTTAAATGGAAAAGAAGTTGATCGTTTCCCAACAATTAGGAATATTACCAATTATGAGGCTCACCCTTGCCAAAAGGATAACTAACATTTGTTTTAGTTGTGTTTATGCTCATAGGTGTCATTGGCAACCTATGTATCAGCCAACATATCCGATCGTACCCTTTCAATTCCCCCATTTTTGGACCTCTCATCCAACCCTGGCTTCTAACTCATTCACTTGTTACCTCATTCTAACATTATGAGATCCACCTACCATATTATCTCCCTTCATTAATGTGCACCATCTCTACCATACCCCTCCCCACCTCACGATCTGCATGAACTACTCAACCTAAGCATGCATTTTATATTTCGATGGTGCATGCTTGTCTTCTCAAATCCTTCACACGACCCTCTAGAGACATCTTCCAAGATTGAAAATCATTCCTCAGACTGGTGGTGCAAGCATATCTTAGTTAATCTAGGCAAGATTTAATACAAGCACATGAAAACCTTTATAACCGGCTCACCCCTCTCTTCATTTCATGTATTTCAATTTGGTTGCTAGCTTCTTCTATGGCATTGTTAGGGGTGGAATTTAATTGGAAACTTAGTAGCACTATGTTTGTGGTTTCTTCCATGGCGTTAATGGAAGTGGAGCATATAAATAAAAGGATTATCCTCCCCATCCCAAGATGGGAGTATTTGAAATCTAACAAATTCAATTCATAAATGTTGTAGAAAATATTCAAGATAGATTGCTTACAAGTGGAATTAGTTCTCAGAGTGGTGATCGGTGAACGGCCCCTGTGTGGTCAACCTTGGCTCCTCTACCCATCTTAGGTAGCTTTCATCTTCCTATCTAATGCAATGGACTTTTCGCAGCATTATGTCTTAGTGGCGCATTTGGCAATAAACTATGTGTAGGAATGTTTCTTGGTCGACCATGCCCTCAATTCAGTGATTAGGGAGTACGATCTCCAAAATGGAAAAGCCCTGGTTGGTGGGATTTTCATGCATGAAAATCTTCATAAGTGTTATGGTTACCTCTTCATCTATGTGGCCCTTAAGAATGCGCTTCATAGAAGGTTGGAGGTGGAATTAGATGAGGCCTTTAGGGTTCACAGAAATAACGTGGGTGTGGCTTTCTACAATAGGGTGCTCAAAGTTTGCAGAGCAATTATCACCCTTCTTTTGCATGACCCTCACCCACTTGCTCTTCTGCCCACTCCAGGCTCTAAAGAAACCTCAACATAGGCTTCCTCGCAAGTCAAGTTTGAAGATTTTGTCTATTCAAATTATTTCTATTTTGGTTTTCTATTCGACTAAGCACATGCCTGGAAGGCATTTTTTTGTTAATATTTTAATGGTCTTGTTTATATGTATGCCCATGTTCATTGGGAATTTTGTACAGTTCTATAAAGGGGGTCTTCAATTTGATTTTGGGAATTTTTTATCACTCTACAGTGGCAATCATCAGTCGGCTTTTATAATTTTTGTGTGAAAACCATGTGTTTAAGCCTACCCTACGTGGATTCATTTTTTCTTGGTCAGCTCTACGTGGCTTTATCATGATGTCCCTCCATGGCTATTTAGAGACCCACCTCTATGTTTATCAACTGGGATAATATTATGTAACTAGTTAGATATTATAGATTAATAAAATATTTCAGTTCTAAGTGCCTTTTATTAACAAAAAAATATGATTGTCCATGATTGCATTATCTTGTGCTATAACATTCTCACAAATGGAGGAGATATTAGGAGGGTAATTAACATGCTTGTCAATGGTTTTAATTCTTTTCCTTAGGTTGTGCTCATAAGTAGAGAGATTGCAATCATACAAGCTATGTGATACCTTATGAAAACCATATGTTTGAAAAGGAAACATGCTTCTATTTGCTAAGATACAAAAATGATTCCAATTTGATGCAAATTACAACTATACAAGAATGTGAAAGGTGCTTGAATGAATTTTTGATGTAATTTTTAGATCTAAAATATGATAATTGACTGATTTAAAATATAGAGAACTAAAAATTATGACTTTTAAATGCAAATTTTGATTCTAAACAATGCACTTTCTTTTGACCAAATGAACTACATGTAAAATTATTCAGAGTATGTAATTTTTGAATCTATAATAGAGATCTGCAAGTATAGGGAATTTGAGTAGACAAAGACAAAAATGTGCGGAAAAGTTTGCAAAAGAGCCTATACAAGGACAAGGTCACCCAGGGGCGAATGAGTCTTTATATAGGGTTATGAAAAATCAAAAACTAAGTGTCTATGTTACTATTTATGATTTGTATTTTTGGTTGCAAAATGATTCTATAGTAACTATTTTTTCTAGAATTTTTTGATGAAATGCAAGTGCAAATGTGTGACAATGTGTAAAAAAAGTGATAATTTTTAGTGCAATTTTGAATGAAATTGTAATCTAAATGACTAAAACATAAACTAATGCAAAATATATGCAATATTTTTTTAAAAAATTTGAATGATTCAAACATGCAAGATGCAACCCTAAATGAAGAATGCAACGCAATGATACAAAACCTAGATCTAGGGTTTGAAAGATTTCCAAATCAGAAATGGATGATGTCAAAATGTTAGGTTCACCAAAATGAAATGGATGGAAAAGAGGGGGGTAAACCCTAATCCCCTTTTATAATAGGAAATCTAGGATTTAAGTGTCCCTTCTCCCAAGCATTTCATTAAGACTCACCAACCACAAAAGCCAAGAGACTTTCAACCTCAATAGTGAGTTAATTAGACCTGGGTTAGTGAGGTTCTTTGAGGACAGGGGATGTGAATGATTAGGAATTATTTGAAATAATGAAACTAATGGAACTATATGACCTAATATACAAAATGCAGATTCCTAAAAGTAAACAGAATGTTACAACACTTTGCAGGTAGATTTGGGAGGTATTAGAGGGTATGTACCTATCACCAAAAGTTGATCCTAATGTGTGTAGGAGGATTGGTTTTCCCCTAGGCAAATGGATCCATGATAGGATTTCTAAAAATTATTTTTATAGTCCTCTGGTGCGAGATCTAAGATGTTGATTTCCAATTGCAAACTTGTTAGAATGATGGAAATAAATTTTGCAACTTAGTTTGTATAGGTTGACAAGAATGATGGCAAAAAATGCAATAATGCAAAATTTCTCTTCAAGATCTCTTCAATCCTTCTTCAACCTGTAACTTGCACATACACAAAGAGTAAAAAATGTTTTTTGGTGCCATATAGGGGGTTACCTCAGTCAAACCCCATGAATAGTGTTCCCACTTTCACAATGGCAATGCCAATGATAAATCAATAATAGAAAGGAAGGAAATGATGAATGAACAGTTGTTGCAACTCACCACCCTTCAATGGCTTCCTTGAAGGACTGAATTCAAATGCATCTCTTCAAAGGAATTGGATCTTTCTTTCTTGATTTTCTTGAATGTATGAAGACCTACAACACTTGTTAGCCTTCACAACATGAACACAAATAACTTTGACATGATGTTAGGATCTTGATTGTTGTTGTAAATGACTAATAATTATGGTCTTTAATGTTCTTGATAATAATATTTTCTCTTGGATGCGTGTTAGAATGTTTCTTGTATTTTAAATAATAAAATAACTATGTATTTATAGGTGTTTATCTAATTTCCTGAAAATTAGATTCCAAAATCCGACACTTACAATTTAAATTTTGATCATTAAGAGGTCACTAAAAACATTTTTTAAATTGGGTCCTAGCTCATAAAGGGAACCCATTTGCCCATGGGCGAATGGGTCTCAACCTAAATTTTTAGGACATTCAAAATCCATTAAAATTTAATAATTAAATATATTTATTTAATGTAGATCCCCCTTTCAAAAAATGGTAAGAATCAAACTTTGGAATGCATAATTTGGAAAATTAGAAGCTTAATTAAGTCCAATAAATTAAGGGACCCAAACATAGTGTGAAATTGTAAAGGTATACAATTTCCTATACAAAAAATATGACACTTTTCATATTCATAATCCCTCACATTTTCCACTAAATATATTCCTTTCATCAATCTATCTCACAAGAATTCACTATGCCTTCAAGCTAACATCCATAAAACAATAATAAAATGCATCCTGGTAGATGGTGGATCATGACTTAATCTTTGCAACCTAAGTCTAATAAAAAACTGGGATATTTTGGTGATGTTGTCAATCCCAAAACAAAAATTACCATCAAAGAATATGATGAAGTTGAGCATGAATCTAAAGGCTCTATAAAGCTACCCATCCAGGTCAAACCAACTACAATTAAAACTACTTGCTAAATCCTAGACCTTGATCTCCCATACAATATCCTTCTTGGGTGCCCATGGATCCATACCATGCAAGTCATTCCACCCACATTCTATCAATGTATAAAGTTCCCTCACTGTAGAACTAAAGTGATTTTCCATGTTGATTCAAATCCATCCCAATATTGCAAGTTATTATAAAGTAGTCATGGTCATTCACATCATTACTGTACCAATATCACATCATCTTTATCATCATAGATTGATCCTCCATCACTTCTATAGACATGTGAAATTGACTTAACACCTATCACACATCCCAAACAACATCAAATAACATCAAACAACATCAAACATCAAATAGCATCAAACAGCCTCAAACAACATCAAACAATATTGAACATCATCTTGAAACACCATGTAACATCTTCAAATGACTTGGAATTATTCCATAACATCTCAAAATGACTCGAAATTGTCTTGTAATATCTCAAAATGACTCGAAATTGTCCTGTAACATCTCGAAATGACTCGGAATAACATCTCAGAATGACTCAAATTTGTCCTGTAACATATTAGAATGACTCAAAATTGTCTTGTAACATCTTGCAATGACTCGATTTTATCTCATAACATCTCAAAACCATCCCAAAATAGCTCAGAATCATCTCGTAATGTCTCAAAACATCTTGAAATCACCACAAAACAACTTGAAATCATCCCATAATATCTTGGATCATCTTGAAACATCTTAGAATTCCCCCGGAACATCTTGGAATCATCCTGTAATGTCTCAGAACATCTCATAATCATATCGCAACATTCCCACATCACACCACATCAAAACGACATCAAAACCCCTAATTCCTCTATTAATTGAATAATACAACACTATTTAATTAATTCATGTTTTCATAATTTCAGACAAGTTAAATAAATTTAACTTATTTAATAAAGTCCTAAAAACCCTAAATTCCTCTATTGATTAAATAAAACAACATTATTTGATTAATTCGTGTTTCATCATTTCGAACAATTAAATAAATCACATTTTATTTAATAAGGTCCTAATCTCAATTTATTTCATCCTCATTGATTAAATAATGGCCATTATTTAATTACGTCACTAAATCACCTTATTCCTCTAAGTGGATTAAATTATTAAATAATAATTTAATTATGATATTTTCCCTTTGAAATTTGAATAATTAAATCAAACTATTCAAATCAATTATCAAAAATCAAATTAAACTAATGCAACTTTGTTTGCAAAAGTCAAAATTTTTAACTCCAAAAAGGAATTAATTAATTAAATTGATTAATTCATATTTCTCACCCACTTTCTGATTGAGCAAATTATGATTGTTGACTAAGCAATCTAATTTTTTAACTAATCAATCAAATTTGTTAACTGATCAATCCAAATTTCTAACTAACAATCTAATATGTTAATTCATCAATCACATTCCTAACTAAGCCATCAAAATCTTGATTGATCAATCTAAATCTGTTAACTGATCAATCACATACCCGACTAGCCAATCAACTTTGCACAATCTTTTCATGTTTAAATCCTCTCAACACACTCTGAATGTTGATCTAGATATTCTTCAACACGATCCTGATCATTCATTTCAAATCTCATTTTCTATTTAACAAACCCCTTTCCTCACAAATAAGGATCGGAGAATCAACATACATTGAGCAATGAAGTGTTTTCAAGAACACCATTGATAGAGCTTCACCATTTTCTTAAATCAACGAACCAAAATAGTCACTAATCAAGATTTTGCACATGAACTTTGGAGGCTTTATGGTGATAAGAACAACCCAACATCAGGCGAATACACTCCACTATGAGATGGTAATATTGTGTTATTCTTGTACATTCATTTTTGTAACCATAGATTCATTTATGCATGTTAGAATAGCTTAGTTGAATTTCAAATGTGTAGCTTTAAAGCTTGGATAAATATGTTTAATCTTAGTTAGATGCTTGGATTTAGCATATTTTGATCCATCTTTCAGTCTAACGTTCTTCGCCTCACACATTTTGGCATGCCCGGTGGGACACTTGTCCCCTCCTCTAACATTCATTTGAGTTGTTTTTGAAGCTATAGGTCCCAAAAATGCACTTGACAGAGTTTTCACGTGTTGCCCAAAAAAACCTGCACACTTGACTGTCAAGAAAATTGCGCTATTGCCTAAAAATTGCGCTATTGATTATCCAAAAAACTATGCTATTGCCTGAAAACTGTGTTATTGCCATGGGAATGGTGCTATTGCATTTTTTCTACGTGTTTGCATCTTTTTTCTAAGCAATTTCTGTAACAGACAAGTGCATAGATCCTGCACTATTGTAATGGGATTTTCCACTATCTTTTTGTTTGTTTTTGGATGTGTAAATAGGTATTGACAAATCTGATGCAGGATTCAAGTAACATTAACACGTTTGTTGTAGGGAAGGTAATCAGTCCCAATTTTTTAGATTTACACTTAATTAACTTAGGAATCTTAATTTGGTGCTCTAAAACGGACAAACACAAACTCACTATTTGATTTAGTGTTTAAAATTGAACAAATTCATGTTTTCTTAGCTTAGGAATCTAAATTTGGTGCTCTAAAATGAACAAACATAAACTCACTTTTGATTTAGTGTTTAAAAATGAACCAATTTCCTATTTTCTTAACTTATGAATCTAAATTTGTTGCTCTAAAATGAACAAACACAAACTCACTTTTGATTTAGTGTTTAAAAATGAACCAATTTCATATTTCCTAACTTAGGAATACTAAATTTGGTGCATAAAAAGAGCACAAACAATTTCCATTTGTTGATGCACGTAGGATTTTCATTTGTTGACCAATTAGAGACCAAGACTATTTCTTAGAAACACCCAAATTTGGAGCTTAAAATGAACAAGTTATTTCTTCTATATTGCACCATTGCGATTTTTGAATGATATCTTGAATACTTCCTATTGGTGCAAGTAAAAAGAATAATTTGTTTATGTTATTCACATATTTATGGAGATAACATTGCTCAAGGTGTTTAAAACGAATCAATTTTCTATGGATTGTTCACTATGCATTCATTGATTGGCAAAGTTGAAGTGTTTTATCTTCTCCCCCTCACACATTGCCTCGAAACACCCCGTAACATCTCAAAATGACTCAGAATCGTCTTGTAACATCTCGAAATGACTCAGAATTATCTTGTAACATCTCAGAATGACTTGAAATTGTCATATAACATCTCATAATGACTCAGAATAGTCTCGTAACATCTCGAATTGACTCAAAATTGTCTCGTAACATCTTGAAATGACTCAGAATTATCTTGTAACATCTCATAATGACTCAAAATTATCTCGTAACATCTTAGAATGACTTAGAATTGTCTCGTAACATCTCAGAATGACCCAAAATTATCCCGTAACATCTCAGAATGACTTGGATTTGTCCCAAAACATTTTGGAACCATCTTGAAATAGCTTGAAATCATCCCGTAATGTCTTAGAACATCTCATAATCACCCCAAAATAGCTCAAAATCATCTCGTAATATCTCAGATCATCTCAAAACATCTCGGAATCACCCTAGAACATCTCAAAATCATCCTATAATGTCTCAGAACATCTCAGACTCATACCGCAACATTCCCACATCACACCACATCAAAATGACATCAAAAACCCTAATTCCTCTATGAATTGAATAATACAACATTATTTAATTAATTCACATTTTCATCATTTTAGACAAGTTAAATAAATTTCACTTATTTAATAAAGTCCTAAAAACCCTAAATTCCTCTATTGATTAAATAAAACAACATTATTTGATTAATTCATGTTCCACCATTTTAACCAACTAAATAAATCACATTTATTTAATAAGGTCCTAATCTTAATTTATTTCATCCTGATTGATTAAATAATGCCAATTATTTAATTACGTCACTAAATCACCTTATTCCCTTAAGTGGATTAAATTATTAAATAATAATTTAATTACGATACTTTCCCTCCAAAATTTGAATAATTAAATCAAACTATTCAAATCAATTATCAAAAATCAAATCAAACTAATGCAACTTTGTTTGCAAAAGTCAAACTTGATTTGCACGTTCAACTCCAAAAAGGAATTAATTAATTAATATTCCTCACCAACTTTCTAATTAGGTAAATTACGATTGTTGATTAAGCAATCTAATTTGTTAACTAATCAATCCAAATAGTTAACTAAGCAATCTAACCTATTAACTGATCAATCACATTCCTAACTAAGCCATCTAGATCCTAACTAATCAATCTAAATTTGTTAACTGATCAATCTAAATTTGTTAACTAATCAATCACATCCCTAACTAGCCAATCTATTTCTCAATCACCCAAATTGTGCAATCAACTTTGCATAATTTTCTCATGTCTAAATCCTCTCAACACACTTCGACCATTGATCTGGATATTCTTTAACATGATCTTGATCGTCCATTTCAAATCTCATTTTCTATATAACAAACCCCTTTCCTCACAAATAAGAATTAGAGAATCAACACACGTTGAGCAATGAAGTGTTGTCAAGAACACCATTGATAGAGCTTCACCATTTTCTTAGATCAACCAACCAAAACAGTCACTCATCAAGCTTTTTCACACAAACATTGGAGGCTTCGCAGTGATAAGAACAACCCAACATCAAGCAAATACACTCTACGGGATGGTAAGACTATGTTATTCTTGTACATTTGTTTATGTAATCATAGATTCATTTATGCATGGTAAGTGGATTAAATAATTAAAAAATTATGACACTTTCCCTCCAAAATTTGAATAATTAAATCAAACTATTCAAATCAATTATCAAAAATCAAATCAAACTAATGCAACTTTGTTTGCAAAATTCAAACTTGATTTACACGTTTAACTCCAAAAAGGAATTAATTAATTAAATCAACTAATTCATATTCCTCACCCACTTTCTAATTGAGCAAATTAAGATTGTTGACTAATCAATCTAATTTGTTAACTAATCAATCAGATTTGTTAATTGATCAATCCAAATTGCTAATTGAGCAATCTAATCTATTAACTGATCAATCACATTCCTAACTAAGCCATCAATTTCCTAACTAAGCCATCAAGATCTAGTTGTTGAACTGGGGCCATTGGTCACTAGATGGTCATAGAGATTGATGGTGTTATGGGATGGTTGTTATGAAGCTCAAGACCCTAGGGTTTGAGTGTTGTTTTGGAATTATACTACTTCTTGGAAATCAAAATTTTGAGGAACTAGAGTCTATATTCCACTTCCTTTTCCAGAGGATATGTTGCGGGAAAGCTTACTTGTACTATCTACGAGTCCCAAGTAACTGTTGATATCATGGACGTCTGAGTGGAGGAATGACCTTGATGGTTTGTTTGATATTTATTTCAAATATGTAGGATGGAAATAATGGATGTGAGACTATCTGACCTTCTAGCTTTCCAATTGTTTTGGTTCAAACAAAGATCTTATAAACAACTTTCTCTCAACTTTTTCTCTGCGTTTGAAGTATGGCAAGTGATAAGACAACACTTGGACTAACTCAGCAAGCATGGACTTATGTGACCTTCATTTCTATTAACATAGGTTGTGAAATCACAACACCCAAGCCATAGTTCTCAAATGTTTACTTTGATCAATGTAACTTGAAATCAAATCTAGAATGTTTGGAAACCTTTAAGGAAAGATCCTCTCAAGGGGTGCAAACATAAGGCTTCTTTCACAAGTATGCACTAAATCAAATCGTTTGTGGTTCAACCATCTTGTTCAGTGTTTTTTTTTAATGTCTTATTTTTCTTTAAATCAATCATAGAATTTGATGTCAAATTTTTTTGAATGTAATGAACAAGTTTAACATAAACCAACAATTACAATCTTAGGGGATAGAAATCATTCTCTTAGGTAGGCTTGCCTCATGCTCGAAGAGACGATTTTACATGCAACTTATGGCACGGGCCTGTAGTCAGACATGGCAAGTAACTTCTCGAAAGTAAATTTTGATGCACCACTTTCAGAGAATGTTTTTGGATAATATGGTGGCCTCTAAAACAAGTTGGCTCTTAGTGATAACTATGAACACGAAAATCTAACACTCACCCGCTAGCCACTTAAGGCTCTTTAACCATTCTCATTCCACTCAACGTGTGGGATTAGGTGCAGTCTGTTATTAGCATGGCTTGAAGTTGCTTTCTTACGATTTCACAACCTTTAATATAGCCTGCTAGTAAACATGCTTCGAGACCTTGCAATGATTTCTCCAACGTGGGATGTATCTCAAGTAAAGCCCCCTCTTTAAGATAAACTTGAAAATAAAGTGCAATGCTCAAAAATGTTCTTTTTCTCACCCAAGATCGCCTAAAGGTGTGAGGGGAGAAGATAAAACACTTCAGTTTTTCCAATCAATGAATGCATAGTGAACAATCCATAGAAAATTGATTCCTTTTAAACACCTCGAGATGTGTTATCCCCATAAATATGTGAATAACATAAACAAATTATTCTTTTTACTTGCACCAATAGGAAGTATTCAGGATATCAGTCAAAAATAGCAATGGTGCAATACAAAGGAAAATAACTCGTTCATTTTAAGCTCCAAATTTGGGTGTTTCTAAGAAAATAATCCTAGTCTCTAATTGGTCAATAAATGTAAAATGTGCGTGCGTCAACAAAATGGAAATCATTTGTGCTCTTTTTATGCACCAAATATAAAGCTCCTAAGTTAAGAAAATAGGAAATTGGTTCATTTTTAGATCCCAAAATTGAAGTGTTTTTTTATTTTTTGTTCTTTTTATGAGCACCAAAACGAGAATTCCTAAGTTAATAAAACATGAAATTGGTTCAATTTTAAACACTAAATCAAATGTGAGTTTGTGTTTGTTCATTTTAGAGCACCAAATTTAGATTCCTAAGTTAAGAAAGCATGAATTTGTTCAATTTTTAAACTCTAAATCAAATGTGAGTTTGTGTTTGTTCATTTTTAGAGCACCAAATTCAAATTCCTAAATTAATAAAAAAATGGATTGTAGATCTAGAAATATGGGACCGATCATCTTCCCTACAACAAACGTGTTAATGTTACTTGAATCCTGCATCAATTCTATTAATACCTATTTACACATCCAAAAACAAGAAAACATTAGTGAAAAATCCCATTACAATAGTGCAGGATCCATGCACTTGTCTGTTAGAGCAACTACTCAGAAAAAAAGAACATGCGAAAAAAATGCAACTACTCAGTTCTCGAAATAGAAGCTCAAATAAGATAGCAAAAGCTAACACTATCAAAAGCAAGTGTGTAGGTCTTCAAGAAATAGTGTAGTTCTTAGTGCAATAGCTCCATTCCCATGTCAATAGAGTAGTTTTCAGGCAATAGCACAGTTTTAGGTCAATAGTGCAATTTTCAGACAATAGAGCAGTTTCAGGACAAAAGCATAAAACAACGACGCAGTTTTCAGACAATAGCGTAGTTTTTAAGCAACTGCATAATTTTCACATAGAAAAAGTGCCAAAACTGATGCAACTATGCAAGAATCTCAAAAATAGCACTATTACCTGACACAACTTTCCACACGCATAACGAGAACAAAAACATGACAAAAGAAAAAAGTGAGAAGATACATATTGGCCCAGTGATGCCTAAAGGTTGTCCTATTGGATGTTGTGGTTGTGTTGTTGATATGTGGTTGTCATTAATGTCAACACTATTAGCATTGATGTTTTGAAGGTTGTATATGTCGAGGATATTGAGAAAATTATAATAAATATGTTGAAAGTTGTATGTGAAGCTATGAAGTTCAGTGTGGTGGAAAATTCGGTATGTTTCTATTCATAATTTGTGCTTTAAAGGGTTTGTTGTTGAGCCTATCTATTTTATACTTCGGAAGTTTCAGAGGTGTGCATCAATATTTGTGCAAGTTGTGAGTTTCTATGTTCCTATAATTATTTTGTTACTGTAGCTAATGTTTCTGGAAGAAGAGAATGTAATTCTGGTAATTTGAGTTTTTGAGTTTTTGTGTATTCTTGTGCAATGTTTGTTAATGTTTCTAGATCGTGCTCCATCCTTGTTGCATGTCTGTGTTGATTGGTGATCGTGATCGAAGATTTTTCTATTGTGTGTTCGGTTTTTTATGTTCTTGGCCGACATGGTGATTCTAGCGTGTTGCGGATCCTCGTGGATTAATATTTTAATGTTTGGCATGTTCAACGGAGTTGTTTTAGGTCTTCATTATGTTGTGATCGACTTCGGTTGGTGTGCATTGAGATTTGTTCATGAATTGGGTTGACAATTTGTAATTCATTTATTCTTTTTTTGGCTGACAAGGTTGTTGATGTAATTCCATGAAGCAGATATATAAGAGTGATTGTTTCTTCATTTTGAATTGTGCATGATGTATATGTGAGAAGGGTGAATTTGAAATATGTGAATAGAGATCTAATCATTCGATTGTAGAGAAGAGTGTGAAGAAGGTTGAGCGAAGTGTGAAGAAGTATTTATGTGCCTAACCGGAACTGTCAGTAGGCTTTTGAAGAAGCTAATTTCTCAGTTCAATCACTTCAGATGGATTTAATCTGAAAGCTTTATGTAAGACAGTGAGTCTTCTTTGAGCAGTGAGCTCTAGGTAGTGTGCCTGAATGCATGTGCATTCCTTATTCATTTTACTTATACTTTAATAGGGTATAACTTGTGGATTAACCTCCACCATGGTTTTTCCCCTAACAAGGTTTCCATGCAAAAAACTTGGTGTTATGTGTGCTTCTGATGTGTTGTTGATTCATGCTTTCATTGTTATTTATCATATCTGAGATTAAAGGTTAATAAGGTTAAATAAGTGTTAAATTTTGTGAAAACTAATTCACCCCCCCTCTCAATTGTCTATTCTTATTTTGCCAACAATTGGTATCAGAGCAGGTTCCTCTAAAGAAGTTTAATAGCTTAAGGTGATCTGAGATGGCATCATACAAGAGGGATAGTCCTAGATTCGATGGAATAAACTACTCTTTGTGGAAGGCTAGAATAGAGTGTCATTTGAAGTGCATTGGTGATCCTTTCTGGAAGATTACAAAGAATAGATATATTATTCCTCATAATGGTCCCTCTACTCCTAATCAGATCAAAGAAGTTGAAACGAATATCAGGGCTATAGAAGCATTATTGAGTTCTTTGACTGACTCAGAGATGACAAATGTAATGGGTCTGGAAACAACATATGATATCTGGAAGAAGTTGGAAACATTGTATGAAGGAGATGCACAAGTGAAAGTTGCTAAGCTACAAAGTCTAAAAGGCAAGTGGGAAAACTTGAAAATGAGCAAAGATGAAAACATTATTTCTTTCATGCAAAAGTTAAATGAACTAGTGATGGGTATTAGATGTGTCGATGGAATCTTGGATGAAGAAGAGACTGTGGCTAAAGTGCTTAGATCATTGCCTACTTCTTACAAAATGAAAGCTCATGCTATTGAAGAACTCGGGACAATAACAAATGTGAAAAGAGACATGCTGATTGGTAAGCTTGTTGCCTTTGAATTGAGTGAATTTGGTGAATCTACGCCTGAGACAGAATTTGCATTTAAAGCTACTATATCCGGAAGAAACCAACAAAGATACAATCCGGGAGAAATTTCTAGAAATACATTCAAGTATGAAGATGAGATGAAACAAACTGAAGATGAAGAAAGAGAGTTAGAAGAGCTGGAAGCATTGATTGTGAAAAGAGAAGCCAAAGGACAAGGTAAGTATAAAAGAAAGTTGCCTATTAAATGTTTCTCTTGTAATAAGATTGGTCATTTTGCATCAAGGTGTCTTGAAAGAGTTCCTAGGTTCAAAATTGATAAGCCTAGATTTCAAAAGAAATGCTATTATGCTGAAGGTGTTACTGATGATGAATTTGATAAAGAAAATGTAAATGAAGATGGATGGGTATTCATTGCTATCAAGGAAAATGGTACGGTGTCCATTGAATCTGCTAATGATAAGAATATTGAGAAAGCTCTTACAACCAGAATTGAAGAAAAGGATGAGTGGGTGATTGACAACGGATGCTCACATCATATGACTGGTGACAAAAGCAAGTTTATAAGCTTGGAGAAATATGACAGTGGTGTTATAAGATTTGGAGATAACAATGTTGGTGTGATTTGTGGCAGAGGCACTATTTCTCTTGCTGGTAAATATAACATTGATGATGTCCTTTATGTTGAAGGATTAAAGCATAATCTGTTGAGTGTTGGACATATGATCGACAAGGGATACAATATTCAGTTCAAAGATAGAAAATTCCAGATACTAGGAAGTTTTGTAAATGTAATTGCTTCAAATACAAAGACAAGAGGTAATATTTTTCACCTGAGTGTTGCTAGTGAAATTTGTTTAATTTCTCAAGTTAATAAAAGTTGGTTATAGCATAGGAGGCTGTGTCATGTGAATTTTGATAACATTGTCAAAGTAAGCTCCACTCAAGCAGTTAGAGATCTTCCTAAGCTAGTGAAGCCTAGTAACACCATATGCAAGGAGTGTCAGATGGGAAAGTAGACTAGAATTTATTTGCAGAGCAAACAACATCATTCTAATGGAGTACTGGAGCTGGTGCATACCGATCTATGTGGTCCCTCCAGTATAAGAAGTCTACAAGGAGAAAGGTACTTTATGTTGCTTATTGATGATTACTCTAGGATGATATGGGTTGCATTCTTAAGAGAAAAACATGAAGCATTAGAAAAGTTCAAAAGTTTCAAAGCTATGGCTGAGAATGAGACAAGTTTAAAGATTAAATGCTTAAGGTTAGACAGAGGTGGTGAGTTCACTTCCCAAGAGTTCAATTCTTTCTATGAAGAACATGGAATCAAAAGGTAGTTATCTGCTCTCCAGACCCCTCAACAAAATGGAGTTATTGAGAGAAAGAACAAAACAATTCTAGATACTGCTCGAACTTTGATGTTGGAAGGTAATGTACCTCATATCTATTGGAGAGAAGTTATAAGTACTGTTGTATATACTATCAACTAGCTAAATTTCAATGGTTATTCTAGTAAGACTCCTTTTGAACTGTGGTTTGGTTATAAGTCTATTGTTAAATATTTCAAAATCTTTGGAAGTAGATGTTATATCAAGAGATATGAAGATATTGGAAAGTTTGATGCTAGGAGTGATGAAGGAATGTTTTTGGGTTATTCTACTAAGAGCAAGGTCTACTGGTGCTATAATAGAAGATTAAGGAAAATGGTTGAAAGTGCAAATGTTAGAGTTGATGAAGACATTTTTAGATCATTCGGATACTGTGGATATGATTTAGATGACCAACATCATATTACTGATAATGGAAAGAATTCTTAGACATAGAATCAAGATAATCAAGAAGGAGAAGCTAGTGGAAGTGCAGAAGAAAGAATAAAAGAACCAAAATTTTGAGAGAATCCTAAAGTTTAGAGGTATGTAAATCTAAATCATTCTGAAAATCAGATTATAGGAGATAAGAACAAAGGTGTGCAGACTAGAAGAAGAATTGCAGAAGAGGATTGTCTGATTTCCAAGACTGAGCCCAAGAATGTCAATGAAGCATGTAAAGATGAATATTGGATGGAAGCAATGAAGGAAGAACTGATGTGGATAGAGAAAAATGAAACATGGATTCTTGTTCCTAGACCTCGGGATAAAAATGTGATTGGAACCAAATGGGTCTTTCAGAATAAGTTGACTGAACAAGGTGAAGTGGTTAGGAATAAAGCAAGACTAGTATGTAAAGGGTACTCACAGATGGAAGGTATTGATTTTGAAGAAACCTTTGCCCCTACTGCTAGAATTGAAGCTGTAAGATTATTTCTTTCTTATGTTGCTTTTAAGAACTACAAAGTCTATCAAATGGATGCAAAGTCAAGATTTCTAAATGGTGAGCTAGAAGAAGAAGTATATGTTGAGCAACCAGAGGGATTTCAACTAACTGACAAAGAAGATATGGTTTTTTGATTGAAGAAAGCACTATATGGACTCAAGCAAGCCCCTAGAGCCTAGTATGCTAGATTGGATAAATAGTTGTTGAAGCTTGGATTCAATAAAGGTACTGCTGACAGTAATCTATATTTTAAGATGGATCAGGATAAAGAGTTGATTATTGAAGTCTTTATTGATGACATCATTTTTGAGGGTGATGATGACTTATGTATGAAGTTTTTTGATGAAATGAAAAGTGATTTTGAGATGTCAATGATTGGAGAGCTGAAATTCTTTTTGGGATTGCAAATTACTCAGTTAGACAATGGAATATTTATATCTCAGTCCAAATATGTAAGAGAGTTACTATAAAATTTTGGCATGGAAGACTCAAAGCTAGTTGGTACACCCATGGTAACTAGATGCAAGTTAACACAAAATGATGATTCTCTTAAAGAAAATCAAAAAAGATACAGGTCAATGATCGATGGATTGCTTTATTTGACTCAGACTAGACCTGACATCATGAATGTTGTATGTATGGCTGCTATATATCAAGTTGATCCAAAGGAATCCCATGTGACTATTATGAAGAGAATTTTCAGATACTTGAAAGGGACAGTTGACTTTGGTCTTTGGTATCCTAAAGATGATGATCTTATCTTGAGCGCCTTTACTGATGTAGATTGGGCAAGAGATGTGGATAATAGAAAAAGTACTAGTGGTGGTGCCTTCTTCTTGTGGAAGAAGTTGGTGTCTTGGTTAAGTAAAAAGAAGAATTCCATTTCCTTATCTACTACTAAGGTAGAATATATTGCTGCTACAAACAATTGTACTCGAGTAAAATGGATGAAGTAGATGTTGAGAGATGTCAGAATTGAGTATGATGAGCCTATTGCTATATTTTGTGATAATTCAAGTGCAATAAACATTTCTAAGAATTTGGTGTTGCATTCAAAGACAAAACATATATCTATCAAATATCACTTCTTGAGAGATAAAGTGAGTGATAAAGAAGTCAGACTGGAGTATGTGCCTACTAAGGAACGAATTGTAGACATCTTTCCTAAGATGTTGCCTAAGGATACTTTTGAGTATCTCAGAGGGAAGTTAGCGGTGATTTCCCCTCATAATTTGAACTAAGATGCAAGTCTTTGCATCAGCCCGTGCATGCATAGTCATATCTTGTTCTGGATTGATGTTGTGGTGGCTACTACTCAGGGGGAGTAGTCAAATGATTTAGATGTGGTTTGGAGCATGTGTACCTTTTCCATTGATGTCAAAGGGGGAGAAGAGCAATGTGAAAAACCTTGGGGGAGAAGAGCAAAACAAAAAGGGGGGAAGAGTAATGTAAGGGGGAGAAGAACAATATGAGAAGAAGGGAAGATTGTTGAAAGAAGAGTTAGTTGTGTTGATGGTATTTTTCACATCATGTGTTTCCATCAATGCCAAAGGGGGAGATTGTTGGATGTTGTGGTTGTGTTGCTAATATGTGGTTATCATTGATGTCAACACTATTAGCACTGATGTTTTGAAGGTTGTATATGTCGAGGATATTGAGAAAATTATAATAAATATGTTGAAGGTTGTCTATGAAGCTGTGAAGTTCAGTGTGGTGGAAAATTTAGTATGTTGCTATTCAAAAGTTGCTCTTTAAAAGTTTTGTTGTTGAGCCTATCTAGTTTATACTTTGGAAGTTTCAGAGGTGTGCATCAAGATTTGTGCAAGTTGTGAGTTTTTGTGTTCCTACAGTTATTCTATTACTGTACCTAATGTTTCTAGAAGAAGAGAATGTAATTCTGGTAATTTGAGTTGTTGTGTATGCTTGTGCAATGTTCATTGATGTTTCTAGATCATGCTCTATTTGTGTTGCATGTCCGTGTTGATTGGTGTGATCGTGATTGGAGATTTTTTCGTTGTGTGTGGGTTTTTATGTTCTTGGCCGACATGGTGATTGTAGCATGTTGCGGATCCTCGTGGATTAATCTTTTAATGTTTGGCATGTTCAAGGAAGTTGTTTTAGGTCTTCATTATGTTGTGACCAACTTCAATTGGTGCACATTGAGATTTGTTCATGAATTGGGCTGACAGTTTGTAATTCATTTATTCTTTTTTTGGTCGACAAGGTTGTTGATATAATTCCATAAAGCAGATATATAAGAGTGATTGTTTCTTCATTTTTAAGTGTGCATGATGTATGTGTGAGAAGGGTGAATGCAAAATGTGCGAATAGATATCCAATCATTCGATTGCAGAGCAGAGTGTGAAGAAGGTTGAGTGAAGTGTGAAGAAGTATTTCTATGCCCAACCAAAATTGTCATCACAATTTTGAAGAAGCTAATTTCTCAGTTCAATCACTTCAAATGGATTTAATCTGAAAGTTTATATAAGACAGTGATTCTTTTTTGAGCAGTGAGCTCTAGGCAGTGTGCTTGAATGCATGTGCATTCCTTATTCATTTTACTTATACTTTTAACAAGGTATAACTTGTGGATTAACCTCCATCATGGTTTTTCCCCTAACAGGGTTTCCATGTAAAATATTGGTTTTATGTGTGCTTTTGATGTGTTGTTGATTCATGCTTTCATTGTTATTTATCAGATCTAAGATTAAAGGTTAGAAGGTTAAATAAGTGCTAAATTTTGTGACAACTGATTCACCCCCCTCTTGGTTGTCTATTCTTATTTTTCTAACACGTCCAAACTCTCGAACAAGCTCAGAACAATGTGGGGCAACCTCAAATCTCGGCATTCTTCCTCAACAACTAACAAAATGTGAAATCCAAAGACAATAATTAGCAAGAGGATCAAAGTACAAATGAGCTAATTTAAAGATAATTTGCCTATATAACACCTCAAGAAAACCCTAATTTCATCTAGGAAACCCTAATTTTACTTAGGGAACCTTCCTATTATCATATTAGAAACTCTGGAAAGCATCAAAATGAGAAACGAAGCACCTATTGATATAACATCTCATTTGAAAACATCGAAATGATAGTACGATAGTGTCAAGAGCCTGACCTCAAAACTTAAAAATTTTGATCAACCTCTTGAGGGGGCAGCACAGAGTCCTACCATCATTCCATTGAACATCGGTGCTTAGTGGGGCATAATTTTTTTTCAAAAGAATGGATCTTAAAATCAAAATCTTTGAAACAAAGCAACCAGTACTTTGTATCAAAGAGGGGCAAAATGTAAAAATGTGAAATTAACTTAACACCTATCACACATCTCGAACAACATCAAACAACATTGAACAGCATAAAATAGTATCGAACAACCTTGAACAGCATCAAACAATATTGAATATCATCTCGAAACACCCCATAACATCTCAAAATGACTCAGAATTGTCCCATAACATCTTAGAATGACTCAAAATTATCCTGTAACATCTCAGAATGACTCAGAATTCTCTCATAACATCTTAGAATGACTCGGAATTATCCTATAACATCTCAAAATGACTCAAAATTATCCCGTAACATCTTGAAATGACTCAGATTTGTCTCAGAACATCTCATAACATCTCGAAACCATCCCGAAATAGCTCAAAAACATCCTGTAATGTCTCAAAACATCTCAAAATCACCATGAAACAGCTCAGAATCATCACGTAATGTCTTGGATCATCTCATAACATCTCAAAATCACCCCAAAACATCTTGGAATCATCTTGTAATGTATCAGAACATCTCATAATCATACTACAACATTCCCACATCGCACCACATCAAAATGACATCAAAAACCCTAATTCCTCTATTAATTGAATAATACAACATTATTTAATTAATTTACATTTTCATCATTTTGAAAAAGTTAAATAAATTTAACTTATTTAATAAAGTCCTAAAAACCCTAAATTCCTCTATTGATTAAATAAAACAACATTATTTGATTAATTCATATTTCATCATTTCAACCAATTAAATAAATCACATTTTATTTAATAAGGTCCTAATCTCAATTTATTTCGTCCTGATTGATTAAATAATGCCAATTATTTAATTACATCACTAAATCACCTTATTCCTCTAAGTGGATTAAATTATTAAATAATAATTTAATTACGACACTTTCCATCCAAATTTTGAATAATTAAATCAAACTATTCAAATCAACTATCAAAAATCAAATCAAACTAATGCAACATTGTTTACAAAAGTTAAAATTGATTTGCACGTTTAACTCCAAAAAGGAATTAATTAATTAAATCAATTAATTCATATTCCTCACCCACTTTCTGATTGAGCAAATTACGATTGTTGAGTAAGCAATCTAATTTGTTAACTAATCAATCCAAATTGCTAACTAAGCAATCTAATCTGTTAATTGATCAATCACATTCCTAACTAAGCCATCAAAATCTTGACTGATCAATCTAAATTTGTTAACTGATCAATCACATCCCCGACTAGCCAGTTAACTTTTCATAATCTTCTCATGTCTAAATCCTCTCAACACACTCTAACCATTGATCTGAATATTCTTCAACACGATCTTGATCGTTCATTTCAAATTTCATTTTCTATATAACAAACCCCTTTCCTCACAAATAAGGATCAAAGAATCAACATACATTTAGTAATGAAGTGTTTTTAAGAACACCATTGATAGAGCTTCACCATTTTCTTTGATCAACCAACCAAAAAAGTCACACATCAAGATTTTACACATGAACTTTGGAGGCTTCGCGATGATAAGAACAACCTAACATCAGGTGAATACACTCCACTACGAGATGGTAAGACTATGTTATTCTTTTACATTTGTTTATGTAACCATAGATTCATTTATGCATGTTAGAATATCTTAGTTTCATTTTGTATGTGTAGGTTTAGATCTTAGATAAATATGTTTAATCTTAGTTAGATGCTTGGATTTAGCATGTTTTGATCCATCTTTTGGTCTAACATTCTCCCCCTCACACAACTTCCCACCTTTTGCACCATCTCATAGGTCAATTATAAGATCAAAGACCTTTACATTGGAGAATATGATCTACATGCCTTCCACATGGATTCCCATGTATACCAAGATCCCACACCACCATCCACTCCATCCCAATATTTTGATGTCCATAATAATCCTATGTTTTATCATGATATATATTATAATCCACTCTTTAATCATGATTATTTGAGTACATCAAAGATTATCCCCTTCCCTCTCATGATACCCTCCCTTCAACTCTATCTCATGTGCTACTATACTTCCACATCAAGTATACTGGATTACGGTATCAATAACCTAGCATTTCATATTCATAATCCCTCACATTTTCCACTAAATATGTTCCTTTCACCAATCCATGTCACAAGAATCCACTATACCTTCGAGCCCACATCCATAAAACCATAATAAAATGCATCCTTGTAGATGGTGGATCATGGCTTAATATTTGCAACCTAATTCTAATAAAATAATTGAGATATTTTGATGATGTTGTTGATCTCAAAACAAAAATTACCATCAAAGAATATGATGAAGTTGAACATGAATCTAAAGTCTCTATAAAGCTACCCATCCAAGTCAAACCAACTATAGTTAAAACTACTTGTTAAATCCTAGACCTTGATCTCCCATACAATATCCTTCTTGGATGCTCATGGATCCATACCATGCAAGTCATTCCACCCATATTCTATCAATGTATAAAGTTCCCTCATAATATAACTAAAGTGATTGTCCATTCTGATTCAAATCCATCCCAATATTTCAAGTTATTATAAAGTAGTCATGGTCATTCACATCATTACCCTACCAATATCACATCATCTTTGTCATCATACATTGATCCTTCATTGCTTACCACCTTTCACACCATCTCATAGGTCAAGTCTAAGATCAAAGACCTTTATATTGGAGAATATGGTCTACATGATTTCCATGTGGATTCCCATGTATACCAAGATCCTGCACCACCATCCACTCCATCCCAATATTTTTATGTCCATAATAATCCTATATTTTAACATGATATCTATTATAATCAACTCTTTAATCATGATTATATTGAGTACATCCAAGATTATCCCCTTCCCTATCATGATACCCTACCTTCCACTCTATCTCATGTGATACTATACTTCCACATCAACCATACTGGGTTAGGTTATAAATAACCTAACACTTCCACTACCAAGACTTCTTGCCAACCTGATAAGGATGTACAAGCATCCTTTGAGATTAAAAATGTTGAAAAGAATACAAAAATAGTTTATCAAAGGCATCACCAACTTCTTCCATGACTTACATATCTTTACCATCTCATTCATCTCATCCAAATCATTCGCATCTACCCATCTCCTGGACTTGGATCAACAAGTGTCATCCCAAAAGAAGACGAGTATCAATAAAAAGTTAGAGATAAAAAAGCCTTTATCAAATGGAGATCCAAAATAAAAAGTGAAAGTAAAGAAAATTCATCTAGTCCAAATCAAAATCAAAATCTATTGGAAAAATTAAAAGTCAAAGTAAAAAATAAAAGAAAGAAAAATCATAATTCAATCTCCTATGATTCCCTATCATACAAAATAACTAGGGGAATCTATCAAAGAAAAATATAAAGAAATGACCTTGTTGATCCCAAGTTTTCATCCTCATCATCTTCACGTAATCCATACACTTCACCTAATCCACCCATATCCATGCATCCATCCTATCATTCCATATTCCTTAGCAATATATCTAGACAAACCTTTGATGGAAACTCGAGGTTACTCAAGGTTCTCTTGCTTCAAAATCTGTGAATTTAGAGGTAAATAAGAGAAGAATTATGTTGAGAATGAGTGGAATTGGAAGGAAAATGGTTTGACCCATTAGACACTTGAGGGTAAAATCAAATTACTAAAAGGAGTATCAATGGAGAATGTTGTTTTTACTTAGAAATTGGGAGTTACAAATATTTATTCTTTCCACTATGGGAGCCCAATAGTTTCACAAACTCCATTTTGAGAAATATTTATTTCAATTCTTCCCTTGAAGCCTTCAATGTTCTCCTATCTATACTAGTGGATGTACATGATGTGTTTTCCCTCAAAGAGCTATTTTTGATTTTTAATGCCATCATATTCTTTCTTATTTGCCTTATTCTATAAGAAGATGATGATATCTCTTCTATATCACCTTTATCTTGTTGTTCTAGAACTTCTAGTTAAAGTAAAGATGTTATAGATGGATCCCAATCAATACTCAAATTCATTGTTGTTGTCTATAGATCAATCAACCTCACTCATGCCCACCTCTAGATCCAAGAATCCAAGATGGATACATGTGTTCTAGGTCTTCTCTCCATCATTCATCAATAGGATTTGAGGGTTCAAAAGAGGAACTCTTACACATTCACTCTACAGTGCTATGATTGTTAGCATCTGCTAGTGCATCAAATTGGGTGGTCTAGGAATGACACAACTATTTCATCTCACCTCTTTATGCCTCATTTCCTTGACTATGAGCTTGTGGAAGTCACCCTCAACTAGTTCACAAAGTTGTTTCTCCTATTCCATCACAATTGAATTCATTGCGTATGTGGATGATGAAAATGTGAATCATGCAAAATAGTAATAATACAATGAAAGTACCAAATTCACACTTCAAAACTCACTCAATGAAGCACAAGATCTTGGCTTAGATAATGATAGATTCTCAAAGATAGATGATATCTTTTTCTTGATAATGATAATGATATTTAACTTACTTTATAATGCTTGATTTCTTGATACTGATATAGGCTAGGTAGGGGGTTGATAATAATAATGATCTAGGGGATTTGAATGAATGAAGGCTTTATATTTATATACTTCTCTTGATATTTGATCAATGGCGGGGATTAATTAGAAAGATCAATAGATAGAAAATCAAGATAGGGTAGGAGCTAAATTTGAATTTTGATAGAAGGAAAATCAAAAGAATTAAATAAATAGATTTATCTAATTCATAAGTGTAGTTGGAAAAATAAATAAAATAATACTTTTATTTATTTTAGAGGGGATTTAATTTAAATAAATCATTTTAATTTATTTAAGAGGAGCGTTAACTAATTAGATAATTTTGGAAATTATTTAATTATAGTGGAACGAAAGATAATTTGAACTAATGTTGGATGGAAATGATAAGTGATGAATTAATTAAATAATTAAAGATATTTAATTAATATTGATATGATGAAAAAATCAAGATAATTACATAATTAATAATTATTTAATTATTATGAACTAGTAATCGCGATCGAACATTTGCTCTACTCCTGAAATGTTGTCGATGCCGAAAGTTGCAGAATCCGTGTTGTCGTCGAAGGGGAATATTTCTTCTGGTATTTCTACTGGTGCTTTGCAAGACTGCGGGGTTTCCTCTGATTCCCTAATCGAATGTGGATTGGGGGGTGTGGTTGTACACACCCGTGCAGGACTGGATCCCTCTTTCTCTATGCCTTATTTTGGCTGCCATGGTGCTCGGGCTATGGTTAGGGCGGGCTTCCATCCGAGTGGTGGATCTATTCGATCTACTAAGTTTCCCAACAAACTGCATTCTAGTGTTCCCTCCACAAAAGCCTCTTTAATGGACACTGTCAAAAATGGTCGAGGCTATGACATGCACTCTGTGAATGCCCCTCTAGCTGGTGACTCCTTGGGAAACCCTAGATCTAGGTCTGGTTTGCCCTCGCTTCTCTGAATTCATGCCACTCTACAGACTAAGGGCATTCCTTAGCGAAGGTGGCTAGTGGGTTGAATGCGGCAGTGCAGAAGAGCAATAATTTACAAAAGCCCATTTGCTCGCTGCCACTCAAGCCTATGGGAATTAAGACTTCAAACACTATGGATGGTTGGGGTACACATGGAAGTGAATGCGGGCAGAAGAACGAGTCTATCCTGTGGCCTTCTCCTAACAACAGTTTGTGGGCGGGGAAGCCCAAGGCAGGAATCAATAGACAATTAGACACAGATGCCACATCGCATCCAAGGGTACTACCTCTCAAATGTGCCAATTCCACTCCCACGGTGAACTTGGGGGGTGATGTCATGCGGGAAATTGCAAAAAATGTGGACTTCTTCATGAAAAAATGGCTTGATCAGGAGATTTAGAGGGTTGTGGCCTAGTTTATCTGAGTTGCATGATTGGATTGCGGAAACATGGAGGCCCATCTTGGAAGGAAACCTTCAGATTTATCCTTGTGCTCGAGGATTCTTTGTGGTGGTTTTTGATAGCGTTCAAGATCGCAACACAATTTTATACAACTTTTATTGGAGCTGTAAAGAGCAATTTCTTATGCTGAAACCTTGGTATCCTGCATTTAACCCTACATCTAAATTTTTTGTAACAACTCCAATTTGGGTAAGACTTCTGAATCTCCCACTTCAGTTTTGGTTTGATTCCTATTTTGAGGCTTTGGGCAATTCACTGGGGAAATTCCTTGCTGCTAATATAAGGTCTTCAAACTACCTGCACACAACCTATGCTCGAATCTTGGTGGAGATTGATATGACTCAGGATCTCCCAGCCGATATCCTTCTCAAAATTGTTGATGGGAGTTGGAACCAGATGTTGGATTATGAGGGACTTCCTTTTCACTATCATAGATGCTTCAGTACAAGCCACATGGCTGCCTAGTGTGCCAAGAAGAAAATGGATGGGCAAACCACTTGGTGGAGAGAGGTCTCTCTCTACCACTACTCAGTAGAGAAAGAAGAAACCACCTCTTGTCAAGAAACCACTGCTCAGACCTCCAATGAGAAAACAGATGGGGTCAAATGCCCAAAGGATACACACATTTCAAAGAAGGTGCGGGTGGGGGTAGATCTGCCTCCATCAGGGAAGGATAATGTAATGCCTACAAAGGATCACAACCAGATTAGGGGTGTGGATTATCAAATTGTAGCTTCTAAGTTAGGGTCCCCTGGAGGGAGAAACTTGCACATAGAACTTTCAGATGAGGGATTGAATGAAGAGACAGAAGAAGACCGTTGGACTTTGGTACAGAGGAAAAGAAATAAAAATGAACTAACACTCAATATGCATCTTTGTTCCCAAACAAAATGTGGAGACAAAGCTAATGGATGTGTGGTATCTCATCTTTGAGTTTTCAGTAGTAGAATGTACTATGGCACGTTTTTCCATTTGAGATCAATGTAAATGGGCGCTATCCCCTTTGATAGCACTTACATATAAAAAAATTAATTATTTAATTATTATGGATAAAGAGGGAGAACTATTAGCTTAATTAAATTATTTAAAATTATTTAATTAATGTAAATAGAAGAATTAATAATAATAATGATGACATGCCAAGATGAAAATACATTAGTCATTTTAGCTATTTACATTTTCCCCCTCTTTGAGAAAATGCATTTTATAGTGTTGCTTCAAAGAAATAATGATGGTGATGTGCCCTAGTGTGGCCCAACGATACTAAGGAATGGAGGTATGATGCACCTTAAGAGATCGATCAGAGAAAATATTTTTCCATTGGGCTCACAACAAGATGGACACACTATACTAAGCAAGACATGTCTAACAAAGAAGCTAGAAAAGACACTAGGATATGAAAGAAAATGCTAAGGAGGGGGGATGAAAACCTAAGGTTGAGAGGGCTATATATAGGGATTGGAAGGCCAAAATAGCTCATTTGCACTCTCACACTCTCAAGAATCCATAGCCTCCAAAACATCTTAGAGTGGAATAGTCAATGCAATGACAACCATTCCAAGGGTGATTCACCGAGAGGAGTGCATGCGGGTCTTTGGGTGGCTAGCCAGTGTAGGACTAGTGGTGAGTGCCTATCCTTGGGGTCTTGACAAGTAGATTTAGGTACATTTATTAGGTATATAAGTAGGTTAGATAAAAGCACAACAATAGGGTAAAACTGTATAAATGATGTGATGATGTGCATATGATGATCAATGTTATGCAATTGATGCATAATTGCATATTCACAAGGAAATGTTGTAAACTTGATATTATTTCATAAATGATGGATAAAATTGCACAATTGCATGAAAAAATTGTATAATTGATGGTATGGTGCAAGTGATGGAAAAACATTATGTAATTGATGATAAATGCAACACAATTGATAGAAATTGCTACATGATTGATAAAATCATGCAAATGAGGGTTTAAGCTACAAAAATGATGTAAAGTTGTGGTAGACTAGAAAAATGTGATTTATGTAAAGGCTATTGTTGTGCAACTAGTGGATGTGGGATGGCATAGATCAGTTGATGTCACAAGAGTGACATCTAGTGACTATATTATTGAGATCACAACTAAGGGAAATGGATGAGGCTTTCCTAGTAGTGGTAAGCTTATAGAATGTGACCTACATGCCCAATATTAGGGCTTATCTATCCATAATGACAACATTGGTTGAGTGGTCACACAACAATAATAGCACCTTCATGCTACGCAGTACAACAAAATAGGCAATTAGTGCCCAAAATAGCGCCAGAATTTAGTGCATTTGAGTTCATGAATTAGACACTTCTACCGACGCAAAACTTGGTGCCAAACTGCATGTTCTCTTTGGCGCCATTTTTTGCATCGGATTTAACATCGAATTTTACACTGGAAAAGTAGCACGTAGAATAGCATCGAGAAGCGTGACCAATTTAATATCAGAAATAGCGCCCAATTTGGCTTCCAATTTTACTTCCATGTTTGCTCCCATTTTTGCTTCTAGTTTTGCTCTCAGTCATGCTTCATGTTTTGCTTCTGGTATGGCATTGAAAATAGCTTCTTTTTGGCTTCCTAATTGATTCCAAGTTTTGCTACCATTATGATGTCCTTTGTTTCTTCCAGTTTGGTTTTCAATTTTGGTTTTGGTTTTGCTTCTTGTGTTGCTTCCAAGTTTTCTTCCAGTTTTTCTTCTGGTTTTGCTTCCAGTTTTGCTTCTATTTTTGCTTCCAATTTTGCTTTTGTTTTTGCTTCCAATATTGCTTCCGATATAATGTTGCTTGTTGCATATAACTTTGCTTCTATTTTTGCATCTTTTGTTGCTTCTAATATGGCTTCTATTATTGCATCTTTTGTTGCTTCTAAAATTGCTTCCATTATTACTTCTTTGTTTGCTACCTGAATTATTTTTATTTGTGCTTCCTAGATAACACCAAGTTTTGCTTCCAAGATTGCTTTTGGTTTGCTTCTAGTTTGGCTTCCATTGTTGCTTCCTTTTTTGCTTCTAAAAATGCTTCTTGTTTTGCTTCCATTTATTAATTTAATATGTTTTATTCCAATTTAATTAGTTAAATATATCATGCCTGTTAGATAATTCATATGATTATAGAGTAAGTAAATTCAATAATATGTTTTATTTCAATTTAATTAGTTAAATATATCATGCCTCTTAAATAAATCATATGATTATAGAGTAAGTAATTTAATTATTTAACTCATATGATTACATAACAAGATAATTATTATAACATGATCATCATCTATAATTAAAACAAGCGAGTCAAATATCTATAATTTAATTGAATTTGACAACATCCATCTTGAGCAATAAATTAAAATCATCATACGTAATAAATATCCATCCAAAAATCATCAACCACTTTCAATATATATAAATTGACAAGTCAATACTAATAAGATCATCATCATATATAACTAAAACAAGTGAAAGTCAAATATGCCAGTAGATCAAAAACATGTCAAAATGATACATGTCCAACAATCGACAGAAATCAAAATGATACATGTACAAATGATATATAAGTAAAAATGATAAATTATGTAACTCAAAATGATACAAGTCAAGATGATATATGTCCAAATGATATAAGTCAAAATGATACATGTCAAAATGATACAACTCAATAATATGGTATTGCAGGTCGTGAAAATGATACATATGATAGTAACCATGAAAAGAGGCATCATAACGATATACAACAATGATCCATGATGCAGCCTATATGATCAAGAATGTCACTGGCTACTACCAGCAACTGTCTCATCATCATCATCACCATCGTGATTATCATCATCATCATCGTCGTTGCCGTCGTCATCATCATCATCATCGGCCTCAGTGTCTTCTATATATGCGTCATCATCATCCTCTACCATGTGATCTGTACCAGAACCAACATATTCTAGATCTATATCATGAGGATCATGTTGATCTTCTGGAAGACCCGTGTTCTACAAAAAAAACATTTAAAATGAAAAGTTATTAATTATTTTATGCAATAATTTATTTTTCTGTTATATATCTAATATTACAACATATGAAATGAAACCATAATCATATTACATCGTATCAAAGTGCACATGCCATAGTAAATTTCAAAATAAATTATAGCTAATATGTCATTCCAATGATGTAAAACATGCAACAATTCTAATAAACGTTAGTAAAGATCATAAAAAAAATTGTTATACAATTTAACTATTAACTGTAAATTCTATTACATAACCTTAAGTGCCAAACCTCTGCATTTTGTGCTATATATGATTATGTTTGCCTCGAAGATCCTTTGAGAGTTAATTGGTCTATATATCTTCTTCTCCTATATTTTAGAAATGGATATTTTTCTAGGACATTTTGGCACTGTAATATGCTTCAAAGGTTCTTTGAGAATTAACTAATCTATATGTCACCATATTTTTAGAGTCAATATTGAAATTCAAATTTTATTATGATTTTAACTAGAGATTAGATCAAGGATATTGAGCTTTTAACTAGAGATTATGTATACAATGAATGTGATTCACTATTTTTATGAACGATAGAATCATTACGAGACCCATGGTGATATATTGTGATGCCTATTTTCGTAAGACATCAACATATTATGTATAAGTTTCTACTGCAAATTATATGAGATTAGTTCATGGAGCACTTGGTCTCCATTGGCTCGCACATGTTTGTACATCACTTTTTGACATAGATCGACCTTCTCAACACTACAAGTGGGACTTGATTTGGCATTGGCACATATGTTGAGGCATGATAGAGATGAAATAACACCCTTGCACACATTTTGAGACATGATAGAGATGACATAACACCCTTGCACACATGTTGAGGCATCATGGAGGTTGTTTATTGGTTCATGCATGGATTATTTGGTCTACTTGACCCACACAAGATACTTTATTAGTTTTCTATGTTGAGTGGCCCTTCATCTTCCACATGTGTGGGGTTGATCTAGCATTTGGGCACACATTCCCGAGTCTTTAGGTCATATTAACAAGATGTATATTTAGAATTGTTTAAATCCAATCTAGTCATGTATGACATTTATTAAAGTTATTGTGGCATGAGAAATTTGTGCTCTCCTTTTTTCTTTCCATTTCTTAATATCGTTGTGATCTTAGGATGTAATATTATTTTTTCCTTCATTCTTTGAATGTATTTGTATAAGTGGTACTATGGGGATGGTTGAATCACAACTTTGTTTTACATTTATGGTTTAGTTTTCTATTTATAAGCAAGCTATGACATGCAACAATACTTGAGCATACAGAGAATAGTTCTTCAGGACATTTTATACTTTGATTATACTATTTTTAAGTGAGCTTTTCATGTATATAATCATATAATGTTCAATTGTGTTAATATAAGGTAGTTATGGAGGTAGTTCAAAGAGATGGCCCTAAACTTTTGCCCCATCTTACAAAGTCTATAGGAACAGGAATAGGGATCAAATTTTGAGAGTCTGGTTTAAGTTTGAATTCAAGAAATGACAAAATTGTGAAGGATAGAATGGCTTTTAATGTATCACTTGGGTTTCAAAATTTACAGTTGTAGACTGGTAACCCCAAAACATAAAATTATTCATTGCTCCTTGTTGACACTGTGGTTGTTAAGGATAAAGTGCCTGAAAATGCAACTAGGGTTAGCTCCAAAGTATACACTGATGTTGCATACTCATTTAACGACGATGATGAAAACGAGGAAGTGAAACAAAAACCCAAGGTTGAGTTAAATGGAGGAGAATCAAACATCCCCAAGGCAACCTTACAATCTGATAATCAGGAGATGACTAAAGAAGAGCAACACCGACAACACCAAGCAGAGCTTGCAAGGCAAAAGAATGAGGATATTGCAAGAAGATTGGTTGTAGGGGGCATTGGTACAAGAGATGGACATGGCTCTTCCAAGCCATCCACTAAGATGGTTTACTACAAAAATGTGAATGATATCCTTGTTTCTAAAGAGCTCATGATTCAGGTTGACACAAAAAATGATGTTGTTTTGGTACCCATATATGGCAGCATGGTTCCATTTCATGTAGCCACCATCAAGAGTGTTACAAGCCAACAATATGGAGGGAATTTGTATACAAGGATAATTTTCAATGTTCTAGGTACTGGCTTTAATGCCAACTACATGCCAGCATTAAAATTCCCTAGCAGCATTTATGTTAAGGAAATTTCCTTTAGATCCAAGGATTCACAGCACATCAACCATGTGGTACAAATGATTAAATCCCATAGACGATCTATAACAATGAAAGAGTCTAAAAAGGTGGAGAGAGCTACACTGGTGACTCGGGAGAAACTTCAACTTTCAAAAATAAAGCCAATTAGGTTGGAAGACTTGTGGATCAGGCCAAAATTTGGTGGAAGAGGAAGAAAGATGACTAGAACTCTGGAGGCCCACCATAATGGATTTCAGTATTCAACCATGAGAGCAAAAGAGAGAGTTGATATCATGTATCAAAACATTAAGCATGCATTCTTCTAGCCAGCGAAGAAGGAGATGATTACTTTGCTTCATTTTCATTTGCATAACCATATCATGGTGGGAGCCAAGAAGACCAAGGATGCCCAGTTTTATGTGGAGGTAATGGATGTGGTCCAAAATTTAGGAGGGGCAAGAAGGTCAGTGTATGATCCTGATGAAATCGAGGAAGAACATCAAGAGAGGGACATGAAAAATAAAATCAATGTAGAGTTTCAAGGATTTTTCAAGTGAGTAACAGAGCTATGGGAGTAGCCTCATCTAAAATATTTTGAACTAGAGTTTGATATACCATTTAGAGAGCTTGGTTTTCATGGAGCTCCTTTCAAAGACTCTGCTTTTATTGTTCCTACAATAAACTGTTTGGTAGAGTTGGTGGAATTACCTTTCTTAGTAATCACTATTAGTGAGATTGAGATTGTTAACCTTGAGAGAGTAGGACTTGGGAAAAAGGCATTTGATATGGCTATTATTTTCAAAGACTTCAAGCAGGACGTACTTTGCATTGACGACATTCCTCAATCTTTGCTTGATGGAATCAAGGAATGGTTGAACTCCATGGATATAAAGTATTATGAAAGCATAATGAACTTGAACCGACAACCAATTTTGAAGAATATTACTGATGATCCGAATAAATTTATTGAAGATGGTGGTTGGGAATTTTTGAATATGGAAGCTAGTGATTCTTATTCTGATAATTTAGAAGAGTTAGATCAAGAATATGAACCCTCTGATGTAGAAGAGGAATCAAAATCAAATGAGGAAGGTTCAAAAGATGAATCTCTTGTGGAGTCAGATGAGGATGATTAAGAAGAAGAAGATTCTGAAGAGGAGAAAGGTAAAACATGGGATGAATTAGAAGCCTAAGGAAAAAGGAGACAAGTTTGACAGTGAAGAGGAAAGGTGGTGACGAAAGGTAAAAGCTACAGGGAAGTCTCAGGCACCTAATATTAGAGATTCAAGAGGAATCCCTACCAAGAGGTATAAAGTCTGATGAATTGAGTTCATCTACATCCTTCTACTATTTATTCATGCACATAAATGGTTTAGTTATTTATGCAAATGATGCATATATGTTAACTTGATCAATGTTGTTACTTCAGTAGTTTGACTTCTATGACAACCAGCCATTAGGCCATTGTGTGTGGGAGCACATTTGTGTTTTTAGTTAGCTTTTTTGGATAGCTCTACTAGGTGTCGAGGACATTCCATTTATCTTTTGAATGTTAATAATTCTAGTATTACATGCTTCTCTATGTTGATCAAATTAGGTTGCACGTTTTTTACTACTGATTTCTTTATTTATGGAGTTTTTTTAACTTGGAAGACAGGAATTTAATACCTTTTTTTAAATCAGATGGACAAATTAAGTGGTTGGTTAGCTATGCCAAGTGATGAGTTAGTATGCAATAGTAAGGGTTTTCTATATCAATTCATCTTTTCATTGTTTATAATAATTAAATAATGTGAATGTTCTATAAGGTCAACTAATTCTATCAAAGCAACCACTTGGATTTTTACCTAAGTTTCATGACAAAATTAATGATATAATTAGGAGCGTATTTTGTTCTTTACAAATAGTTCAAAAATCTCATTCACCTCTTAAGCATTGGGTAAAAGATGTGTAAATTATTGCCTGCATTTGCAACATTGTAAGAGAAGAATATTCAAATTGTATGGTTTTCCCTAACTTCTAGTGTATTCCTTCCTTAATCTATATGATAATTTTTCATCAATATTTCGTTGTGCTCTAGGAATTTCATTTATAAGTGTTTATTATTATGTAGACTGCTTCAAAAGTTGGCGTTCTTTTATTTCTAATGTTGTAGGCTTCTGGATAAATTTTCATTTCAAATAGGAATGTAGATATCATTGTTTAATTGCGTAAAAGGAAATGGAGTTTATATCTTTGGCCTTTTCTACATTCCAATGTTCTATATGATTATGTTTTCCTTGAAGATCCTTTGAGAGTTAACTAGTCTATATATCTTCTTCTCTTATATTTTAGAAATGGATATTTTTGTAGGATATTTTGGCACTGTAATATGCTTCAAAGGTTCTTTGAGAATTAACTAGTCTATATGCCCCCGTATTTTAGAGTCAATATTGAAATTCAAATTTTATTATGATTTTAACTACAAATTAGATCAAGGATATTGAGATTTTAACTAGAGATTATGTATACAGTGAATGTGATTTACTTTTTTTATGAATGATGGAATCATTACAAGATCCATGGTGATATATTGTGATGCCTATTTTCTTAAGACATCGACATATTATGTATAAGTTTCTACTGCAAATTATATGAGATTAGTTCATGGGGAACTTGGTCTCCATTGGCTCACACATGTTTGTTCATCACTTTTTGACATAGATCGACCTTCTCATCACCACACATGGGACTTGATTTGGCATTAGCACATATGTTGAAGCATGATAGAGATGAAATAGCACCCTTGCACACATGTTGATGCATCATGGAGGTTGTTTATTGGTTCATGCATGGATTATTTGGTCTACTTGACCCACACAAGATACTTTATTAGTTTTCTATGTGGAGTGGCCCTTCATCTTCCACAGGTGTGGGGTTGATCTAGCATTTGGGCACACATATTCATGCATGAGAGGACTATTTTATGGTTTTTTTGTGCTTTGAGTCTAGCACCACCCCCTCTCTCTATAGGGCTTAGGTTTGGCTTTTACACCAAACACTCTCTTTATAAGACCTATGTGGTGGTTCAAGGCCATGTGCCACATCACCCATGGGTCCTAGAAGTGGATGTTACAACAAAAGTGCCTAGTTTTCAAGCTTGAAGCATAGCCTAAAACTCAAGAGGAGGAGTTAGACAATTAACTTCTAGGAATACTAAATGGTACCCTTTCATTAGCCTCAAGGGTTTAGTAAAAAACATAGTGGCCCTAGTTAGCAGTTTGTATGGGGAGAAGGATGCTTCTCATTTTCAAGAATCCCAAGTCTCATTGCTACATATGTTTCTTAAAGAAGGGCCAATTTTTAACTAGGTAGTTGTTTTGTCACTCACTTTGTGTAATGAAATAACAAGAGTCGGGTCTCCTCCAATGGGCACAAAGCCAAAATTCTATACAATCTCTTACTTGTGTTATATTATTTGTGTAGCTAATAAATTCTTTGGGGATGAATTGGGCATGGAGCATCCCATGTCGTTTTGTCCATGTTTATTGCTAGGGCTAATGGGAGCACAAATATTCATCCAAATATGAGCATATTTGTGACCGATTCTTTGCTCCCTTGCATGAGTTATTATTTGAGAAAAGGTTCCCTAGGTTGTTTGAAGACATGATCAGAATCTTGGAGAACCTAAAATATTACTCCTTATATGAGTTGTTAACATATAGGAAGATCTATTGCATCGCAAAGGCACCTCATACTTTTCCCAAGCATGTACCTGACATGTTGTTGATCAAGAAGTTGCATGCCATACTATACTCTTGAGATTTAATGAAGCCATGGAAGTAATGGTAATGGATGTAGATGATATGGATCTAGTGGCTAGGGCTATGACTAGGGTCACCATAACACAATCAAATGAATAAAACATCCTTAAAATGACATGAGAAATAGAAGGGCATGAGAAGGAAATTGAGCACTTGAAACATCAAGTGGAATACTACAAGGCGGCAAGGTATGACATAGGTGATTTCATGGAATATGCATTAGAAATCCATGATGAATTGACCTTGGTGCAAAAGGAGTTCTACAAGGATGTGTTAGATCTATAGGATGCCTATCAAGGTGCATCAAAACATTCTTACATGTTAAAAGAATGGAAACATCATGAGGAAGGATGACAAAGATGCATGTGGATCACTTAGTAGAATGGCAAAATGAATTCAAGGAAGCACTCCTTGAGATACCATGTTTCAGAGAAAAGAAGATAAATCAAATCAACATGGTACTAAGTTAATCAAATGATACAACTCATAACTTAAACGAGGACACTTGAGAGATATTAAAAGACCATGGTCATTAATTAAAAGATGTGATGAAAATAAGGCATGAATGCCACCCATTACCCTTTAGGGCAAACAATATTTTTTCCTCGACATGAAATAATGGGACAATTGAGTGGAATCTAGGGCCAATAGAGAAGCACTTAAGAACCCATCCTACACATCAATAAACAACTCAACACAAGAAATGAAAATTGACATATTAACACAACAATATCCAACTAAGTTATTGAAAGTCAACTATTGATACCTTGTTCTCCTTCCAGATTAAAAAATCGGTCCACTTTTTGCTTTGTAACATTCCATTTTCAAATTGCATTGGATGTTGGCCATATTTATCCTCCTGTCAAAACATGGCACATGGACTAGTTAAACTAATTAATATGCAATCATTTACTTTTTTCTAGGAAAAATAAAATCATTTAACATATTAAATATACTAACAAATGTACATATCAAGGCCTGTAAACCTTTCTAGCCATTGTGATGTGTGGCACGAAGTTTGCCAAGCCTAGCCTTGGAGGCCTTGTCCTGAAATATATACTAATTCAATTTAACTATGCACAAATAAAATTTAAAAATTATTTAATAAATTTGATATAATCTTATGAGAAAATTCAAATACCTGTGTACTCTCGTCACTGGACTTCCTTTGTGCATCAGACTTCTCATATGCTTTTACAAGCTCTTTCCATACTTTCACACTGACATCAATTGGCCTTTTTTTGAGCCTTAGCTCAGGAGGGATTTTTTTTATCTTCTTTGTTTGGTTGCACCGAAATCTCTTGTAGTTTTGAGACATTCATAGCTTTATCTTCTTTACAGACCAACCTGTGCCAAATTCAATCTCCATGTCATGGATGTAGGTGCATGGGTATCTTTGAGAATGGAAAATTTAGATGATCTTTGAACCGTTGAATGCATGATTCCTTCAACCTATTCACAAACGTTTTTCTAGCATTTGTCATTTGGACTTCCCCTAAAACCACATTGTATTCTATCTTGGTATTGTAGCTACCAATGCAAGATGCAAAACATGGCATGGTGGAAGAAGTCTGTGTCCCAAGAGTGGTTGGGATATTGGAAGTTTTTGCTCCTTGTTTCACTATTCTTAGATTTTATTGTTATTGATTTCCTCTTGGATCTTTTGCTCGATCTAGGACTAGTTGGGGAATCAATTGATTTCCTTTGACATGGTTGATTTGGTTGCAATTTTTCAGGGGCTTTACTAGATCATCTTTCTATGTATCTGGAAAGCATTGTCAAGTCCACACCATCCAATTTGTTCACTACCTCTACCCCCAATATGGAAGCCAATGCCTCTTTATCTTTGTCAGTCTCATGTCCCTATATATAATAAATTTCTTTTTTTAAATTTAGAAATAAAAAACTAAAAACTAAAATCAAAGAAACAATGGAAACATTTACAAATATATAAATTGACAATGAATTGCCTCATTGTGGCGAGAGTCTACTCCCTTTTATCCCTTCCCTCTATTGCTTGACATTTTGAGGTGACCTAGGGCAAATTATTTTCATCCAGTCTATGGAGGCAAATGAAGTACACATTACTAGGTATGAAAGTTTTCATCCAATTCTATGACAATGATAATGAATGATTGTCACAGTTTAATAGAATAATAACAACATATCCTTGGAACTTATATTCAGACGAGTATCTCCTCATATGATTTTCTGAGTATTGTTTATCAACATTATGTAACTCAAAAATACAAGCAAGATAAATACAAATACCCGGAAACAACTTTTGGTTCGATGTAATCTCTTCTACATAAACCCATCTAGCTTTATGTGCCTCATTGCATGCGCCTAGGTCAAATGTAGAGTGCTAAG
Source organism: Sequoiadendron giganteum (assembly GCA_007115665.2). NCBI lineage: Eukaryota > Viridiplantae > Streptophyta > Pinopsida > Cupressales > Cupressaceae > Sequoiadendron > Sequoiadendron giganteum. The sequence continues at coordinate 418,007,837 of CM021109.1, forward strand.
GGCTGAAATGAATACTTCCAGGTCTGTAACGAATGTCCAAGAGATACCACACAACACTACGACTAGCTTGTATGTAGATTTTAAGGCCCCAATAGACCCTTGACCGAGTGCAACAACCTTTCAAGTATGATATGGGGAAAACTCGCAGCTACAACAGTCCAAAACCATTGCTCAGAAAGCATGCCCAACAAAGCCCTTTGCACCCTCAACAGCCATTCCACGACCTAGTCAACATACTAGTGATTTGTATAAGAAATTTCAGTCACTTCCTTAACTCTCCAAACTGATCTAGACCTATTAGGAACCCTTAGATGCCTCCAAAGATGATTTTGCAGCCTTCAAACATAGAAAAAATACCTCAAAAATCTCATGTGCCAATACCCAAGTTGGGAGCTGACTGCAAGGGGCTACTTGAGCTAGAAAAATAAATACCAAACCCAAACCCACATATTATATATGCATCCTCATTACCTAGCCATAAGAAAACCATTGAGACAATACCTAGAATAATATATGTCTAATTTTTGGAAATAAAACAAGCGGGAATTTTTAATTTTTAATTTTTGATTCATTAGTTGACGCTATAGTCATGTTAACATTGACTTTCAGCCCTAAATGTGATCTCTTTGGGGTGCCAAAGGCAGCACAAAGTGCGCCTAGTTGTGCCAAACCAAAATGTTCCTCATGCAAACATTTGGAATTGAGGTAAATTTTTAAGTAGTAAGGGTTTATAACATTGGAATCTAGTGTGACAACAACATACCACCAACTAGCTTGGAAAAAAATGGATACATCCTAGAAACTTTACATAATAAAAACATAATTCGATGGAACTTAAACAAAGTTGTATTGTGTTTTAGTAACTTGAAAACCAGACTCTTTTACCTATCAAACAAATAAATTCAGATCTCATGCCTTCTCTTGGTTAATGAAGATATATATGCTAGCTAAATTAATCAAGATGTCAAAGGTTTTAGCTAGTGGCTAGACTTCCATGCAATACTAATTATGAAAACATAACATATTAGGCTCCAAATATGATTTCCATACAGCATAAAGTAGGTCATGCTATGTATCAATCTTTCATTAAAGTTGTAGTAAATTGTTAAGTCTTATATGGGTTGAGCCATTTGTAAATATTTGTTGGCTTTTATTTGATGAGGGGATTTCTACATAACCAAGCCAACTACTTTCACCACGACCTCTATGGAGGATAAACACCAATAATGAAAAATAAAAAATCAAGAATTAAAGTTTCAGATCTTATCTAAGATAAATATTCTCACAATATCCAATGTAAAGTAGGTTTTAATCAAGAATAAGGAATCCAATCTCTAGTTTTCAAAGAGAAAATATCTACGGTTTTAATGAATTTGTGGAAGAAGTGTAATGTAGAAAACCAGCTAAAATTATTAGTAATGGGTTTTCTTTCATCTAGGATAACAAGGGACCATGGAAGGGATGTTAAGCTAAAATTATTAGTAATAGGTTTTATGTGTAGTCAGCTTGTAAATAAATGTCTTTTTGATGTGAATTATTAGTCATCTTGTAATCATAAGATTTGAGCTCTAGTTGTCAAGATTTTGTGTGTAAACCTTTTGTGAAGAGAAAAATGTTGCAATGTCCTATTTTGTTTTTCATAGTGTGTCTTAATGAAAATCAAGTGTATTAACAAGATAATTTCAACAATATTCTCTTGGTGTACAGGTGTTGTGTGACTATTGTCATCGTTGTGTCTTACGGGATCCAGAGGAGGCCATGAAGAGAGGATGTGGATGGCGTAGAACTACTAAATCACAGAGAGGAAAGTGGGTGGAAATAGATATGACAATGAAATCTATAGATACAATAGAGGTAAGAAGAGAAAGCAACCTCAACCAAAGGTGGAAGGTGTTTATGAATTCACAAATGCTACAACATAGAGGAGATAAAGTCATTTTTTGTCCATGAGGCCTTTGAGGTCAAACTTATTAGTTGAAAATGCACAGGAATGGTGATTAAATGTGATTCTATGATCAAGGGAAATTTTTGAAAATTAGGATGGCCAAACCATGATATCAATATGTCAAATATATGACTAAAGTGAGGTTTTGTGTTGGATAGCATATTCATTGAAATTATATAATTGGTGTACTAAACATTATTTACTATGTTGTGTATTATAGGGGCCAGACGAGGCCATGGCAACAGATTGTGTCATATCAAATGAGGACACAACAGATGAAGCAAGACATCAGGTACTCAAATTTTGACTTAACTTAGGAAAAAATGATCTGATGGAATTTTGTGATACGTCCATCTTTTTTCACAATATTATTGAAATTTATAATGTATTATCCAATCTTGACATAAATTAATACACGTTGATTATTTTAGATGGAGATTGGAGCAAATGCAGAGCTTGAGTGTTCAACTAGCAAAAGAACAAGATATGTACGTGGACGTGGACCTAAAACTGTTAAATCATGTAGAGAACATTGGGTGGAAGAGGATACGATAATGGATCCTGCAGATAACAAATAATTGCACTGAATAAGAGGTTGGTTAGGACTATAGTACATGGGATGAATACTTTGAGAAAATTGTTGTTTGTGTATGTTTTGTATGTCATGGAAAGAAAAAATTCAAATGAGATATTGTACAAAGACATTACATATATGATGAACTTCTAGTTTGTAGGATGCCTCCTACAATCGATTAAAATCCAATAGGAATTGTGGTAAGGAATTTTCCAATTTGATATAAATAACATGTATACTTCATTTAAACATTGTTTTATATTATTTAAATAACTATTTTTTTCTTAATGAATACTTGCAGGATAAAGTTCTTGGTTTAAAGTTTCATGGATCACCAACTTCCAGCCTAGAGGGCAATGATCATTTATCAGATGATACATCTAACAAAAATATGTGCCAATATACCAGCTCGAAAGATGAGGAATTGATGAAAACAAGTAATAGAACAAGAACTAGTTTAAAGATGCATAATTTGCTTAAAGACAAGGGGAAGGTGGACTACATCCCCTATGAGAATGAATGTGATGGAGATGATGACTTTCCCTTGAGTTTGAGATCAATTTACAAAGAGACATTTGATCGTCGACTATATTGTGCTTGGCCTAGTGATCAACAATGACCTAGAGTGTATGAGGTGTTTCGATTTTGGGGACACAACTACACGATATGACCCTCCAATATTCATGAAGCGAATCTAGGCCTCTTTATTGTCCAAAATGTACATGTGGGATATAAACATAGAAATGATTCAGAACAAACCACTAGGAGATTAATGCCATATTATGGTCCATCATATTATAGTGGTGAATGGAGAAGACTAACAGAATATAAGCCTAGCATGTCAACATATGGTCTAAATTCAAATATGTATACACATCATCTCCAATTGGAAAGTGGAAAAGAAATGAATAGAGGTCATCTTATGTATATAGATGGACGTACATATACACACAAAAATATTGCAGGATTTATAAATGGTAGTAAGGGAAGGGACCCTACTGTAAGACCGAATTGTCAATTTGTTGAGGTTATAAATTATAAAGATGGATATATGGAAAGAGAGATTGATAGATTGATAATGGTTCAGGCTATTATGGACCTTACCATTGGGGATGAGTTATTTATTGATTACCCCTTCTTAAAAGGCACTCCTACGCGAAAGAAAAGGGAAGAACAAGGTCTCCCTAAGGATGTTCTTAAGGGCAGAAAACCAAAGAATAATAAATGAGTGTGGAATGATGTTTTATAAACTATGTTGTCAAAATTGTGTTTTATTTAAATTATTGTATAAAAAAGGTAGTCTATAAAATAATGTTCCATTATTCAATTGATGAATATATGTTCATACAATTTTTATTTTTATTTTTTAAGCCATATTTGATTATATTTCTTTGAAATTGATACATTTATGATTTATCCAATTGTTGCCAAACATTAAATAATGTTTACATTTGTTGATAGGTAGAAGATGTTGATGAAACACATACTAATACCCAAGATCCAATTGGGTTATTAAGATTTGGATCGGATGATCCAAACCATCCTTTAAAAAATACTAGGGTGAAAAGAGCAACATTGAAGAGAATACTACCAGTTGAGAAATTTGAAGAGCTAATGAGATCCACATACATTGATGGCATGCCACCTAGCCTTAATGATGATGATCATGATAGTGAAAATGCAGTGCGTGAAGAAGGATTGAATGAAATGCTACAGGTTTCTTTGGGGATGGAAACAATGATGATGATAAAAATCATATGGTTGACAGTAACGATGATAGCAACGGTAATTACCACCAATGTAATGTTGATGATAAAAATTTGAAAGACTCCATCAAGCAAGCAACGAAAACACCTGCGTTCAAATTGGGTGCAAGTAGAACTTCAAAACTGGCATGCACAGTAATATTATTAGAAATCAAACCACTATTTAGTTGGTCAGACAAAGGATTCACTACCCTACTGAAGTGAGTTGAAATCTATTTCTTACTTTGCATTATCAATTGGTGTAAATAATTCATATACATTCATCAACTTCATTTATATTTCTTTAAGGGGATTTTACAACCATATACTGTATATAAATAATCCTAGTATAGATTGACATATCAAACATGTTCATCATAAGTCAAACATTCAATTGATTTAATCTTTGGCAATCTTACAGGGCACTAAAAACTAAAATATTCCCTAAAGAGAATGTGTTGCCATCAACTTGCATAGATGCATGTCTATTGTTGGTTGAGTTGGGGATTGAATATAAGCAAATTCATTCATGTAAAAATGACTGCATTTTATACAGAGATGAATATCAAAAAAAGGTAGAATGCCCTGTATGCAAAGAGAAGAGATATCGTACAGATGCACAAGGTCCTACAGTTCCAAAGAAGGTTTTGCATCACATTCTAATTATACCTAGACTTCAACAAATGTTTTGTTGCAAGTCACTTGCACAATTGATGGAATGACATGCAAAGAATAGAAGTAAAGATGGATTCATGTGAATTTTAGTCGACTCCAAATTAATGAAACACGTAGAAGAAAAATGGCCAAGAAAATTCAAAGATGAACCCCGTAGTATCAAGTTTGGTCTTGCAATTGATGAAGTGTACCCATTCTCTTTCTAGAGCTAAATTATAGTGTTTGGCCAGTCAGATTGATAGTATACAATATTCCTCCATGGATGAGTGTTAAAAAGGAGCACCTTATGCTGACTCTCATTGTTCCAAGAAAACATCAAGTTAAAAACATGGATGTTTATCTTGTGTCTTTTATTGATGAGATGCAACTATTATGGAAAGGCATAAGAATGTATGACATATCATATCCTCCATCAAATAGGTCCTTCATGTTGTATGGTGTGCTATGTTGGACTATTCATGATTTTCCAAGACTTGGTGTTTGTTCTAGTAAGATAAAATATTTGAAATATTTGCGTATTTACACTCATAATTTATTTTCATCCCAGCTTTCATACTTAGTTTTATACTATTTTTTGATGTTATTAACATTAATTATTGAATTTCAAGGCTTCAAAAAAAGGGGATATTTGCATATCCAAGATATGCAAAATAATTTCAAGGGCGGTATTCTAAAGATCTACATAAATTTATTTACACAAACAACAGGGTTTTTCTACCACTAGATCATAAGTTTAGAAATCGCATGAAGAATCAATTTGATGGAAAAGTTGAAAATAGAGGCCCTCCCATGATTATGGGTCCACGTGATTGGCTTAAGAAGTATGAAGATGTTGAATTGAAAGCTTGGGAGGATTTTTTTTATCAGGGTGATTCAATTGAAGAACCAGAACAAGTTGTAGTTAATATGATAGAAGGAATGAAAAGGAAATCCATATTTTATGAGCTCCTTTACTGGAAGGATATATTAATATCTCACCTATTAGATCCTATGCACATCTTCAAAAATGTCCTAGATTCTATATTTCAACATATATAAGGAAAATAGGACACTTTGTCTTCGAGGAGAGATATTTCTCTTTCGTGTACCAAAATTGATAGAAAACATTTGTGGCCAAATAGGGAAAATGAAACATATGCAAAAGCTCCATGGATTTTGAAAAAAAAGAGAGCTAGACCAACTAAAAAATGTCATCCATTCAATAAGGACACCTACCGGCTATGGGTCATCATTGGCTAAAGCTTTTACAGTTGATGGACATATCAAAGGATTTAAAACACACGATTTTCATAATTATGAAGGTATTATATATCATCATTTAACATTTACTGGTAACATTGATTAAGTACTAAATATATATTGATATTTTGTTGTGTGAGAAAAAATTACTAATGACCTTTTCATAAATGTGTTTGATAGCATATCATGCCATTGGCAATTAGGGGGGATTCCTATCTTATAGTTAACTTAAGGAATGCCATAAGTCAATTGTCAGCATTTACAAGATATGTGGTTATATGAAATGTTTATGTGTGAGAGACATAGAGATATTATATTGCATTTTAATTTTTGACTAAAGGTTCATACTAATATACTATTCTTATATTAGGTGGGTGACCTCTAAGGAGATCCATGAATATGAAGTGCCAAATGGAAGAAGGAAATTGAAGAAATTGTATGTGTATTTGAGAAGGAGCTCCCTACAAGTCCATTTACTTATACACCTAGTCAATGACATTTAATTGGCGAGTGTCATATCAATGAGGTGGATGGTTTTCTTTGAGAGGTATATGAAAACTCTAAAAAGATACGTCCAACAAAAGGCACATCCAGAGGGTTGTATGGCTGAAGGGTATGTATTGAACAAAGCATTTTTCTTCCTGTGTGAATTCCTTGGTAAGGATTTTGAAGATGGGCCATGCTTTTGGGATGAAGAACGAGCATCAAATATTATTGATGGAGAAAAACTACAATCTAATGGTGTTCAAGTAGAAATTAGTAAGTAAATTCATGATCAGTGTGGTTGTTTTTCTTGCAATCATTATTTTACTCTGTAATTTATTTATCAAATTAACAACATGACATTTGGATTTTGAAATAAACATGTTGACATGTAATAGGTGTAGACGAAAGTGCTATACTCGACAAGTTCATTCTATACCACATGGAATTTATGAACAAATGGATTGATTTGTATGATAAAAAGAGAGAAAAAGTGTTAGAAGCAAGGAGACAGTTTAAGAGATCAAACCTAAGGACTACTCCACTTCCCATTGATTTGCTTGGGGAATGGGGCAAAGATTGCACACTAGAATGGTTACTGAACAAATTCAAAATCAAATAGAAGATGCAGGTATAGATTCAGACATAATAGAAGATGAAATCAACATGTCTAGAGGATGTGAAAGAAAGGTATAGTTGGAATTTTACAAAATGTTGTTTCCTTACAATTTTGACACTATTAACTATTTTAGTATTCATCATTATATTTGTTTTCACTGAAATAAATGATCTTTCACAAGCGAGGAAATATCCAACAATGTGGGCATATGGTTGACATTATCATGTAGAAAGTGTAGATGTAAAGAGACGATCCTTCAATTGTGGCATCATGGTTGACTTCAAGCAATCCAGTCGATCAAGCTCAAAAGATAAGAATATAATTGAAGGGAATCTACAATATGTTGGAAAAATACAATAAATTATTGAGTTGGATTACCGCTCTTTTAAATGTTGTATTATTGAGTTGGATTACCACTCTTTTAAATGTTGTATTATTCAGTTGGATTACCACTCTTTTAAATACAAGATGGTATGAAACATTTGAGAGGACATGAAGACATGATACCCATAGTGGATTGTTTTTTATAGATTCCTCATGGTTCCTACTAGAGGATAAGGAGCCTTATATTCTACCAATTCATTATGAGTAGGTATTTCTTTAATTCAAAGAAGAAGCGGTAGTGATCATTAATCTATTAATTTATAGTTTATTATGAATATATACACGTGTTTATTAATCAATAAAATTATTATAACATGCGTCTAATATATGTAAGTCGTTCATGTGCAAGTATTTTTCTATGAAGATATTTTGGACCCGAAATGGATATTTGTCATACTTTATGATCCAAGATTAAGGCATGTATTTGATGATGCATTAGTGGATACTGAGCAAAATAATGATGGCCAAAAAAATGATGATGATGTTGAAGATGGTTATGTTCAGGCACAAGAAGACAACAATCTAGAGTTAGATGATGTTATGGAAGAGAACAATATGGATGGTATAGAAAATGATAATCTAAATACATATGGTAACAATATAGATAGTCTACAGTCAAATTTCGATGATGATGAAGATGATGTAGGTCAAGATGAGGATGATGATAATATTAAATACTTGAAAGAACATATGAACATTGACAATGATACACTGGATGACATTGTAGCAGACAATAATGTTAATGACCAAGACTTCTAAATTTTCAAAATTATTTACAATCCATGTTTAAAAAAGGATGATTCTTATGGCCTAAAATTTGAAATGCTTTAGTAATATTATTTGTGTTGATACAAATTACCTATTGCAATATCCTTAAATTGTTCAATCTTTGGTATGAATTGTTGGTAGAAAAAAATAGGATTACTTGGATGATTCTTCCATTCATTTTGTGTCAACATATGTTCATGAAGACACAAAAGCTAATTAAATATTAATGCATGTAACTCACAATTATTTAAATAAGCAACTTTGTTAACTTTATTATTTTTAAATAGTTTCCATTTTTATGTTGAACATAATTTTGAACATGTAACTAAAAACATCCACAGTAAATGGTTTATAGTATCAACATATTCATTCACATAAGCACAGTATTGGGGCTCAATAACTAATATTAATTCAAGTATCAGAAGACATAAGTATGGCAAACATAAAAAAAAATACAGAATGATAACACAGTCATGGAGAATCTCTGATAATAAGATGTTCTCCATTATATTGCTTCAATTGATATACACTAATAACAAAAGTCTTCAAAATGTGAAGGTGGATGAGTGGAATATGAAACCTATCTACTTCTACTGGTGGGAATGAAAATGATATATGATGATGATGATTTAAAACTAGGCCTTGGTTTCCTATTTATATAGGAAGCAACAAGCTACAAGCCTTTTACAAAAAGAGATGACCTTTCATAACTACTTTTACTAACAACTATTTAATTAGCATAATTAAGGAAATAACAAGACTTAAGACATTTTGACATATGGTTCTATTATTCAATATAGAAGACCTGTGATCATTGATCTGGCAAAGTCTTCCTCTCCATGATGAACGTCCAAATGCTCTTTCCTCAGTGTCTTATACTTCTGAAACTAAATACTTTTCCTCCCACTGATACACCATAAATTATGATGGCCACTTATATTCCCGGATCTTTGGCTTGTTTGCAAGATGATTTTGTCATCGACTATCTAGTAATGCCTTTGTATCATTGACAAACTTTAGGTATCCCACATCAAGAACAATCAACCCATCCATGATCTGATTTAGCCTGTGAAGACTGGTATCATCATCCTCCTGTATACGAGTTACACACTTATGAATAACTTGATTGAATTATTTCTTCCACTTATCCAAGTCCTTCAAATGATCACCATCTCTCACAATTTTAGGTATATACCACTATTTCAAGGTATGGAATAAATCCATTCATGTTATCTTTTTATCTTCCCCTTGTATATACTGAAATTCATCAATAATCATCTTCACAGTTTGTTTAGTTGGCTTTAATATTGTGGGAGCATCAAGAATTCTTTGTAGAACTTTGCATAACTTAGCCAAAGTGTGGTGAATAGGCTGCCACCTTTTGAACAAAGGATCTAATACAAACATATGTGTCTTTATTTGATCCATTGATTTTTGAAGTGTTTTATAACTATCATACACATTCTCCAGTTTATCCATAACTGATTTTATCTTGTGCTCAAGAATCTTTTCCATAACTTCACAAATTCTCCTTTTCACTTCATCCTGGGTTTGATTGTTGGTCTTCTTTACATCATCCACTTCCTTCTCTAGAGTTTTTACTTGTTCTACATAAATGTTCTTCACAATATCCATTGGAGCAATAAGAGGCTTGTATAACACCATCTCCTTGCTTTGTGAGGGTCCTGCTCCTCTTAATCGTTCTTTCAATTCGACATTCTCCATGAACAGTTTATTAACTTCATCATTTAGGAACCTTTGTTCCTTTTCATACTCCTTCAATCTATCTTCTAATCCCTTGACAGTTGCTCGAGTGAACATGGTCGAATGCATGGTCATTTTATTTGCCTCCAAAGGGGTGGTATCTTGTATTATCCTTACCATCACTGCCCCTTTCATCCCTTGAATTACACCCAATAATTTTGGCTTCTGTGTATTTTTCTGTTTTATCCATATGGCCAGGGTTTCAATATTTGGGTTATACCCAGTTCCACTCACTCCTTCATCAAAGTCAAATTCTGCAACTAACATTGGATCTTCTTGAGATTGCACTTGATCAAGCAAAAACATTTTCTTTAATTCCAAGCTATGGAAAATGAGCATATTGCTCTTCAATGCCATTTCTCTAGCCTTTTGGGGGCTAATGTCAATGTTGTCAACTCTTAATTCTTGAAAAGTCAGTGCTACCATTTGATTTTTCTCTGATTCTTCAATTATTGCTTCAGTTGATTCCATCCTCTCTTCAAATTATTTTATCTTCATCATCCAAAAATCCCTAAACTCGAGAGTCTTAATGAATTCATCATCTTCTAAGAATCTCTTGGCTAGAATTTCCCTTTCATCTTCATGTACCTCTGTACTTATATTTTCTACATCACCCATCCTTTCCTCATGTTTATGGGTACTAGTCTCATGGATGGGTTGATCAACCTTAATATTAGCTTTCAATGACTATAGTATTGTAGCCACTTCCTCAGTATTGCCCACCTCTTCACTCTCCTCATAAGGTACTAACTGTTCAATGCTTTTTGTCTTGTCTTTTGGGATGTAACTGCTCCACGGGAGGTTTAGAGGTTTCACCTAGGGTATGCTCTGTAGTTGCATCACTATCATGTTCTTGGAGATATGCTTCCTTCTTACTGTACAAGTCTTCAAATTTACCCATTATCAAATCTATCCTCTTGATGGGGTCCTTTTCCTCAACAAAGTATCCTAGGAAATCCTTGGACCTCTGCTTCGTCCTTTCTTTAAGCTTCTTCATATATTCCCATTTTTTCCTTCTACTAAATATACCATTATAAGTAATGTAGTTCCTTGTGACATCTTCTTCATAATCCACTTGGTGTGCCACTATCATTTTGGTAAGAAGATTGTGCCTTATGTTGTTCATATGATTTTTAGGGTCAAAAGCTCTTCCTTTTCCAAAATTCAATGCATATATTTTTAAATAATATTGTAACTCATCTAGTGTGTTTGAGCCTACAGTCCAATCTTCACACTCAGTTTGGTTTGGCAGTAAAGTTCCTTTCTTCTGCTTGTGCATTACATCTTTCTCCATCCGCATCATTTGCCACATAAATTCAAGAAATGCTAATCTGAGGGGCACAAATTTTGGCAGTATGTGTGGAGCAACAAGGCATCCATAAACTCTTATTATTGTAACTTATGGGAGGAAGAACCGATCTCCAAAACTGTGTGTATGACCCTAATCTGGTCTTAAAGCCAAAGGTCTCAATAGTTGCAACATTTTGGTTGACAATCTTGGTATTGCATACCCAAGAACTCCAAGGATTTCATGTACAAATTCTTCATAGAATACAACAAAGCTTGAATTCTTGCATCGATTGTCCCAAATATAGCACCATTTCTGGATAGGTGTGGGATTCCCTTGCTCATCTACTCTAGCTAAGTCCATTATTTTAGTCCAATGGTCCTTATTCTTGTACAATATCAAATGACATAGTAGGGAATAATGTCTTAATATAATTGGTGCTCTATCCTCTATAACTTGGGGGAATTCATCATCTAATGCCTTCTCAAGGTATGAAGCAAAGTCATATTCAATATTAGTTTCAGGGTTTTGAATTCGCATGGCCATCATCATTAGGCCTATTAGCATTTTATCTTGAGCATCCATCCCCAACACTTGGCAAAGAGCAAAATATGTATTCACAAAGTAATACTAAAAATTTGTCACAGTAAATGGTTCAGTAGTGGTAGTAGAGATGGGGATTGTTCTGTTACCAATGCCTCTTTTCATATATAGGGGTAGCTCATCACTTCTATGAGTCCTTAACCTAACATAATCCTCCTCACTTTTATGCAGGTTTATCTTGGTCAGAGCCTACTTGTTTAAGTCAAAACACTTAATGATGGTTGTTTTGGTTACTTCTACCAATACTGTGCCATTTGGAAACCTTACTATTTTGGTAGATTAGTGATAGTGTTTGGCTAGCAATCTGATAAATTCTACATCAGCAAACACATTTGGGACAATCAATCTTGCTAAATCCAACATCCAAGGGTTTGACACTGGAATCTTCTCATTTCTCTTACTGTAAAAATACCAAAATAGGTCCCATCCAGAATTGGGAATGAGGGCATCCCTACAACTTTATGCGGTGTCCATGAGAAACTTCCTATTACCCTCTTTAGTAGAACCTAGAAGTATATCTAATATGGACCAATGGAGTGGTCTCTTCTTTACTTTAGGTTCTTCATCTTTAATTTTAGGCTGACTTTCTTTTACTTCTAATTATTTTCTTTTAAGAGGCATGTTTCAATTTTCTCTACTATGGCTTTAGATGACAAAACCTTGAAAGATTTTTTTATATTAACAGAGCTCTTTCAGAGAGTTTTCATGCACTTACCCAAGTATTTGACGCTTGCAAGACTTCTTCTTCTCGTATCCTTAGCTCCTTCCATGCTAGTGCACTGCAATTGAGTGCGATATTGGGAAAACTCACTTGTCTTTGGATGGCAGGTAAAAATAATTTCATAGCAAGCTCAAATCCTTGCATTTAATTTTTACACTGTTGGATTCGTGCGTCAAGGTGGCAAGGCAATTGGCGTGATTTTTTTCCATTTATTGTTATAAATTGTAATGATGCCACAATTATCGTACTACTGTCATCTCTTATTATACCCGCTACGGTATGGCAGTGTTTTCCCCTTCCCTTTTGTTGTTTACCACACTACCACCTTGCTTAAGACCTCTTACTATGGGGTTGTGATGTATACCGCTCAACCACAACCATATTATCCACCTCATGCGGTACTGCAGTGTGCACTTTTCTTCCAATGCTTACCGCTGTATCGGCTTGCTCGAGACTTCTTGCTGTAGGGTTGTGGTGTATACTACTCTATCGCATATGTTGCTCACCCTCTTGGCGGTATAGCGGTGTAAGATTTATCTTCTTGTTGTTTATTGCCTTATCACACTCCTTTGAATCGCCTTATGCGGGATGGCAGTAGGTACCGCATTGCCTTATAATTCTCCCTGCAGGGTGGCGGTGAGTACCGCTTTACCATGTAAGCTATATAATCTCTTGGTGATATGATAATAAAGACTTATTTCTTAACTTAGAAGCCACCATCCAATGCTACCTTTATTTTGATGTTGCGGTAGTACGCTAAAGGAAAAATTTACTTTGTTTATGATTATCTGGAGGAATAAATGGGTATATACAAAGGGAATGTTAGTGACAGTATGGATCTTGTCACAAAAATTATTGCATTTCATGTTAAATACAATGAAAAGATTAGGTTGAAGGATTAGGGTATAGGTTTGAGGGTATATGGTTGAAGGATTAGGTTGAGGTTCCAATGTATAGTGTAGAGGGTATAGGGGTTGAGGGTTTAGGGTTTAAGGGTTGAGGGTTGAGGGATTAAGGGTTGAGGGTTGAGAATTGAAGGTTGAGGGTTTAATGTATATGGTAGAGGGTTGAGGGATTATGGTAGAGAGTTTACTTGGGTTTAAGGGTTTAAGGGTTGAGGGTAGAGGGTATTGGCCAGTTGAGGGTAGAGGGTAGAGGCCAGTTTAAGGGTTGAGGGTTTAATGTTTAAGGGTTTAAGGGTTGATGGTTTAGGGTTGAGGGATCACTAGGGTAGAGATGGAGGGATGGATGGAGTGAGAGATGGAGGGAGAAGCAAGATAGAGAGAACGAGAGAAGAGGAGGGAGGGAAAAATATATATGAGAGTTGAGGATCCAATGTATAGGGTAGAGCGTTGAGAATTGAGGGTATAGAGTTGAGGACCTATAGGGTTGATGGTTTAGGGTATTGGGTTGATGGTTTAGGATATTGGGTTGACGGTATAGGGTTGAGGGATTAGGGTTGAGGGTAGAGGCCGGTAGAAGGTTTAAGGGTTTAGGGTTGATGGTGAAGGGTTGAGGGTAGAGCGTTTAGGGTATAGGTTTGAGGGTATATGGTTGAAGGATTAGGGTTGAGGGTCCAATGTATAGGGTAAAGGGTATAGGGGTTGAGGGATCTTTTGATGCAAGTGAAATGTAGGCAAGCAATTGAAGGCTAGTGAATATTGTGGAAGGATTTTTTGTTTTAACACCCCTAATCCCTTAACCCTTAATCCCAATTAGATCAGAACAATTAGGCGCTCAATCAGGCGCTAAATTAGGTGCTAAATTAGGTGCTAAAGCAGGCTCTAAAGTAGGTGCTAAATTAGGTGTTAAATTAGGCACTAATGTAGGTGCTAATCTAGGCACTAATTTGGGCACTAATTTAGGTGCTAATTTAGGCACTAATTTGTGCCTAAATTAGTGCTTGCTTGTTTTAATTGGTGCAAAAAATGCCAAAAATAGTGCCATCCCGATAAATAGCATCGACTTTTTCAAAAAATTGGAGAAAAATACATTAAAACAGTGGGTGGAAGCAAAAAACGAAGAAAAAAAGGGAGCTAATCATAGGGATTTGTTGTAGTGTACCTATTGATGAGGTGACTATTACATTAGAGGATCTTTGGAGGATTCTTTAGATTCTAATCCATAAAGATAGGGTGATATATGACACCAACCATGGTGAGAGTGTATTAAGAAGGTTCTTCCTTACAAATGGCCTTGGGATAAAGGATGGAGAGATAAACCTGCAATGAGTGATGAATCGATTCGACCCACTACCATTGGTACTAACTAGAGTGACTAGGACACACATTGCTCAATGATAAGTGTTATGTTCAGGCATTAATAAATGTCGGGTTTCTTCTTCGTAAAATGTGATTAATTAGGCTTGGATTTGAATTAGAGAGGCCAATTTAAGGAAAATTAACCTCAATTAATTAAGGGAGCCCTAAATAAGTGTGAAAGTGTAAAGAGGTACACTTTACAACACTAAACATAAGGCACAATTAAGTTCATTTTAATTAATAGGGCCCTAAACTTAATGTGAATATGTAAAATACATATTACAACACTAAATTAAGGCATAATTAAGTTCATTTTAATATTAATTCCTAATTAGGTGTGAAAATATAAAGGGATGAATTTTTCTACACTACAACACATAACAATCCTCACATTTCAAATGAATGAGTCGACTTGTTTCAAGAGACAACAAGACTCTTTTACTGAGTCAATGAACACCAAAGCATTTTAATAAGTTTCCTACTTGGTTTGCAAGTCAACTACCCCTCTATATTGTTGCCAACTTATCATTAACTAGGTTTATGCATATCTACAAGCTAAATACTTTATATTTGCTTCCATAAGCTACTAGTTTTAGCACCACATTTCATATTTTAGTGCCCTTATGAATAGCACAACAAAGACTTCTTCCAAGCATTTAAAAATATTGCAAGAGTTTCGCCCTTGGTCTCCTTGTGTTGTGTAGTGTGACGCTTGGGTTCGTGCCACAAATTAATCGCCTCATGTGGATCTTGGATCTTGTATAAATATGGCGGTTGTATCAGACATTGACAGGTCGATCTTTTAATGCAATGACACCCGCCTATGCAATAGTTTGTATCAGAGCCGAGGTCACAGGTTGGAACCCCTCGCTTGTGCTGGGGGAATTGTTGCAAGAGTTTTTCCCTTGGTATCCTTATTCTGTGTAGCATGACACTTGGGTACATGACATGGCTTATCTGCCTCCTGTGGATCTTGGATATTGTATAAATCCAACGGTTGTATTGGGAATTGATAGGTTGATCTTTTGGTACAACGACAATCGCCTATACAACAAAAACTTCATTCATTCTTTTGCCAACGTATCAACTTTATACCTTATATCATGCACAATATTTGACTTAGTCTTCTCTTTGCTTTATGCATTGCCTCATACTTGCATTTATGCGCAACCTTAGACTTAGTCAAATGGTTGGCTTATGTGTTGGTTTACTATGTTAAAACTTGGCTTATATTCACATCCATGCACTATAATATTGTGTTGCCTTTGAATACCCTCAAATAGTGCTTTTAAGTTTATATGCAATGTTAATAACGGTGCGCCATATCAAATACAATGCACTATGAAACATACCACATGCTATATGATATAATATATATATTTAACACAATATATATGTATATATATTAATATTTATATAATTTATCTCAACAATAAGTTTATAAAATGCATTATTTTCCATTCAAGTCATATATATATTTACGCATAACTCAAAAATAACTATGTATATATTTATATGTATATAAAAATATTAATATATATGTATGTACATTTCTATCAACGTAACTGCATACAAATATATAAATATATATATACATATTTATATATATCATTAAGTTTTGATACTTACATTTAAACACATATAATCACATCCTCATTGATCAACGTATATACTTGAAATGTGTATATATAGATATATACATGTCACAATTGTCCAAACAATGCTCCCATGCATATGGGTTATCCGTTCATGAGCTTGCATAAGTACATCTACCTACATTTACTCATGCACACATATACTCACATGTATGAGTTATCATGGACATGTACATATATACATATATATACATTCAATATATACCTCATCTATTATCATATACAAATATAAACATACAAAGAGCTCTCACCTAATAAAGAGACTCAATCAAATAACCCCAATCAAGAACATTCACAGAACAAGATCATAACCTCTTCTAAGTCATGCACAGACAAGACTAAAGGCTACTTACCATTTCCCAAACTAACTTGACTCAACTAGGGTGTGAGTGTGTGTATGCTCAGTTAGGTTCATTAAGGGTTACCAGACCAAGCTCCTCTCCCAAGTGATACTCCCCTCTCATACTCGAGGGTTGGAATCCTTCTTGCATCCAAATTAGTCCATCACATAGGTAGTTATTCGTTCACATAAATCTATTTGTATAATAAATCATTTGCATCATCTAAGCATTAAAGTGATCATATTGAAATACTTATTCATTCATCACATTTTCTATTAGTATAAAACATAATCATTCCTTCGAAAGCAATAACATCTTTAATGCATTAAGGTCACTATTTATATTTATCATCATATTTACTCATGAAGGTAAAAGTAAATTGGTAACTAAGAGGCAAGGTGTAACATTATCTCAACCTTAGATTAACTCAACCTTATGTGAACTCAACCAAGTTCAACCAACCATAGGTTAGCTCAACCTGAGGTTAACTCGAGCCAAGTATAACTCAAACTTAAGTTAATTAACCCTATTTTAGGTTAACACAGATTAACTTAACCTTACTTCATAATTAATTAGATTTACACTTAACCTAAGTATAATGTAACCATAATCCAAAACATCTTCCAACTTCCATGCTCATATTAGATTCATTTTATATCTTGGTAACATCCAACCTTAACCATAACACCATTTCACACTCATGACATAGATCAACCCATATCTAAGTCATATGTCTAACCATTAACCATAACAAACCATACCATATACATTTAATTTCTTTAATAAGTTTTGTGTGTGTACTCCAAAGTATAACCAAAACAAGAATCATGCAACCCTAATCCTCCTTCAAATATGATGCTGATAGCCTTGTCGATCAAGATGAATATTCTAAGAATGATAGTCTTGTATATCAAGATGAACATGCCAACAAATCTATTTATGACCTTATGAACAATTTTTAAAGTAGGCTAGTCAACAACTTATAAAATGGGTAACACATGTGTCTTTATCTATGGTGGTTTAGTGTTGTTAGCAACATGCATGTCCCTATTAAGCAACTTTGATTGCTTGATGGTGTGTGATATTTGGGTTGTTTTATCCTAAATTAGTGTTCCAACTTTTGTTCAAAGTGATGTAATAAGAGGGGGATGTTGGAAATACTAGACAACATAGGTTGTTGGTAAAATAATAATTAAATTAATAAACATAGAAATATGTTTAGTATTAATTAATTTAATAAATAATAGTTCTTAGTTAGTTGGTTGAGAGGTTATTTTCCATCTTCCATGAAAAACTATGTCATTTTGTATACTAATCAATGCATAAGATTAACTTGGTCACTTAGTCCAAATCATAAGGGAAAAGGACATAGAACTACAATTTTCACCATTACAAAGTTCTTACACCATTTTAATCCAAAGAGTGTTTTGAAAGCTATCCCTTTTACTTGAGTTAAAGAGTTAAAATACTATCTCCCACGTTAAAATTTAGAGTCATAGTCAACTAACTATTAGTGAAGTTGAGTAGTTCACAAAGAAACCACCAAGAATTGAGACTTCTTGGAGATGAGGCTAAGATCATTTCCAACTTCTATGTAAAAGTATGCCATTTTATATAATAGTCAATGCATAGGATTAACATGGTCACTATGAGTCCAAATCACAAGGGAAAATGTCACGAGATTTCAATTTTGACCATTACAAAGTTCTTACACCATTTTGACCCAAAGAGTGCTTTGAAAACTATTCATTTTATTTTAAGTTAAAGAGTTAAAATACCATCTCCCACATTAAAATTTTGAGTCATAGTCAACTAACTATTGGTGAAGTTGAATAGTTCACAAAGAAACTACCAAGAATTGAGACTTGATGGAAATGAGGCAAAGATCATTTCCACCTTCCATGCAAAAGTATGCCATTCTTTACATTAGTCAATATATAAGGTTAACATGGTTAGTATGAGTCCAAATCATAAGAGAAAAGAGCATGAAACTACAATTTTGACCATTGCAAAGTTCTTACACCATTTTAACCTAGAAAGTGCTTTAAAAACTATCCCTTTCATTTTAAGTTGAAGAGTTAAAAAACCATCTCCCACGTTAAAATTTAGAATCATAATCAACTAACTATTAGTAAAATCGAATAATTTACAAAAAAATCTTCTAAGACTTAAGACTTGTTAAACTTAAATGACACTAAGATCATTTCCTAAACAAATCAATAATAATTATTTGTACATCTATTAACCCAATTGTGAAAATGACATTGTATGATGTTTCTAATCCTTGAAAAATGCACAAAAAAATCAAAGGGAATGGAGTGCAGAGTTGTGTTTGAGTAAGTCAAGGGTGCAGAATGGGCCGTACGCGTAGGGCATTAATATAATTAATTTATTTCTTTCTTGTATGGGAAAGTGGCAGCAACGGATATTTCCTTTTCTTTATCTGCTAAAATAAAAGGAAGGTTAAAAACAGGTCAACAAGTAACAATCTGAAAACCGTGTTTAATACCAACGGTCAATGGATAGAGGAGTCAAAAGAGATTTTTCTTCAACCCAATTCAGGCAAAGGATTCTCCGACATTATCTGAAACCAGAGGTTAAAGCCAACCGCGGTCAAGTTAAGGAAAAGGTCTACAGGCGCTGTCCCTTTGGGTGCTTCCATTGAATTCGCATTTTGCAATCATCGGAAGACATGTTCGTCGGGGGAATCCCCTATATAGATCACGGGTTCGAAGCTCACTAAGCTCTAAGCTCTACAAACTTTAGCGATCTGTTCCTCTATTTCTTTTCCCCTTCTTCCGCTGCTGCCCTCGAATCCATCAGCACCAGGAGGAGTACCGTCCAGAGCTTCAATCCAGGTGATCGAGCGCTGAAGCGAAGAGTGTCGGGGTGCCGTCGTATTACAAGGGTTCAGGTGACCGGTGGCTAAAACAGCGTTGTAAGGGATGGCCACAGGACCCGCCAGAGCGCGTGCGGATTATGATTATCTCATAAAACTATTGCTGATCGGTGACAGCGGTGAGTTGCCGCAACCTTTTCTGTGTTTTTTGGACCTTCGTTTGCCGAATTTGGTGTTTGTTATGTTAGGGTTTCAGAAATAAATTTGTTTGATACATTTAGACTAAATTATCATCACTGGAATTTGCCGTACGCGAAATGGAATCCGTAGTTTATGTAGAATTCGCCTTGAAAACTAACGAATCTAAGGGTTCGCTGAAGCTTATTCGGAAGGAAAGACTTGGTTTTGGTTTGGGTGGATTGTATATGTCTTTAAAGGAAACTCGGGCTTACGGACAGGGACCCTTTTATAAGTTAAAGCCTCTAGGCACTCCTGTGTATATACGTACACTTGCAGGTACCGTATTTCAAATTGGTTCACAGTTGCTGTTTCCTATGGTTCCTGCTGACTACGCGTAAAGATGAGGTCATGGTGAATGAAACAGGGCATAGATCTGCTAATTACTAAGGAGCACATTAAGGATATATGACGTGTTCTATAGGGAATGGATTTGTGCTGAGAATAGAAGCAGTTGGGTTGCTGCTTGCAATCCACTACAACTATCGGCTTGCCATTTGATTAACTTAGTCAAATAATCTTAAATTAAGGCATATTGATAATTGCTCTCAAAGGTATGCTATTGCTTATTCTAGTTATGGGTCAGCAGAGCAGTAATAGTGCTTACCCCCCCGCCGTTAATCTGTAAAAGAGGCTTCTATTTATGTGGAATTCCAATACTTGCATGAAGTGATAGTAGTCACAGCTTCCAGAAGACAAGCTTTAGAAACTATTTAACATATTTTTATTCTACAAATAGAGACAATAATATGCTTAATGGCATTCGACAGTCTACGCTTTAAGTATCCCCCCAATGTCCTGAATTTATGCCAAGACATCCTTGGGGCATTGCTTGTATTTTGGGTTGGAGGTGGTAGACGTTTTTGGCATTTTGTACCCTGCCCTTAAGATGCAGGGATTCAAGGTTTGAGCAAGGCATTTCTGTGCCAATGCTTGCATTTTTGGCACAGGTAGAAATTTCAAGCTTGCTGTTCTCTTTCCTCAAGATGCAGGGATGCAAGGTATGTGTAACTTGTAATTTCCCATGGACCACAAAGGACTCAAAATTTGGACCTTCCCATGGCTATACCTGGCATGCGGGGACACTTTACCACTTCGTTATGAAGCTATTTTCATTCCAACATACCCGTGTAAGTCCGGGACAATCCACTTGGTTACAAAATTCTCTATGCAATTTTTGGTTAACAAGGATAAATCACACACTTTTGGAGGGAATGATATGATTAAAATAATTCTTGGATATAGATAAATCAATCTAGTTTGCTTGAGGGCTGATATGATAGATGTTCACAACTGCCCATTATTAAGTATTACTTGTTTTTGTAAGTTTATTTACTGCACAAAGGAGGAAGAAATAGTTTTCAACAATATTTGTGTTATGTGGACTGCGTGTTAAAAATTGTGTTTGTTGTTGGGAAGGCCTGCAAGCTTCAATTGTGATAAGGATGCATGATTCATTGATTATATCCTTTCCAACATATCTCTGCATGCTCACATTTTGGACTTTCAAATCTCTCATTGGTCACCTCTTATCCACCTGCCATTTTGGTATTGATTCTTTATTTCTTCAATTATCTACTTACTTTGTCAGTTAGTGTCGTTCAACACTGATCGCACTATAATTTGCTTTAGCACTTGGGAGTTTAGCATATATGTTGCGCTTTGGGTCAAGTTTCCTAAATCAATATGGATTCACTTGCTTTTCCTATTGCTTGCGTGCTATATGAGATTGTTTCCTCAGAATTTACCGGTTATTTGTTGCAACACATTATCATCCTTTCATAAGCAAGGTGTCAGTTCTGTCTTGAACAGTTATATTACTGCTATGTTTAGCAACATGCTCTTCCAAAGTCCATGCCAAACTTCTGAACATGTGGCTCTTCATGTACTTGAAGCATGGTAAGTTTAAAGCAAGGGGACATGCAAGCTTTAGGAGAGAATTCTAGATGATTACATGTTCATTTTCTTGGTTATCTGTCAAGACATCTGCTGGCAATCTTCTAAAGTTCTTTGTTGCTTTGTGGACTTTAACTCTGTGTGCCCAAGGGCTTTTTGTCTCAAATGCTATGTGCTATTGTTGTTTCATTGTTATTAATTATTAATTTATTGCTGTCAAGGAGCTCTATAAGATAACAACAATAAATTGGCTTGAGATTGCCCATAAAATCTGTTACTTCGTTAGGAGTAACTTTGAGTCAACCAAGGGTGGCCTTTTTTAATGAGTTTCCTTGGGATCTACATTGATAAAAGCAGGAGGGCTTTCTAGGAAAATACTCATGTGGAGGATGATTTTAACTTTATATAATGTCTTGATCGTTGTGTTTGTTTTTGTTGATGACGTTGTCCTCCTAACTTATTTGCCCAAAGGATTGCAATGACATTTAGATGCTATTGCTGGCTTTTGTGAGCTGACCAATCTTAGAAATATCAAAGTTATTATCTTAAACACTTCTAAATATGCACTTTTCACATTCTGGATAATCTAAAAAATTGAGACATTGAAGATCTATGCTTATTGTTTGAGGTTGGCTCTTCAAAATTGCGGTTGGGCTGGATAGAAATTAAGAATCATTTGCGCTGACATAAAATATTTTCCTGTTGTATGTCTGAAATTCATATTTCCTCGATAGAAGCATTTTCTTGGACAAGATCTAAAGAAACTTATTCATTTCTTGTTATGATCCATTCTTTTTCAGTTAACAGTAAGTAAGACATTGTCATATTATTTATGCTGCACCATGCACATTAATTTTGACATTATACCAACATCACTTGCAAGCTGTTGAATGTTACAAAGTTCATAAGGGCATTTTGTTCATAGCCTTGTTTATGCTCTAGCTATTTAGTTTGTTTTTTAACTCATGAAACCTCATTTGAGCACCAAGTGCGTGCTTTATTCCATTTTACAAATTACACATACTAATAGCATCATTAGATGAGGCATGCTCCTGCTGGATTTGGATCTTGTTCTGTGGTGCAATTAGCCATCCAATTTATGGCTAGATTACAACCTGGTGGAAACTTTTAACTCATTTACCAATGATGTTGAAGGGGCAGAAAATAATTAGATGTACTAGCAATCTTGAAACATTGGTATGTGTGGCTGCAGCTAAACATGGACTGATCTGTAACTTACCTTACTGAGGCAAACCCTCTTAATTTATTTGACAGACAATTTTGAAATGCACGCTCGAACACTTGAACCAATAAAGGAATTTCTGCTTATGTCTAAAATTCAAGCCATTTAAATGTATTTTTTTTAGATATAATAGAGGGGGTTCTGTAGGGTACCTTCACCCTTGAAAACATGCTTCTTAGAAAGATTATACTGTTATAACATATAGAACTTTGGTACAAAGAACTGAACATAAAAACTTATCTACAACCATCCAATCCAGCATCAATGAACAATATTTATAATTAAACCATCCAGCAGTGTTCTCTTGGGGTAGGAGAAGTTGGCACATTATCAACTACCTCCTTAATCCATTGGTCATCTGTATGCATAGGATGACCTCTATGGTGACTTGCCAGTGAAGGAAAGCAAACACTATAACATACCTCCCAATGGCAGTGTAGCTTATGGACAGAGGGTGTAATGCCTCCACCTAAATTAATGGCATCCAACCCAACAACCCTTGAAGAATTAATAAAAATCAATTGCTAGTACAAGATAATGTGGGGCAGCGACAGTTACTATGACAGCTGATGCACAATCCAGTGTTAAAATGAGGCGATTTCCTTACACATGCAATTTCCCTCAAACCAATACTATATAATAAATAACTAAAGGTCACAAGGCATATAAAGGGTCATGACTATTGGAGAAATAGGGGTATAAAAAGAAGGCAAATCAAAGGGAAAAGATCATCATATTTGGAGAAGACATAATATCTATTTTTCCTTGTGGAATACAAAATTAAGGATTAAGAAATCTGAGGACGAAACCCCTCAAGATTAGAAATTAAGGATGGAAACCCTTAATACCTCTTATCAAGTTAATGGACAAAAACCCCTAACTTGGGCAGAAATTATAAATATTTCGAATACATTTATACAAAGAGAAATCACTGCAAATTGAAGAAGAATTACAGCAGGGGCTAAAGGATAAGTTTTATATTTTCAGAGATACATCATAAGCTTTACATCTGACTTTTATAATCAAAATTACCATTTTTAGGACAAATTAACTATGCAAATATGACTGTGAGTGTAATGTCCCGTTTTATTCCTAAATGTCTGCAGCCAATGTTTCAAAAGGAATCAGTAAAGATAATTAATATTATGGCATTAAATAAATATTAAGTTGTTAAGAATGGTCAACCAACATATGAAGGGTTGTAACTATTGAGGTGAAGAGGTGTGACTCCTTCAAACTTGAGATATAAAAGGGAGAGCATTTCATTTGAGAAAGAGATCCATAACATCATTCAATCAATCAATTAAGAATAAATATGATGTGGCTCCTAATATGGAAGTTTGTGACTCTTAATGTGAAAGGTTGTGACTCCAAATATGAAAGGTTGTGACTCCCTCAATAATAAGATATAAAACGGAGAGCATTTCATTTGAGAAAGAGATCCATAACATCATTCAATCAATCAATTAAGAATAAATATGATGTGGCTCCTAATATGGAAGTTTGTGACTCTTAATGTGAAAGGTTGTGACTCTTTCAAATACAAAAGGTTGTGACTCCAAATATGAAAGGTTGTGACTCCCTCAATAATAAGATATAAAAGGGAGATCATTTCCTTGTGGACAAGGCATCAATCAAGTGCATTGGAAAAAGGGAAATAAGAAATTGGAATTATAAGAGGTCTATTGGAATATATATTATTTTTAGCAAGAATATCATTGGGAAGCAAGTTGTAAAAATACAAATCATGAATAACTATAACTATAAATATACATGTATGCATGTGTGTGTGTATTATGGCATTAAATAAATATTAAGTTGTTAAGAATGGTCAACCAACATATGAAGGGTTGTAACTATTGAGGTGAAGAGGTGTGACTCCTTCAAACTTGAGTACACACTCTTGAGATGCAGTGCTCATGGGCCGGGAGGTGTATGAGTGCTTCTCAAGTACGCCACCTTGAGATGGATGGACAAGGATCCACCCATGCTCTCACAATACAAGGACAACCATCCTTGAGATTGCGGTTTGTAAATATTTCTGGTGAGTTCCTAATATGATTGGCTTTCAGAATATGCTTGGGACTAAGTATTGGTTATGTTAAGTTATTTTGAATTCAAATGTTAATGATGATATGAACTATTGATCTAACTATTATGATGTTTTAGCTATGATGTATTGCTCTCAATATTATAATATTTTATGTGTTAATCTGAATATAACCATAAAGTTATTACTTGTTATTACTAGTATCAGTTTTTAGTGATTATTATTGTTTTGCAGGCCTAAATTTAGGAATATCCCAAAATGGGACTTTACAGTGAGTTATGATAATTTATTTATGGAAAAATAAAGAAATTCTAAAAGGGGACATTACAGAGGGACCACAGAAAACTAGAATAGTGAAGTCACTCTGAACCGCCAGCAGCCCATGATGATGATGGAAATGTAAATCTACCTAACACTTTTCCAATGACCCCATAATAAGCTTGCAAAACACCAATTTCCCTCCGTAAGTCAACAACTTCATTGGTTTGATCTGCAATAGTGAAGTCACTCCGAACCTCCAGCAGCCCATGATGATGATGGACATGTAATCTGGCTAGCACTTTCCCAACGTCTCCATAAGAAGCTTGCAAAACACCAATTTCTCTCTGTAACTCAACAACTTCATTGGTTTGATCTGCACCCAATATAGGCATGGAGGCAGAGCCTTTGCCTTCAATTCCTTGAATTATAGGCTTTTCCTTGAGCTCGAACTCCACCTCAGCATTTTACAATGTAGCACTGGCAAATAGAACCTGTAAAAAAAGCTATAGAATCCATAGATGAATGGCAGCATCTGGGAGATAAAATGCCAAATTTGTTATGAAGTTGCCATGAATTACTGCAAACAACATTTGATTGCCCAATATACCTTTATAAACCTTAGGGTCATTGTCTCGTTGCATGAAAAACTGCACTAAAGTAATGGTCTGAAATCTGCCCATGCTGAACCTGCACATCCTCACATTCATACATTTGCTTTTCTGTCATACCTAGCCCAAGAATAGCAATGTGCCCTGCCCAAACACAACACAATTGAATGCACTCTTGCCACCACCTCCTTGCCATTACACAACTAGCATTCCTTTACTAACAATGATTCCTCTCCACAACATTACACCCATATGAGTGTGAAGTTGGTTGGTGCATTCCAATATAGCCTTTGGTTCTAAAAAGATGGATCCCTTCTCATTCAATATGGACATTTCTGATGGGACTCTTGTAGCATAACCAATCACTTTCTTGAGGTATAAGAAACATGAAAAAATGAGTGTAATTTTGAAGAGGTTGGGAGTGCAAGTTTGTATGCAAACTCATTGATGTATTGCACCACCTAATAAGGGCCATTAAATTTTGGACCCATTGTTATGCAAGGATGTTTCCTTGTAAGATTGGGGATGCAAAATACCCAATCACTAGTTGCAAAGCTGCACTATGCCCCTATGCTAATTGACTTGTTTCATGTTGTTTTGTGCCTACATCAAATTGCCTTAAGGACCTGGAGAATTTTCTTTGTTTGACTCAAGCAAGCATCATCTACTCTTCCCCATTTGGCAAGGGAACTATCAATTGCTTCGACCTTGGAAGAACTTGGAGTTTTAGTAGCCAAAGAAGGTGGGGGATGACCACAAGGGGCCACCCATGGGGTCATCTTGGAGGCACGTTGATAAGTGGCAGTTTACCATCACTTAGTGAGAGGCAACCATTTGACCCATTACTCCTATTGCTCTTAATGCATTTGTTGGCAAACTTAGTTTGACCATCAATTTGAGGATGGGAAAAACTCAGGTTCAATTTAGTGCCCAACAACTTAAATAATTCTTGTTAGAAGTTGTTGGTGCAGGCCATATCACGATTACTGACAATGGAATGCAACATATTGTGAGGCTTGGAAATTTGAGTTCATGAAATGTTGAGCTACAAAAATGGGTGTTTAAAGGTGAGGCAAGGTACACAAATGAGCATAACTAGTCAATGGGTGTTTAAAGGTACATCTATGTGAGGATGGGAAAAACTTAGGCTCAATTTAGTGCCCAACAACTTAAATAATTCTTGCTAGAAGTTGTTGGTGCAAGCCATACCACAATCACTGACAATGGAATGCAACATATTGTGAAGCTTGGAAATTTGAGTTCATGAAATGTTGAGCTACAAAAATGGGTGTTTAAAGGTGAGGCAAGGTACACAAATGAGCATAACTAGTCAATCAGTCCACAAAAATCAAAATGACCTTTTTACCACCCATTTTTAGAAGCACAACAATGAAATCCATAGAAATCTACCCAAAGCATGTTGGGAACATGAAGGAGAAGAATGTTGGGAATTTAATGATTTGCCCTTTGTTGCATTAGCACACATCACATTTTATTGCAAAAGTTTTTACGTCCTACTTGAGGCCATTCCAAGAAGAATCTTGCTTGACACTTTCATATGCAAGTGATTTGTAGTAGGAGAAGAATGAAGTTGCATGAGCAGTTGAGGATTGAGCTGGGGCATAAATAAAGGTATTCATCATATTTCAATACTTGTCCCCTCCATTGAAACCCTGACATAGATTGGGGCTCTTGTTTCAATTAAATGGTAGCTTGAATTTTTGGAATAGTTGCCCATTCTTGACTAATCTCTTACATCTAGTGGGGTACTAACATTGAAAGAAAAAACAATGTATCTTCCTCATATTTACATGGGAGATCATCAACCACAACATTTTCTTTGCTCTTCTCAAAGATGATCTCTTACATAGCTGCAAGACTTGGACTCGATATGCTCATTTTTGACTTGGATTTGGACTTGATACTCTCAAACTTGGCTAAGACACAACAAATTGAAAAAGTCATGAAATACAAATCTTTTCAAGGATTTAATTTTTTTATTATGCACCCTTCACTAAATCAACTTTGAAGACATAATAAACTAATTGAATAGAAGCTACTTTGATCACATACATCAATCAAGTGTACAAAAACAGATTTGAATTGAAGGAAACAACATTTATAGATGTATAAATATTGCCAAGTGTTTTAGTTATACAAAACTCGTGGATTATGAAATACATGGCATGAAAACAAAATATCATAAGTATAATTATGGTTGAGAGGAGCATGCATCACTTGACCCAACATTTGTTGTTCTAATACAAGTCCTACGTGTGTGCCTAAGCTAGTTTCTCAATGATATTGCAACCTTGACATCAGCTTGTGTATTAGTGATATCCCATGCAAGGTTGTCCTTAGTGAAGATAGGGTCTATAGTGTTGGTGATCCAATTTGATTGTTCATTAACCTTCTCCAATGTGATGGGAGATAATTTAGAGCCCAATATTTGAGGCAGAGGTCGTAATGAACATAGACAAGATCATTCAACCTTTGCATTGACGATCTATTGCTTTTCTTGGAGTGTATGTGCTTTTAACACAATTCAATTATATTTACATCTTGAAGTGCTATATGGTTGGCTCAAAACACAAATGTCAATTCTTTGAAGATTTGTCACTTTAGTATCAAACTTCTTCCACCATGCATCTGAAATGAGAAAAAATATGAACTCATCTTATTGTTCAACTACAAGTTTCAACATTGTTAAATTTAAAGCATGCGTTGAATAAACTTTTACTTGACTATAATGTCGTCCAAGTTGCCTTACATATATCTTGTGCTGATCTTTGCTCCAAGTTGAGGATTAGGTTCCATTTGCTCTATGATTGTGTATAGCCCACTCAAAACCTCTTCATTGGCCATGAAATTCAAATGGAATTGGAATGTTGGATTCAAGAAATAAGCAACTCTATGTAGGGGCTTGTGAAGTTGATGGTGCTATTGTTGAGCAATGATATCCCATATGAGATGATATTTCTTCTCAATCCTACCATAGATGAATATAATGGCCTCCTTGACCTTATCTACACCCTCACATGCTAGCCCATTGCAGGCTTCTCCCCATTAACAACATGAAGGAAGACAACTGAAGGCTTTGTGAACTACAATTATTAGAAATCATTATCATAAATGATAAATAAGTATTATAATGGACTAAAGAAGGGAACATAATATCATAAACAAACAAAAGTATTCTAAATGATAAACTAGTAAAATGAAAATATGAACTTACGTCTATGAGCTCTTTTGTTGGAAGCTAAAAGTTCTACTCATTGCAAACCTAACTAACTATGCTAACACTTTCATTGGTCTTAGCATATGAAGATGAAGACCACTCCTAACAGCATTTGATGAAAGCGAAAACTGCAATGTGATAAAGTTTGTCGCAAAGTGTGTTATTCAAGGACTATCCAACTCCTTGTTTGCGTATTGTCTCATTTAGTTGAGGACCCAAGCATCATTGTATACGTATTTACAAATGTTCTCAACATGCCATATAAATTCTTTGATGCATAAGAATTTGTCAAGATCCTCCAATATAAGGTCAAGTCAATGAGTAGACAATGAGTTTGGTTTCTTATGCATGAGAACTTTATCTGTAGAAACATAATTTGGTGTATTATTTATAATTTTCTGTTCAACATTTTCTTCATGCATCTTGTTAAAGACTTCCTCTAGAACTTTAAAATGGAAATCAGCTTTTTTGTCTATTCTGAAGCATCAATGAATTTTATGAAGACTTTTACCACTTGAAATAGACATGGAAAAACTCAACAATGTCCTATTCTCTTCCTATTTGTCCAACCATCAATCATGGTGGAGCAACCCTTTCTCCTCCATATCTCACACTGCTCATCAATAGTGGCCTTCACATTTGCCACCTTTTCTTGCAAAAATAAGCCCTTTATCTCCTCATTATTAGGGACTTTGAACCTCACTCCACAATCAATAATGACATCTACTATGTTTGGCAATAGGATACCTAAAACAAAGAAAATAAAAAAAGTAACAGAAATCAACATGTTTTCACTTTCTCAAAGCATCAATGGACTTCAAAAGAACTTTACCACTTGAGGAAGACAAAAAGAAATTCAATAATGTCCTATTCTTCTTATATGTCCAACCATCAATCATGATGGAGCTACCCTTTCTCCTCCTTATCACTAGAGACTTTGAACCTCACCCCACAAAAAATAATGACATCTATATTTGGCAATAAGGAGACCTAAAACAAAGAAAAAAAGGTATTCTAAAATTTATGATCTAAATGCTAAAAACACTCAAATTAGAAAAATCAATAGACAGATTCAAAAAATATTTTAAAACAAAAAAATAAAATAATTGGCTGTGTGAAATGGAATGGAACAATCGAACCAAAAGTCTCTGATTGTGCATGCCTTGTTGCTTGATGCTCGTCCTTACTCCAATCCATGCTCTAAAGTTATGGTTGAGAACTTGAATTAGTGTGTAGTACATTTTATGAACCCAATCTAGATCTGCAAACTCAAGACCCAAATTTAATATTGCCACTAGTACTTGAAGATCTAGGGAATGGAGAAATTGAAGAAGAAGAGTCACTTTGCCTCTTTTTAAGCTCATTTTTCTAATCAAAGGTCTCTAATTGAGTTTGTTTCTCACACACAACATCAGTAGGCACATTTAGGCACAAATTAACATCTTGGGTTGCAATTTGTGCAAGGTGCTATTTGAATTGATTAATGCCTTCATTAATTTTAAAATTGTGAAAATTTGCAAACCAACTCCCCTTTCTTAGCCCTTGGGATGGCATGTTTCCAAAAAGGGTCCTTTCTAACTAGGGCCAGCTTTGGAACAATTTATAAATTTGAAGTATGCTGCATAAGATAATCTCCCTCCTGAAAACGGACTGATCTTGTAAAATTTTGAGGACAATCTCCACATGCATAAGATAAGTTGTCCAACTGCAATTGTAAACGAGAATGTCATTAAAAAAGACAAATGAATTTGTAGAGATAGCTATGGAACCCCTTATTGATCAAACTTGAAAAAGTAGATGGAGCATTCTTCAAGTTGAAGGGCACCACCAAGAATTCATAGTGACCTTCATGCATTTGAAAAGCTATTTTGGATATATCCTCTTGATCTACTTGGATTTGATGAAATCTATAGTGTAGATCTAGCTTTTTTAAAAAATTTACCCTAGAAAGCTCATCCAACAAATCATCAATGATTGGAATAGGAAACTTGCCCTTGATGGTTAACTTATTCAATTCTTGAAAATTAGGGCACATCCACCATCGACCATCTTGCTTAGCAATCATTTCGACTAGGAGGGAATAAGGACTAGTATTTGGTTTGATGACACTTGCTTTACTCAAAAGGATAGTGATAGTGCTGATTATTTGGTAGTTGACTATTAAGAATGAGGGAAATGGCATGGTCATGTGACCTCTAAGGAGGCAACCTTTTGGGCTCCTCAAACACGATAATTTGAAGCAAATTGCCGCTGAATGCTATTAACACCTCGAGTGAGGGAAGCTACTTTACTTTTTATGTGTTTTATATTAGCTTTAATCTTAAGATTTATCTTTGGAGGCATGTAGTCGTTGAGTATGCTTTTTGGGGGTGGATGATATTATATGGCAACATGATCAATCCAATGTGATCATCTTAATGGGGTAGGTGCTTGGATGAGGTGAACAACATTTCTAGTGACAAAAGAGGGTTCTCGGAGTTATATATCAAAGTGACCAATCGAAAAAGGAACACAAGACAATTGTTCAGAAGAATTGAAAATTGGCCCAATTTTTTTTTTCTCATTTTTTTAACTTGGGGTTTTTTGAAAATTTAGTACACTATGGGTAGTATTTGCAATTGGATTGGTTGATTTGTTCTCATATTGAGAGAAATTGGCTTTACAACTTCTAAATCTTATAGATTGCATAGAACTTGCTGCAATAACTCACTCGAGAACCTATAAATTGGAGAATAGCTTTTGCTTTCTGAACAATTTGGCATGCTGCCCCACTAGTGTAATATCATAAAATGTCTAAGTGGTCTCAAATTTTGACTTGCCAATGCCTAGATCTGATTGCATAGAGTGGGGTATAAGAGGGAAGGCTTCTATAGGGTGTGTTTGGTCTACGAGCTCACAAATATATTGATCTTATTTGTAAGTAGTGCTAGAGAATCAACTATTGAGGATAGACCATTCTTGTAGCCCACTATCTTGTCTTTGTTGTATGGCATGAGAAACTCTTTGGGTTAGGTTTCAAAAAATCTCCTGTAGGATCTTCCGATATAGCCAAGGGCATGTGAAAGGTCACTTCCATATATAGAGGTTGTTTAATGCTTGAACATTGTAGTCAAAGCACTCCTTATTCAAATATCCTCAAAACAATTGTCATTCTTGGCTAAGCTAGATTCCTCATAAAGGGTTTAGTGAATCTAGCTTAGCCAAGAATGTGAATTGTTTTGAGGCTAGCCTAAAAGAAAACTATTTGCAAGGGGTTTAAACCGTTGCAACAAAAAATTAAAAATAATCACTAGTTGTACAAATACAAGGATTTTCTATTCTTTTTTCTTACTTTAGGTTGCACAATACGCAAGGGACACAAAAAGTTGCAATCCTTCTTCAACTTATCGAAGACACCCAAGGCATTATTTCTTAAGCACAAGAATAAATGAATTAATTGCATTTCTTAAGTACAATGCTCGCTCCAAGTAACATTCAAATCATAGATTCCGTAAAAAATTAACGTTTACTTCTCTTCCTAGACATTATGGTATTTATGTGGCTTGGATTAGTATTTAATAATTTATTAAAGAAGCAAAAATTGTGAAAAAATCGTGATTATATGCACTTAATTGCAGAATGACATTTCACAATTTTTTCCCTGTTAAAATTACAATTTCCAAATAAATTATTGACTTGCAATTTTGATTGATTTTAATCCAATTTTTTTGTGATTAAACATGATTTTGATGTTTCTACCACTGTAGGGTTTACACACGATTTTAATGTTTTTTCAATGGATTTCAAAGGTTTTTTTGTGTGGGATATATTATGTGTGTGTGACAGGGTTTGTGCAAGATGTTCTATATAACTAAGGTTATGAAAGCTGCCATCATGCATAAATGTAGAAATGCTATCATACATGATCAAAATGTGTCTTATGTTGCTTTAGGGGGGCTCAAACTTTGTTTTAGGTACTAATTTTAACTACTGTTGTCTCCTAAACCCCATACTTAAAACCCCATACTTACTGCTAGGTAAGTATTGTTGTCTCTTACTTTGTAATTTTCTTGTTATGCTGCTTTTGTGTGATTGGAGACATATTGCATATGCTTGCTGGAAAGAGAATATACCTCACATTCTAGTATATATTGTCTATTGGCTATCTACTTAGTAATTTGAGAATTACACAATCATATCAATTGGTCTTTGTTTACCTCAATTCATTTGTAATGTCATTCAATTTTCAATTTTTCATCATCTATCTTCTGCTCCACATCTTAACTATAGGTTACTCTGGGGAAATCTTATTTCATCTCAACTGTCATGTTTCTATTTGATTTCTAATAGGAAATGTCAAACTTGCCACTAGAAAAATATCTCCCTCACTAACTGCACATAAGAGCACCCAGTAGGGATTGCATTATGTGGGGGCACAAAAAGCATTTCTAATGGATGGGATAGTGACCTGGATCAATGGAGAAGCCAGAGTGTGCAGTTGAGGCCTGAGCCAAACCAGCTCAAAGTAAAAAGGAAAAAAAAATTCTATGAAATATTCAGTCTTGAGGGGGATTTAAATCCAATGAATAATTATGGTTATTCCCAACTTGGGGATGATGTGTGATATAACTTCTAAAGAGTTGAGATGCAATCCAAAACCATTTGAAAATAAGAGCTGAATTTCCCCATGCATATGATCTTATTCCAAAGATTATTTGCTAGAGATGTGAAAGTGTTCGTTAAGCTTATGCAAATGAGGATGGGAATGTTATCCCATAATAAAAGACCACCATACACCTCAAATTATGCTTGATATAGTAAAGATTGTCTATCAGGCTACCTCTTTCAAAAATGAATATTAAAGAATCATATGAGTTTGTCTTTGTTTAACATATTTCATTCATTTTCATCATCTCTCTTCCCACTCTGCAACCCCATTGTAGTTTGCTACGTGAAAATAGGTCACTTGTTTCATTTCAACAATCATGTTTCTTTTTGATTCCAAATATAGTGTTTTTTGGACTTGCCGATCAGATGCCACTAACCATGAGCCATAATTAAATTTTTTTTCTAGCAAGGTCTGTCTGTTTGTTGGCCAATCTTTCAGTTTGAGCTCTTAAATCTTAGTTGAATGTCTCAAACTTGTCTTGCAAGTTAATAAATTTGCTATCTTTTTGGTGTGGTTATCAGAATTCTGTGAAGTAGGTGGTACTAAATTAAATGGCCAAGAAAGGAGATTAGCTGATATCTATAAAGAATTAATGAAATAAAACCCATTCTATTAAAATAATATTTATTATTTAATTTGTTAATGCTCAATAATGTTGTATTATAATGTAATTGTGTTGATAAGATCGTCTTCGATCTTCTCTGCAGTTTCTTTTTAGAAACTTGCCTTTTATTTGTAATCCTTGTAAATTCTTTATTGAAGCTTTCACTTCATTGTAAATATCAAGTAATTTTTACTAATTACTCTCATAATATGGTATCAGAGCCTTGAGGATCTTTGGGCGCCATTGTTTTTGGCTCTTGCATCTTTGCATCTTCCTCTAAGAAAATCACGTGGGGTTTTTCTTTCAATCTGGGCGTTTTTCATCGTCGGGGTTCACTCTTCATTCGCACGTTTCTGGGTGCGACTTGTATTGAGTGCGTTTTCTTCTTCATTTCGGGCGTGATTTTTCTGATAGAAACGTCTTTCTGGGCGCGTTTTTGTTTCAACTGAACCTGATCAGTTTCTGGGCGTGGGTTTTTTCATTTGCTCGTATTTTTGATCATGTTTTGCCCTATCAACCCACGTTTTTGTTGAGGTATTTCTTGGTGCAATCTAAAGTCGCGATTTCTTCTTGTTTTCTGTCTGTTCCTGGCTGCGATTCCTCTTGACATTTGGTTGCGATTTTCCTTCTTCTTGGGTGTGATTTTCAGCCTTCATCTAGGCACAAATTTGTTCATTTACTAAGCACGATTTTTTGCAAGAAGAAATCGATCTGAGCATTTTTGAGTATAAAACATGTCTAGTGGCTAGGGTTTTTTGATTCCATTTTCTTTTTGGGTTTTTTCGAGAGGATTTTTGGGTAGTCGTCAGATTTTTGAGTCTCGAGAAATCCATGCCTTGGAATTTGTGCCGACAGATTTGTTTTGATTTTGTGCTTGAAATTGCCTCAGTACATTGGAATTCGTGTATGGGGTTTTGTGCATTCAGTCTTTTGAGCCTCTTTTGAGTACCTCGTTTTTCGTGCTTCGGAAAGCATGAAAGATGGCATCTTTGACCAACATTATGTTGGAAGGTAGTTAGCGATTCAATAGCAAAAATTATAATACTTGGAAGCAGCGGATGATGACTATCTTTGAATATCGCTGCCTTGATCAGATTGTTCTCGGCAATGCTACTCGTCCCACAATGGCGGGTAAAAACTAGGAAAAGTTTGATGAGCAAAATCGTGAAACGATGATGCTCATTAAACTTTCAGTCACTAATGATCAACTTCCACAGGTTCCATCTGGAAAATTAGTTGTCGAGATTTGGGAGCACTTGAAAACCTTGCATGAGACCTCCGACAAGAGCTGTGCATTCTTTTTGAAGAACCAGCTGTTCTCCATCATGATGGATGAGAGAATGTCCTTATAGGAGCATTTGACAAAAATTCAGGACATTCGTGATCACTTGGAGGCGATTGGTCGGAAGATGGAGGAAAAAGATATGGTACTAATCACCTTGAAAAGTCTACCAAAGTCTTACGAGCACTTTGTTGAAACCCTCAACATTACATCTACTAATGTTGATTTGAAGTTTCTGGAGCTTTGTACCATCCTCTTGCAGCAGGAAGTTGGAAACAACAGTTTGATAGTAGTGCCTCATCATCTTCTATAGAACAAGCTTTTACAGCTAAGTCTCAGCCTAAGAATAAAGGGAAAGGTCGGCCTTCGCAGCAGAAAGGCTCAAGTCAACCTCCGGGTGTAGTTGATAGATTGAGCATTAAGGGAAGGTATTAAAATAATATTTATTATTTAATTTGTTAATGCTCAATAATGGTGTATTATAATGTAATTGTGTTGATAAGATTGTCTTCGATCTTATCTGCAGTTCTTTTTAGAAACTTGCCTTTTATTTGTAATCCTTGTAAATTATTTATTGAAGCTTTCGCTTCATTGTAAATATCAAGCGATTTTTACCAATTACTCTCGTAATACATTCTACCTAAGCATATGATGAATAAGGAACGTACCATTCAATATTTATCAACCATCTTTAAATCAATGCTGGAAATAAAGTAACAACTGTGTAGCTGGATTGTCCTAAGAGAAGTTGGTGGTATAGTTGTGGAATGCCCTCAGAAATTTCTTTATCGCAAGTATATTTTCTGTCTCTCTTTCCAAGCAAGTTCAGATTCAATACTATCCCAACCTGTGCTTAGTTATTGGATTCATGAGCATGGAGCAAGGAATGGAACAGTCCAGATCATGGAAAAATTATTTAAAGCTCAACTCCTCACCTCACACATCCTCACAACTTAAACACATAAAATGTTCTCAGAGAATGCTTGAATAATCCGACTATCATGCTTGAATAATCCAACTATCTTTGCACATGGATTTATATGTGAATAATGGGCTAAAAATAGGCTTTGCTTGGAGAATAATGGTAAACAATGCAAGGTTTTAGGATTGGAAAAAATGGATGATTTGAATATGCAAGGGATATGTAAAAATGGAAAATTGATCTATGTCCCTATCCTACTTTAATCATAGAAGGTGTAGACAAGGTTTTCCCTAAAAACATATCCAGGGAATTAAATATTTCCTTTTCCTTGTAAAGTGAGCTCAACCTTTCTGGAATGCTTACACGTCTGAAAATGTTCGCCCTAGGATGCCTGAAAGCTTTATAATCATAGTTACTTGGAGAAATTGTGGTACAGGTACTGGTATGGTGACAGTGAGACTGTTGAATTTAGGATACATGAGTAAATGAATAAAGGTATGGTTATATTATATATAACTGTAGTCATCAAAAATTGCAGGTACGGGGATGGGGATGTCCTTGTTCATGTACTGGAGATTCTGGCAACTGTAGTGAAATTGGCATCCTTAAACTCACCAAGGCTTAGATTGGGATATGAATCTGTACCATGGAGTTTGTTGAGGAGATTGACTCCTGAAAAAGAATGAATTAAGGGAAATTACAGGTTGAGAACCACGAGATATTGGTGCCTGGGCCTATCAAACTCTTATAAATGCTAGAATAAGTAATTGCCTTGGCCAATTCTTCCCATGGTAGAATCATGACCTCACCTGTAATAAAGAAATTGACTCCTCAGATTCTGGCTTGGCTCCTTGCAACATTGCTGGAGGGCCTGTTTTGGTTGTCTTGTAAGGTAATAGTAGGTTAAAAACTTGCAGCCAAATGGATAAATTTGGTTGCATTTTGAGGTACATTCTTGAATCTTTTACATTGATAAAAGATGCCTCCATTTTGATTTTTAACGTGATTACTTCAATTTCTCAGTTCTAATTGGATTTTAACCTTTTTACTTTTTGATCACTCGAGGATTGTAGCTGCCATTTTATGAATGCAATGCAAGCCTTGTATTCATGGAAGGCAAACTTTAGTGTTTTTAAGTTTGATGATAAATTTAATATGTGTTATTCATGGAAGGCAAACTTTAGTGTTTTAAGTTTGATGATAAATTTAATGTGTCTGATTATATACAGGTGTGGGTAAAAGTTGCCTCCTCTTACGTTTTTCAGATGATTCTTTCACAACCAGTTTCATAACTACCATAGGGTATGCCGTACAATTTGATTTTTCTTTAACTTCAAGTTTTCATTAGCATGGTTCCACCCTACTAATGTAGTTCACCTTGTCAGGATTGACTTTAAGATAAGGACTATTGAGCTTGATGGTAAGAGGATCAAATTGCAGATTTGGGACACTGCTGGTCAAGAGCGCTTCCGCACAATCACCACAGGTAGCTTTTGCATTTTCTAAGACAATTTGGTTTGTTCGGTAAATATATTGGGGCCAAGAGCTTGTCTCAGTTTTTTATTCATGTTGGGTTTTTATTCTCCGCCTGATCTTGCTGGACTGTGCAGCATACTATCGAGGTGCCATGGGCATTCTTCTAGTTTATGATGTCACTGATGAATCATCTTTCAATAGTATCCTTTTGATCAGATTGCTTTGATATCATTTTTGAATGTTAGTACAAGATTTTAATGTGCTTTTAGCTTTATCGTTTGTTTTGGTTTGGAAATTTGAAAAGTACTTTTTTTCTGACTCGAAAGATATTTAATCTGGAATGTTTTTGTCAGTCTTTATTTGCCACATTGATTTTTTGACAAAGGAAGTTTATAAGTGATCAAGAAACTTTCAATATGC
Organism: Sequoiadendron giganteum; assembly: GCA_007115665.2. NCBI lineage: Eukaryota > Viridiplantae > Streptophyta > Pinopsida > Cupressales > Cupressaceae > Sequoiadendron > Sequoiadendron giganteum. Next base: position 418,046,626 of record CM021109.1, read on the forward strand.
TGTTTCATCCATAACTCTTGCTCTTAAGACATTCGGAACTGGATTAGGAACATTGAACAGCATGCATCTGACAACGTGAATAAGATATTAGTTGGTAACAAGGCTGATATGGATGAGAGCAAGAGAGTAAGATGGCTCATCTCTTTATGGGTGTCAATGCTGGACTTGATTGCACTGTTTCTTGTTGTAATTATTTGGCTTATTTTGGTTAGCTATTATTGTTTTCCTTGGCTTCTTTATGACTACCTCTTGATCAATATTTCTTGGCAACATTAGGCTGTCCCAACTGCACGGGGCCAGGCACTTGCAGATGAGTTTGGCATTAAGTTTTTTGAAACTGTAAGAAAACATTTAAATTTTCACTGTTTTTTATAAGCATCAGTGTTTGTTTATTATTTTTTCTTGGAACTATTCATAGACATCTGATTTGGACATGTGACTTCAGAACAGGATATACTTGGTTTTGATGAAACAACACTTACGGAATCTTATTAAATGTGTGGTTGTAGAGTGCTAAAACAAACTTAAATGTGGAACAAGTTTTCTTTACAATTGCAAGGGATATCAAACAAAGGCTTGCGGAGAGTGACTCCAAAGTTGAGGTAAATTCAATTTCAGCCTTTTCGAGTTTCTGGTTTGGTATTCTGTCTTTTATGAATTGGCTGTTTAAAAGTATTTTGCTGATAAGAGAAGTGGCACATATATTCTTTTATTGGTTTGCAGCCCCAGACTATCAAGATCAACAAACCAGACCCTACAAAAGGGCCAGGCAAAGCTGTAGAAAAACCAAGTTGCTGCACTTCTTGAAATTGTACATCATTATGTATTCAGCCTGTGTATAAACAGTGGCTTTGAATGTCAAGGGGCCGGTACAAATTAATGGGCTTGGGGATGATGGTTGTGTACCTATCATGCTGCCAATGTTTCAGCTGATGGCTGATGTTTTGAGAAATGTGAGTGGATTATTTGTTGATATATACTGGTTGCATCATGCATTGATGTAGAATTGTTGTGGCATGATGGGGCGCCTGAATCTGTCATCAATCACTTATTCTTTTTGTCTTGTCTCTTCTATTATTTTTTTTTCTAGATTCTTTTGAGCTGATTTACATTTCTACTAGAGTGCAAGTGTCATGATTTCCATGTCTAGTGACACCCTAGTTAGGATTATTTATAGACATGGATGTAGTGCTTTGTGGTTTTTGTTTAGAGCGCTCCAGATTAAAAATGAGAATGGAATTTTACAATGATTTTGTTCATTATCTAGACATTTCTAACCCATGCAAGTGTTATCTGATGAGGAAAGGTATTTCCTGCATATGGGGAAAGATATTGATTTCTTCCTTTGCCTATTTTCTCAATCTCTATCTTGAAGTTTTTTCAACAGTTCTTCATGGAAATGTTGTTTAAACATGTCAGAAATCTCTTTGCTCTATATTGCCACCTCTGCTTTTGCCCAAGTATTTAATGTGCCGTAGTATCTACAGTTATCCTTAATGTACTGGTAATAACTAATATGTTTCAGAGACATGCACTAGTATTTTTCATGAATATGATGGAAACCATCAATTGGTCACCTATCACTTTCGAGTTACAATCAAATTAATTGAGAGGATTCAACGAGTACACAACATAATATATGGTTTTATGAGTAACATGCTCACATATAGTTATTTTTATTGTTTCTGGTTGGCTTGTAGCTTGGCCGGTGCTTTTACCTATCTGTTTGTAGCTATTTGTAGGGAAAAATGCTTTTTGTGCAGGTCAAATTGAATTTAATTGTCTGATGAACAGGCCTGTTTTATACTAAGTCGTATTTTTGTGCCTATTATCAATGCACAGATCTCAAAAAAATTAAAAATCCTGTTCATATGGTAACCTTCATTTTATCAAGTAGCATAGATTTTGGGCCTTAACTTGAAACTTGTTAGCCAAAAAAAAGCAAAAATATTATTTTGTAGTCTTAATGAATGGAATCGTTGTTAGTCTCAATGATATTTTGAAATTCAGAAAAAAAGTACATTACTGTGGTTAGCATTGTTGAGGGTGTCGCAGTAAGCCTCACTTTGCTATGCAACATTTGCTTGAAATCCTGTTAAAAGCTCCTATCCCTTGATAAAAATGTATTTTGTAAATTAGACTACTGTTAATAATTAGGTCAGCTTTGCTTGGCTTCTGTTCTAAGGGAGATTATCAATGGCGAGTCCTACTAGGAGTAGGAGTAACCATAAATGTATGCCAATGGACAATTAATAATTGGGGGATTGGTATTTTATCTTTTAAAGGCAATAATTCTATCATTGTTCGATCTCATTTTGCAATTGTTGGAATAGGTTTTTAAAGCTCTAGACAGTGGTATGATTTTAATCAACATTTTTAGTGTAATTCAATTATTGTAGACTTCTGGTTGTTGAAAAGGAAGAGCAGTCTTAATGAAGTGGGGCCCTTGCAAAATAAATAGAAGCCAGAGGAGGAACGAAAATGTCTTGGGTGAGATGGACATGGATTTGGTTGATGACCATCTTAAGTTCCTACGAGAGGAGTGGGAAGCTGATAAATAACTGAATGGTATCTCTTCTTAGCAATGTGCTTTCTTGTTGTCCTCTTGGTGTTATTTTGCTGTTAGTGGAGTGCGTTTTGCTATTGGTTTACAGCCTTGTTATTGCCCAACATTCATTAGTCATTTACACAATTGAATTGATAGTTTTATATTCATAATCAATTGGTGATTGATACAATCGAGTTACTTAACTTGTGTGAATGATCCTTTGTTTCAATTTGAAGGGTTTATTAAAAAATACAAGGGTAAGAGTAGGGAGATATGGAGGTTGTCTTTGAGAATTTGAGGCTACTAAATGTTTATTCTCTTCTTGCAATCTTATCTTGTAGGATTGTGATGGTGGAGGACAATAAGATTACCCATTGTTACATTGTTCTTGTTGTATGGTTGTTTCAAGAGATCATGATTTGAGTAATGAAAAGGTAAAGCTAACCTTTATAGTAAACCAATCTTTTCAATGCATTCAAGGGGGGCTAGAGAAACAATGGCAATAAGAGTGGTCATCATGGCGATTGGAAGTGTGTGGAATGCACTTAATGTGGCATGCTTGGACAAGTTGAGGATGCTTGCTATTATATGATGAGAAATCATGTGCAAGAGTTAATCCATGCTAGTAATGTTTTTGTAGCTCATATTAAGGAATTTTGGAATTTGGTTGCACTAAAGACATGAATAGGGATATAATTTTGTTCCAAATGCTAAGTAAAGTAGCTATTGAGAAGGTATTTAAGTGCATGGTTTAACTCTTCTTGTAGTTTTTAGTTATAATATTATTCTAGAAGCATGATTAAGGATGTTTATTGGTTAATGAAGGAAACATGGTTGAGTGTATGCCTTAAATTAGTGTTAATGAAAAGTATATGCAGCACTTTTTATGTGGTTGTAAGTGGTAATATTGAGATAGCTAAGGCTTATTGGTTTGCATATTTTGGTGATTGTTGGATTAGGATTTGAATGCATTAGTGGGTAAGGTAGATGAGACAAGTCAATTATGGCATATTGAGATAGCTAAGGCTTATCGGTTTGTATATTTTGGTGATTGTTGGATTAGGATTTGAATGCACTAGTGGGTAAGGTAGATGAGACAAGTCAATTATGGCATGTAAATTCTTGTCACTTGAACTTTAGAAGCATCTACTTGATGAGATCAAAAGAAAAGAACCATGAGTTGCCTCTTATTTATTCATTCAAAGGCATGTTTGGCATGCTAAGAAGCATCTTGGATGGTTTCATTTTGATTAAAGGACTAGGAATTGTCCACCTCCCCATTTTGACTAGCATCAAAGTTCTTTCTAGGGTTTTTTGTGGACACCTTATACTCTCACATTGCCTTAGAGGGCGTTGAATCTCTTAAGCTTTGCCAAAATTTCCCCTTGTAAGTAGTTTCTTTCAATCTTAGAAATCATGTGAGGGCATTTTAGATATCCTTAGAAGAGTTGCTTTTATTGATTATGCCAAATTCCTTATCAAGGGTCTTTTGAAGTGAGGAGTAATTGGACTCTAATACCCAAGCCTCAAACAACCTCTATTTATGGTCATGAGCTTTCATGTATGCTCAAGCATATTGGAGGATCCCCTAAGCTTTTTCCACAACCTCACCCTCGATATCCTTTTAATTGTTTCAATATTGTGATGTATTGGTATGTAATTAGCCTCGTACTTGCAACACAAGATATGGGTTACATGGGACAGTCATAATCCTCCATAGATAGCACTCTGAAACATTGGTTGATGTTTTTTACGAACATGATTAGTATGTTAATGAGCACATAGGTTATACATACACTGTAAGCCTTCCCTCTCATTGTCATCCCAATGTAGTTAGGTTTGGGCCTTGATAATCGCTATTTCAACAACTTGGTGATCATCCTCTAAGGGACTATGTTAGTTTGGTTTCAAATTAACAACTAATTTCGAAGTTATAGATTGTGTTCCATCCTAGAAGACCCTTTACAATCATTGGCTCAATTTCTACTATAACTCTCATAATCATATCTTCTAAAGCAAACTTCTCTCAATTTGGCCACAATTTGTTAGCTTTGATGCCAAACTCAACCCATAAGGTATCCAAATAGTAAAAAAATGTCTTGACCAACTTTTACCCCAACCAATGGATTGTCTTGTTACACTCATCTTTTTGAGCTAGTCAAATTGATATATAACTAGTGGATTGTCTTGTTGCACCACCTTTTTCACTACCTCTGGATTGTCACTATGGCTGGTGGTCATTTCTCTCTAGACTAACTAGAGTCCTCTTTAGAATCTATTAATGATCAAATTGACCAACTATAGATCACATGCTCATTAAAAATTAGTTTGATCAAATAGTAGAACATTTGTGAGAGATGCAATTTATGGTAAACAACATACTACTTGTGCTTAATTGTTTCAAGGGTGACAAGAGCTAGTCCTTTAATTATGTAGATGTGTTCACTTCCAAAATCAAGGTCAGTTCCCCATACCCCTTAAACTCAACTTTCCTAAATTTGATGGCATTGATCCTACTAGTTTGTTATATAAAGCAAATTGATATTTTGTAGTGCATCAAATTTCAATTGATTATAAGTTCATTATAATGTCTTTCCACTTGAAAAAGGACATCATTCAATGATTTCAATAGATGGACACCATTTTTCACTTGGGCTAACTTTTACAAGGAAACTCATTCACTTTGGCAAAACTAGTGCATATAAAGACTTTATAGGAACCCTCACTAAATTACAATAGACATATTAAGGAAATATCAAACAAAGTTTGAGAAATTACCAAATTAGATTTGTTGCCTTGATGAACAATTTTTCGGAAGTTGTTTTATAAGTGGTCTCAAAGATCTCAAGGTAGAGGTTTGCATGTTTAAATTGGTCATACTTTGTGATAATCTTGATATGGTTTACTTCATCAAAGATAAATTTGTAGCTCCCCAAAAAGTTGTTGAATCCTCCTATTTGTCCTTGAATTCCAAAATAGATGTGACCAATCAAGGCCTTAAACTCACTACTGTTCATAGGTTATGAAAAGAGTTGGCTAGGAAAAAGGTCAAGGGGCTAAATTCAATTGTGATCAAAAGTTGGAAAATTGTTAGGAGTGTTGGGAGCAATAATTGTATCTCATTGATTCCATAGAGATGTCTAATGATTTAGAGGAATTTTTAGGTGACAAATAAGAGTTGTTGAAGAAGAGTTGGTTTCATAGGAACTTGAGTCCATATTTGATGCTCATATTTCTATTCAAATTCTTGCTAGATTCTCTTGCCCCCCAACATTTAAAGTTAGTAGCTACATGAAATTTTGAAAGGTAGTGGTCTTGATTGATAGGACAACACACAACTTCATCAACTAAAAACTTGTTGACTAGCTACATTACTTTGTCCATGCTTGCAATAATTTATAGATCATGGTGGCCAATAGTAATACTCTGTCATGTGGAGGAAAGTGTTGTAATTTAGAACTTACTCGAGGGAACAATCAACTGACCACTGATATGTTTTCTCTTTCATTAGGAGGCATAGATGGGGTGTTTATCATCCAATGATTGCAAACATTAGGGCCACTCACTTGTGACTACTTCTAGTCGTGGATTAAATTAAGCCAAAGTGGAAGAGAGTATACAAGGTCTAAAAATGGGCAAAGTTCAAATGGCTATTTCACGTCACATGGAAATTTGTTAAAAGGGTGTTCTAGCATCCTTGTCCAATTCCATTCTTTTGGGGCTCAAGCTTCTTTAATCCTCTTGTGTCAGATTTGTAAAGCTTGCTATATAGGTATCATTGTGTGCTTTAGGAACCCAAAGGGTTGTCTCCCTCACGATCCCATGATCACACCATTCCCCTTATTCTTAATAGCCATCCTCCAAATATTTGGCTCTATAGATGTCCTTTTGATCAAAAGAACGAAATTGAGAAGATGGTTAAAGAGCTACATTAGATGGATGCCATTTTACCTAGTACTAGTCTTTACTACTCTCTTGTAGTTATGGTTCCCAATAAAGATGGTGGCTTGTGGTTGTGCCTTGATTTCCATATACTTAATAAATTAACCATTGATGATAAGTTCCCCTATCAAATTATTGATGTTTTGTTGGATGAGTTTTTGGAGGCATATTTAAGAAAAAAAGAATCTTCATTCTGGCTAGCACCAAGTTAGTGTCAAAGAGGTAGATATTCCTAAAATGAAATTCCAAACTCGTGAAGGTCATTATGAAGTCTTAGCAATGTTCTTTGGCTTAACCAATGTGCCTATATTTTAGAACCTCATGAATACAATGCTTTGTGGTTGCCTATGCAAATTCATCTTGGTCTTCTTTCAAAAAATTATCATATACAATTGCAACTAGGTGGATTATCTACACCATGTGAAGATCACACCAAAATTTAATGTAGAATTCCACATTTCTAAGAACTCCAAGTATGTATTTGACATCTAACAAGCGTAGTATTTAGGCCACATTGTTTCACATGAAGGTATACATGTTGGCCCTAAGAAGATTATAGTGGTGCAGAAATGGTTGAAACCTAAGTCTTGTTATGCCTTTCCCACATGCCCCATTTCGACGACAAAATAGGGGCCCCCTTTTTCTTTTGCTTTTGTTTGCTTTGGATTTGAGTTTGAGTTTTTTACTTTTTGGAATTTTTTGGTTGACTTGTCAAGATTTTAGGGTTGTCATATCAACATAATTGTAGAAGCATCCCAAAAACTTTAATATTTTCCTTGTTGTTATTCGTGTGTGTGGGTGTCTATTGGCTTGTTAGGGTTATCATCTTGGTATGATTGTAAAGCAATCATTAACACCTCGATCCTCATGGTTAGTGTTGGGTTGGTTTGTCACCCTAGTTGGACTTTCAAAGTTGGTCATCCCAACATTATTGTAAATGATCTTTGATATCTCGACACTCAATGTGGGATATGACATAATCTCGACCTACTTATGCCATTTTTCTTGTTTGCATGCGAGATTGGTTTGATTGCCATTCACCCCATTTTCTTTCACTTTGGTTTTCATTTTATTCCTCAATGATTTGGAAAATTCTCCTTGCTACAAACCCTTGTTGTGAGTTGGAAGTTTGTGGTGCGTCTCTGATTGGGTGGCCATTCCTTGTGCATGTTCAAGGTTGTTGTGTTTTTCTAGCTTCCCTCCTCACATCTTTACTAGGTAAAGTTTCTTGGACCGTGATTGTTCTTTAATGACATTCTTTTCATGCGAGTTCACATTTGTTTTTTGTTGATGCCTAAATTTGCTAGGAAAACAACCTTATGGGAAACTCAGTTAATGGGGGGACCAATTGCGCTAAACTGAGTAACCTCCGATTTTTTAAAGAAGTCGTCTCCTTCTGTAATTAGGGTTTATGGGAAAAGGAAGTATATATAAAAAGTAAAGTTTAATCCCTAGGGCAATGCACCAAGATTTAGTTATGTGGGCACGGGAAACCTTCCTTTCAGATGAGGTTTGAGGGTCCGTTCAACAATCTGCATGCCCAAGAATAACATAAAATAGAGATGAAAATCCTAAGCAGTTAATCAAATGACATAGTATAACTTCCGCATACATCTATTGAACAAGAAGAGTCTAATACATGATCCAAACAACAAATATCTATTGAAATTATAAAAGTTGTGTAGATAAACTACTTAGTACAATAAGTAGCACAATATAATGTATTATATTAACTAAGAAACAAAGAGGCCGAACAATTGGCATAGTCTGTAAGTCTTAATACAATAATCAGTAAACACTACAAAGGATTAGAGCTTTTTAGTCTATTTTCTGTAATTTTCGAACCCTTTCTTAGAGAGCAAGAGCAGTATATATAGATCATCCACCACCAGAAAGACAGTAACTGAAAAGATTCCCAGGTGCGAGCAATGATATCCGTCGCTATGATTTCCCAAAGCCGTTGCTACAGAAAGATTTGATACATAACACGTAGTCACCTTTGAACAAGATGCATTTCAAAGTAAATGATGACTGTGGTCCCAAGGAAGAAGCAACGAAAATCTCTAGGTGACACGTGTCACTCACCCACAGAGTTGGTTAGGACACATGGCGAAGAGATAGGGCTTCACACTCGTTCGTTCCTCTCCTTCAATTAAAATCCCCGTGGAGAAGACACGTGGAGAAGTTTGCATTCAAACGCTAGTTGTGGGAACTGCCAAAAGGTTGCTCATGAAATGATGCAACGTGGCACGTGGGCGGAGCTTGGAGGAGAAACAAAGGAGAGAGGGCTCCTAGAAGCCTGTGCTTCTGACATGTGGCGAAAGGGCAAGGCTCGATAGAGAAGCAAGGGAAGAAGCCCCTTCAAGAAGCACGCAAAAGATATGTGGAGAAAGTGGGCGAGGGTGCTATAAAAAGGGGTCGGGATGCTTAAACATATAAGGTGTGGGCCGAGGATATGTAAAAATAACAATACCAACCCGAAGGGAGATCTAAGGATTTTTTATACACAACTTTTGGCGATTATCAGGGGCATTTTTCTTGTAGAATGGGAACCCAATATTTCTGGTTCAAAGACCAGAGCCATATCTGTTGGGCAACAGAGTTAGAGATTTGAGAGTGCGGTTTGCAGAGGCAGACAGTTGGCCTCAGAAGGCATCGATGTGGAATGCAGATTCTCTTGCACCTCGTGCAGATCAATAACTTCTTTGAAAGGCAACTCCATAGAGATCCCGTCCCAGACTAAAGCTAAAAGAGAAGACGCGTGATCTGATAGGTGGTGCCTTCTATGTCCGTCGCATTGGGAGGTTGACTAGAATCATGAAAGGCAGATAAATCCCACTACTTTTCCTCGATCTTCATTGGAATGTGTTCCATTGTGGCCATCAAATCATCAGAGAGAAAAGGTGAGGGCAGGCCCATTTGAGTCAACTGAGAAAATTTCATCCATATTTTGTTCAGAGTTTGACTTAGTGTTGCCTGACAATTTCTAGCCTGGAGGATGGCCGCATGACAACGGATGAATTCCCTTGCTTTCTTGGAAGCTGATCTATGATCTTCAATCCCTGCATTTACTAAGTCCATGTCTGCCACCATGTACTTGTCCAACAACCTCTCTACCTTGGGCACCTTTTTCGCATTGAACTATCAAACCTACTCCATCATTCCACACACCTCTTTACTTAAACCTATTGCATCAACCATGAATTGGAGCACTGCTTGAAGAGTCAAACAAGACGCCTTGACTCTCTCCTAGTAGGAGATATATAACTGCTGGGATACCAAAAGCCAATCCCCCTGAGGAGCAAGGGTTTGGGGAGGATCTTTCAAAAGACCTATCTCCATTTCCTTCGACCCGACATCCTGTGTCATCTCTTCAATATTTTTTCTTACCACGAAGAGCTGTTCCTACAAAGTTTCCAACTCGGCATCCTTTCTTTGTAGTAACCCCTCAGCTTGACCTCAGGTTGTGGACTCTTTTTCCAAAGAGAGCTTTAGTTCCCAAATCTTTTTTTCAAACTAAGCTTGCTTGCCTTGGAGCTCCTCATCTTTTTGCTGCATTTCTTGCTCCATCTGAATCAATCGGCCTTGGAGCTCCTAGTTTTTTTGTTGCAGCCTAGTAACCAGGTTGGAATCCTGGGACTAGAACTTTGCGAGTTTCTCTTGAAGTTTGGCCTTTTGCGCCAACGCTTGTTGGGACAAGCATGCAATTTTAGCGCCCCTCACCTTCTCCTTTTTCTGTAGGATCTTAATCCTTTATTTTTGATATTCTTGAGCTCCTCCTCCCGCTTCTTTAGTTGGCAACTATGCTTCAAAAAGTCAGTAGTCACCACCCGCTGAGTCTCCTCCATCAACTCAACCTTATCTTGCAGTTGGGTTGTATGTAGATCAATCTCCATAGCATGGATGGTATAATCCTTAGGTTGCATCTTCTGCTGTGGTTTGATGGTGTTTAGAGTCATGGTTGCAAATTGCAACGACCCTTGCACTTTGTTAAAAAGGGTCTGCACACGTGGCTCAACTGGCTTTGTTGCATCTTTTTCTTTTCTCTTCTGGGCCTTGATAGCCCATGCTACCTTAGTCCTGTTGCCTTGATCAATGAATTGTGCTAGTGACCTAATCAATTCGCCAGTGAAGGGTGTACTAGGAGGAAGAGCGAAAGGGAATGAAATCATTGCAGTCTTGGAGGATGTTTTCTTTAGCAGAGAGACTATCAAAGGGGAGAATGAGGGAATGCTATGCCAGGGTCTAGCTTGGGAAGTGGCAGGAGAAATCATAGGATGTGGTGACGGAAGTGGAGATGCAGAGGATTCCATTTAATGGTTGGCTTGAATCAGAGTTGACACAGTGGGATCAAAAGGACTTGCAACAATGGCTTGAGATTGGCCTTCGATAAAGGGTGTAACAGACCATGGGGGAGTAAAAGCTACCTATCCAACTTGGGAGAATTGGGAGAAACCTCTCGCAGAAGTAGAAGTAGAAAAGGAAAGACAAAAACTCGAGGTGATGGGAGACGTAGAGGTTGCAGGGGAAGCAAAAGACTATGAAGCAAGAAGAGAGGGAGAGAAAGATACCCGAGTTTCTGCATAGACCGATCCTTGGCTCATTGCAAGTACTTGTGAGCCTTCTCCAGGAATTGCATCTATGTATCACCTCTTCATGGGTGGAGAATCATCCACCCTTATGACCTCCTGAGTCTGCTGGGCTACCCTGGGTCTCTTCGTAGCCCATGTATGTTGTAGCAAGGTCTCTGAATGAGATGCAGTCACTTGTGTGTTTAGTGGAGCTTTGTCGGGCTGTTCTGTTTCTTTTCCCGTTCTCTGCATTTGGGCCTTCCTCGCCTCCTTTCTCTTACTTATCACAACTGCCTCCTCTAGATCTTCATCCTCATCTTCACTTGAATCAGTATCATCTAGCGCTTAGTTCCAAAGATCATCAAATTTGTCATCCTTGTCTATCTCCTCAAAAAGGTCATCAAGGCATTGGGTCTCCTAATGATAAATCCATAATTTTGCAATCTTTTAATCAATCCCCTACCATTGCTTGACCAATTGATTACGAAGGGTAGCCCAATTTTACATTTGTCACTAGAATTGGCCAAATGAAAATAGAAAGAGAGCCATGGCGGCCTCTTATCGTCAGTAGGAACAAAGGCTAGGTCCACAAATAGATCATCTCAGTCTCCTGACTGTGGATTCTGCCGAGCCTCCCAGTAAGGTCGGGAGCTATGAGTCACTTTAATGTTCAACTCTGCCAAGTCATTATCAGGATTATAATTCCATTTGTCACAAATTAATACTAGTCCTAGATGAGATAGCTTCACCTCTAGCAAACCATGTATCTGCTTCTTTAACATTATTACCAGACTGAAGTTCAAAGGGCATCTAAAAAAACCTTTCTACTTCTTTCCTTTGCAAAAGCTGGCATCAATAATTGTTAGTTACTGAAATACCTCAAGGGCCCACACCCGATCTATGATGCATACCGAGAGTTGGAATGGTTCCTTGGTAAAACCATGCAACCTGACAAATGAGAAATCCTCTCCAAGGAACCAATCACAGGGATGAGTAAAATACTGCATCCACCCTATTTGCTAGATGGAAAGACGATAAAGCTCACCCTCCTTACTAAAATCTCAAAAAATCAAAGTCAAGAAAAACTTGGAGAATGCATAGTAATCATAAGTCACGGAAAGGAGGGGAGTCCACACAGAAATTGACCTTCTTACCCCATTTTTATCAAACATAACCAAACCGATATGATTTCTAAAGAAATCAGGGTTCTGGTGCAAAAACATGTGAGCAAGGAGAGAAGAAAACCTAAACCTACGCTATGTGTTGTATTCTTTGAATTGGTTCAACATCTCCCGGACAATGACCTCAATGAAGTCATACTAGAATAGAGAGTGTTGTCTTCTCAACTAAAAACCCAAGCCCATTTGAAACTCCTCAACATATTGATCATTGTCCATGCCGCAAACAAAATCCATCATAGAGAAGGCTTCCTACAAGTCCATGTTAAAAACATTGAGCGCAATCGGAAGCTGTGGCGGCTTTGCTGCATCTTCTTTGGACCTTTTTGTTTCTTAGTTATAAAAGTCTAGAGCATATTTTTTGGTCCTCCAGAAGCTTTCCACGTTCTCTTCAATGAATGTCTCCATGCCCTTTGCTCTGGAGCTCCTTCTAGTAGGGATGCATAGCATATTCCTAATAGCGTCCACACTGATTACAATCTTCAATTTTTGGCCTTCAAAGGTGCCGGTATCCGGGTTGAAACACTGAGCGCACTTGTGAACTAGTTCCATGTAGTGGTGTACCAAGGGGACCATATATATTGGGAGACTACAAAACCACAACTTTTGCGTAAAAGACTCCTAACTACTAGCCTTTTTCATCCTCTCGTAGACCGCTTTCGTAAGACTCTTAGGGTTAGTTTTGAGGATGGGGTCATGAATTTTATCCCATATCTCCATGATTAGGGTCTTGTACCTGTGATTAGTTTTCTTTTCTGTGGCCCACATTTGAGGTCACTTTGGATTTTCAAAACTCCTTAGTGCTATTCTTGTGTATGCAACACTTGTCGTTCTCGACTTGGAGTTGTAGACAACTGTTATCTTTCTGCAATGAATTTGGCATGTACCACCAACTCTTTCATGCGTGCAAAAATGAATTCCCACTGCTTTGAAAAGACAATAATTCATGATGTCAAATAATTATCATGCCCTACAGTACCATCCCTTGGGAAATTGAGTTGCAAATTGAAGAGATACAAAAATTTTCGTATGCTTTTGCACTTAAGATCTTGAAAAGAGTGATTAAGAAAGGGGCGTAAAAATTACTCAAAAAGATCTGAGTTCATCCTTGAAGACTGAATAAATGTCCACAACATGACACCTAGCACTTGGCCGTGCAGACCATCACCTGCACCTGTCACCAGTTTAAGCTAATTAATTACTTCTTCTTAACTTGCACGTAGCAATTTGTACACAACAACCACAACTTGGTGGGATTTTTGAGTTTGCGACCCGAGGGGGGGGATTCTCGAGTTTCCTCTTGATCATCATCATGCTTATCACATGCATGTACCCGACTAGGTCTATAAATATACTTAAGGATATTAGCAGAATTTACACTAGTAATTGGGTTTTTTGAAAAAGGAAATGGATACTCCTATTAGTCTTATTAGCAATAAGTCACAAGTAGCTTTTCTAGGTGAGATTTCTACCAGAAGTTTGAAGCACATGAACAAGAACAAGCATTCTCTAGCAATAATTGTGATGAAATGGGTACTAGGGAGGGATTGCATAGAGTATGAGGACAAGTATAGAGTTAATACTAACATTTTCTCTCATTTTGTTGTATCTTTGCTCAAAATTTAGACACCGAAGTGGATGATATTGAGACTCGTCAAGGAGATCTTCCCAAAGTGCTACCTCAGAGGCCTTGGTGAAGTTGTGATGAATACGGTGTATGGACTGAGATGTCTCCTTAGAGCAAGTGATCTCCACTAACACATTGAAGAAGACACAATGGTGCCCTGGGTGCCATTCTTGAGCGGATTTTGCCTTATGATGATTGGACAACACCTCCAAATGGTTTCTCATGCTTGCGACTTCCTACTAAGATGCTACAACAGAGTACTCCTCTACGATGTTCTCTAATGAGAAACCATGGATGCTCTTGCTGATGTTTTTCCAGATGCAATTCCTGATGGACCTGCCACTACTGATGGTGATGCTACCTAGTTGAAGAATGAACTCATTTTTCCATTTTGTATATATGCCTCAAAAGGTGTTTAATACATATACTCGAAAAGTATGGCCAGAGAGCCATTTTGAATTGTAATATCTCAAAGCATATATATTTACTGTATAATGAATATAAAGCTCTTTTTGTCAATTTTCTGTCTCCTTTGCACTTCTCTGCTTTTTGCATCATGGGTTCCATACCAAAGCTCAAGCCAAACAAAACACAAATAAAATATTTATATATTTACATATTTATACAAGTAAAATTATTAACGAAGCTTCTTGAACAATTTGAGGTGAATTCCATTGACTGGAATTCCCAATGCTTCTTTTTCCATATTTTCTAATTCAAATACGTTATGTTGCTTGCATTGAATAATACAAAAATGGCCTTCCCATAGACTATCAATTGCCTATGTTGGCCAGGCTTTGTGTCTCTCTCATTTAATTTTAGCACCAAGTCTCCGTATTTAAGACTCTGGTCGGAGGTCTTTTTGTTGAACCACTTCTTAACTATCTATTAGCGGTTGTTCATCGTCATCAGAGATTTTCCTCTTTTCTCTTGCACCTCCAACAACTCAGCCAACCAGACCTCCATGGCTCCATTTTGTTCCACCTCTAGAGACTTAAGTAGCTGCAGTGTGGGAATTTCCATAGATATAGGTAGTAGCCCTTCCTTCCTGTATACCATCTCATATGGAGAATTCTTCAAGACTTGATTGGGGGTTATTCGGTCTGCCCAGAGTAACACTTTGAGGTTCTAATGCCACTCTTTTTGATGCTTTGACCCGATTCTTTTAATGAGTCAGACTAAATTTTTATTAGTCGACTCAGCTAGACCATTTCCTTGTGGGTAATAGTTTGAAGATGTCTTTAGGAATATGTCATGCTTAAGTGCGAATTGACATACCTTTGAACCCAGGAAGGCCTTTGTGTTGTCAAAGATAATGGTCTTTAGCGGGCTGAACATCATTACCAATTCCTCGAGGAAATTCAAAATCTTCACCTCTGTTGCATTCTTCAGGGGCATGGCCTTAATCGATCTGGTGAAATAATATGTGGCCATGAGGATCCATTTATGTCCCACGTTGGAGGTGGGATTAATCATCCTGATGAAATCCAGTCCCCACTACGTGAAGGGTTCTTCAACCACTATCAGATTCAGAGGCATTGTTGAGTTCTTCCTCCTCCTCGTGAAGAATTGGATTTTTTTGCATCGTTTAACTAGAGAGTGTGAGTCATTAAAAGCATAGTCCAGAAATACTTGGCACACATAATTTTGATGGTGGTGGTCTTTGCAGAGAAATTTCTGTCCATCAGACTGTTGTGAAATACGTCTAGGATTTTCTTCACTTGCTCTGAGGTGACACACCGTAGAAGAACACCGTTGAAGTTCCTTCTGAAAAGGATCCCCTCAATGAGCGTATATCCGTTGTTCTGTAATCTATAGAATCATTTTTTTTGAGATGGGAGGCCCGTTGAATATTTCCCAGTCTACATGAATCTCGTTTTGTCCTCTACCCAATAGCCTTCAGATTCAGGTTCATTTGTTAGGAAAAGCTCAAGTTGTTCCTCCTTAGTTGTCACTTCTTCATTGTGCTCCAAATACTCACACGGTCCTCTTCCTTGAACGGTCTTGGTGGGCTCGACCTCAATGTCATATTCCAGGATCTTAGTTATCCAATTGGCCCTTTTTTCAGTGATTTCTCCTTCCATAATGTACACATGCACACTGGAATGCATGACATATACCACTACCTTGTTTCAAGATATGAGATGTCAAAAATTCTTGAGCTCCTTAACAATGGAGAATTATTACCTTTCGATGAAGTTATAGTTTGTCTCATAGTCCTTTAAGTTTTGGGAGTGGAAGGCTATTGGATGTTCTCCCTTTCCTTCATCATCCTTTTGTGTCAAAACAATAGCGATGCTAGATTTTCTACTGAACACATACATTATGAAGTCCTTTGATAGGTCTGGATTTACTAGAATATGTGTTGAAATAGCCTCGTTAACCTTTTCAAAGGTTTACCTAGCCTCTTTAGTCCATTTGAATAATTTCTCCTTATTAAGCATTAGGGTGATAGGTCTAATTAACCCCACAAAATCAAAAATAAATTTGCTTACAAAATTTACCTTTCCCAGAAAGGACTGAAGTCCATTTTTGTTCACTGGAAGGGGAAGTTCCTTGATTTCCTTCACCTGATCTGGATCAATAGAAAAACCATCTTTGGACACTACATGTCCTAATAATTTACCTTGAGGTACTTTGAAGATACATTTTTTTGGGTTCAGGGAAATCTTGAACTCCTGGCATTTCTTAAAAACCATTTCAAGATGATCAGAATGATCATCCTTTGAATTAGAGAATAGAGTAATACCATCCAAGTAGATTAAAATGATCTTATTGATCAATTCTCTGAAGGAAATATCCATTGCTCGCTGAAAGGTAGCTCTTGCATTTGAGAGGCCGAAGAGCATTTTTGCATAGGAAAATGTACCCCACTTGGTAGTGAACATTGTTTTGTGTCAATCCTCCTCTTTGACCTAGATCTGGTTGTAATCGAAGAAGCCGTTCAACAGAGAGAACATTTTTGAGCCGGCCACCGTTTGCAAGATAGACTCCATGGAAGGCAAGGGGTAGTGGTCCTTCAGGGATGCTCTATTCAGATCCCATAAATCAACACATAGGTAGATGTCTCTATTGTTCTTTCGGATAGGAACTCGATTGGACACCCATGTGTTGTGCTTAATTGATAAGATGATTTGAGAGTGAACAAGCTTTGTAATTCTTGTGCCATTAATGCGTCAATATTTGGATTCATTGGCCTCTGCTTTTGGTGGATAGGTTTTGCGCCTTCCGTTAGCTCTATAATATGTTGGATGATTTCAAGATCGTATCCCTTGAGGTCATCATATGGCCAGACTACTATTCCTTCATATCTTTCACAAAAATGTATGAGCCATTATTTATCATGTTGTGGGAAATATTTCCTGACCTTAAGCTTCCTTCCATCTCCGACCTGAAGATCTGCATAATCGCTTTTGTCTACTACAAAATTCCTCTTGTCATTCCTTGCATCATCACAATTAAATAGGTTTTCCAGAGTGACAAGTCCTTTTGTAATACCCCTCCGTTTTGCATTTTGGTTGAACAGTGCTTTGCCCTATTGTGTTGTACTTTTTGTTTGTACCTTGACTTTGGTACTCGGCTTTTATTTGGTCGCTATCTATAAAGCGACGTTAATGTAATCTTTGTTGTGATGATATTTATATGATGTTATCTTATGACATGTTTTGGATTAACAAAATGGATATTCAAATTAATGATGATTATGTCTTGAA
Organism: Sequoiadendron giganteum; assembly: GCA_007115665.2. NCBI lineage: Eukaryota > Viridiplantae > Streptophyta > Pinopsida > Cupressales > Cupressaceae > Sequoiadendron > Sequoiadendron giganteum. The sequence continues at coordinate 418,064,205 of CM021109.1, forward strand.
TTATACTAGCATGTTAGAATTGTTAGTTATTTGCAGTGTATTGGTGAAGGGGACGATATCGCATCACTCGCTTGCGAGTGCCCTACGATCTCGTGATTACCTCTTCACGGTGTGTATTTTATGTTGTTCATATCATATGTTGTGGTTTACTTAATTTGCAGGTTGACAGGTACAAGACATCGACTCCACCTGGTTTCACAAAGAGCGTGTTCAATATCCAACAGTATTCGATTGGGAGATAGTAGCTAGATTTTTGTGTCAGGTCGTCACCCTAGTCTTGTGTGTCGTCAGTTGTTTGTGAGGTTGTGTTGCTTCAGTTATCGTGTTCCCCTCTTCGTTATTTAATTGCAAACTAAATTAGGTGATTTAAATAGCTTGATATATTTAAGTTGTGAATTATTGTGTTCTGGAATTATATTGAAATACAATTTATTTTATTGTTAATTTAATTTAATTAATAAATAATTTAATCTTTGATTAAATCTATTTATTAATTGATTGAATTTATTTGGTTGAAAGAAGTTAATTTATCTTTGTTAAAGTTATTGATTTAATTGTTAAAATTAGAAATAAAGAAAATGCATAAAAAGTCAATTGGAAATTTGAAAATTCAAAAAAAATCAAAGAAAATGTTTAGAAAGTCAAATTTGAAATTTGCATTCAAAATTGAAAGAATTAGATATTTTAGAATTTGAAAATTAAAATTATTTAAAATTAGGTATTTTTCAATTTCTGTTTTATGAAACTTATGATGGTGGTTGAAGGATTTGAGGGCAAAAAAAATCCTTATGTTTGAATTTTTGCTCTAAAATTTGGATCTTGGAGTTTTTGAGAAAATTGAATTGTGGGAGAAAGATTTCTTCAACTTTGTGGGTTTTTTGATTGAGAGTGTGAAAATTTGTGGGGCTGGATTTCGAAGCAAGGTGGAAAGCTTAGCATCATCTGGACCTCCTCAAACTCAGAGAAAAAAATCAGGTTCTTGTGTTTTATTTACTTGTTTTGAAATTTAAATATAGTGGTTAAAATCTTATGGAAAGAAACTTTGAATTTTGTTGTTTGAATCCAATTAGATCAAGGTTGAAATTGTGTTCTTCAAAATTGCATAAAGACCCTTTAGATTTAAATTGTTTTCAAAAAAAGAAAAAAAAAGGTTTTGGGAATGAAAATCATTGTTTTTGAAGTTCTTTTAATTCTGGTTTTTCAACCTATTTTGGTTTTAAATATAAATATATAATATATATATATATATATATATATATATATATATATATATATATATATATATATATATATATATATATATATATATATATGCTGGTTTTAAAAGATTATCATTAAATATTATTTAAAAATCCAAAATTGTTTGTGGGCAGATTTTATATTTTATAAAAATTGCGTTTTTTTGAAAATAGGAATTTTAGGGTTTTTAAAAATAAAAATAAAAATAAAAAAAAATTTGAAAATTTTCATGGGGGTCGCTGGGGGCTCAACCCCCACCGTGCCCCATGGGAGGTGGGTGGAGGGAGCCGCACCCAGTGCGCCCTCCCCACTCCCCTTACCCTGCGTTGTGTGTATGGCCGCTCTCGTCGAGGGTGGTGACTGTTTACACAATTTCCGCCACCGACGCCGGTGGCCGACTGTACTGTGCACAGTGCCATCGTCGCCGATGGGCGACTGTGTACACAACCACCACCACCAGTGGTGGCGCCCATCCGACAGCGCCGACTATGGCAGAAAACCTAATCCGCGCGACCCTAAACACAACGCGGCCCGTAATCCGAGGCGGCCGCCCATGAGGCCGACGCGCGAAATGAGAACTTAACTTTGTTTTTTTTATTATTTATAATAATATATAAATTATAATATATGTTTAATATTATAATATATATAATATTTATATTATTATATTATAATATTATATATATATTAATATTTATATATTTTGTTGCATAATATATAATATGATATTAATAGATTAATATGTATTATTTGAAGAATAATATGTATTAATTATTAATATTATATTGTATAATATTATAATATTATTTTGGAGGAATTGAATCTTTATTTAAATGGATATGTGCATAGTTGTGAAATAATTTATAATGCATAGGAAATTATTGTTTTCTTTTGAGCATGACTTAAAATTTAAATTGAGGAAATGAGAAAACATATTAACTCTAGTTAAATCATTGATCAGTTATAAACAATATTTTATTGGGATTAACGTTGATTTAAATATTATAATATGCAAGTCAAATTAAATATTTTTATATGGTAATATTGAAATGTGGAAACGATTACTTCAAGTTATAGTGTTTTGATTAGTAGAATCAATTGATTATTTTATTATTAATGAAATGCAAGTAGGAGATTAAGTAGTAAATAGTAACTTTCTCCCATGTCTGGAAAAGACGTATTTTCGTATTGGTTTATATAATGCAATGAAATCCTGAATGTTAGCATAAGGACATAGATTTAGAATATCCAAAGTAGATTTAATTCTTGGTTGACTTTTATCTGATTCTTGTCATCATTTGGAAATTGAGTCTTTACATTGGATAAGGCTTCCAGTTGAGTTCTCGTTTAGTGGTTGTCATTTGTTATGTCAACCTGTTTTGTACCCCTTGGGTGGTGCTTGTGAAGTTACCTCTTAATACTCGGTTACTACGAACGAGTATGTTTTGCATCTCCTTGGTTTAGGAACGGATTATGGGATCCGTGTCTCCTCGTATGGAATGACCCTGTTTTGTGGTTAGTACCTCCTATGTGGGAGTGGATTTTGTTATGTGTGTCTCCTTGTTAGGAGCGGTCAGGAGCATTTTTATTACCTTGTTACCTCCAGTGTTTCGAGAGGGTTTTGACTTAGGTTGCCTCTGAGAAAGGAGTGGTTGTAATACCTTGTTTGTTGCTCCTTGTACCCTTGATGTTTGGATGTTATTTGTGTGTTGTCAAGTAGAAGAGTGGCTTGTAACGAGGGCCGACACACGAAGTGGTGCTAGGGTAACTCCTTGTAAGTGTTATAATTAAGTGATAACTAAATCAATATGCTTAGAGTTGGGTAGTACTTCACACTAAAAAGATAAGTATCCCTCACTCATAGACACAAGGGCTTGTTTAGACTTGGGATGAACGAGAAGGCTATGGGATGGCAAGGTCACCTATCTTGTCTGTACGAAAGCTATTTGGCTCCGCATTAGTAAGTGTGAGGGCCGAGGGTCGATTTGGGTTACCTTCCTTATGATCCGCTGGGTAACTCATGACGAACTATGTGATGACACTCTATCTAGGACAATAGTTAACCTTTGGTTTTGCTTTAGTAAGTATGAGGTCCAATGATCGGTTAGGGCCACCATCTTGATGATCAGTGTGGGTGACTCATGATGTGCTGTGAGATGGCACTTTGTGTGACCATAGTTGGTACTTGTTTATTGTGGGTATAGGTTCCATAACATACCTGATGTGACCATGGTTGGTGCTTGATTCTATGTGGTATGGTTCTTGTAACCTGCTTGTTTTGCTTTATTCGTGGAAGCAATGGGATCATGTAGTGTTGTACTTATGTTGTACTTGCATGGTATTTGATGTGTACTTTGGGATGTACTTGTGAGGTTCATGTGATTGGTTGGTTCAGTTATGCTAGCCTGTGTCTAGAGGTAGATGGTCTTGACTAGGATTCCTAGTTACTATCTCCTAACACGGGGGTGTGGGCCTTTGGGTTCCACTTGGTTGGGTGGCGTGCACCTAAATCCGTTGGGTTCTTTCTTCATGTTCGTGTGGATGAGACTTCCAGTTGGAGAGCTCGTTGGTTTCAGTACCAGTTCTTGCTATATTTCATTTCAATTGATATTGTATTATTTACCCCTCAGTTGTTATCGAGGTGGAAGTGTAATTGTAATTATGTTTATTGGACTTACCTCATTCGGGGAATGAGAGATGTAATTGTAATTTTTAATGATGGATTAATGCAATGGAAAGTTATCTTTACGCTCTGCTGTAATTCATCTTCTTCGGAATGTATGTGTTTTATAATTTGGTTAATTAATTGACATGGTTTAAATCATGTTTTTTGTTTGGGTTCTATTTAACCTTTGTCTCGTAACCTTAGAGGATGTTGGAATTAGTTAGCAAACTTGCTTATTAATTATACTTAAAAAAAATACAAAATTATTTTGTTTAAGTAGTTTAATGCAACTTCCTCTAGGGTTGCGTGGCGGGGCGTTACACCTTTTGGAATCTTGTTGGACCTGAGATGGATAATTTTCCCTTCATAGGCCTCTACAATTTTTGGTTGGAGTTGGTCAGCAAACTCTCCTAAATTCTGAATAAATGAGGTGATGCGTTCATCACTTACGAACACTTGCTAGCTCTGGTCATTATCTGAGATTGTAGGTTGGAAGATCACTCATACAAAGTGTATGTTCTCAATCAACTCAAAAGCAGGGTCAAATTGGGATCTAATTATTTCCATGCGATCTACAACTACATTCTGTTCTCTAGGCACCACCTGAATATTGAAAGCTTCAAAACTTTCGATTGGGTTCCAGACCCTATGTCTATAAGATCTCATGCAGACATTCCTCACTGTAGAGACTCCTTGAACTTGATTTACTATTAACTCAGAGTCTCCAAACACCATTATTTATTTAACACCCATCCACTCCTCAAGGTTTAGACCTTGTACTAGGCCTTCATATTTAGCTTCATTGTTCGAATAGGCAAACTAAAAGTGAAAAGACCTAAGCATATTTTCATTGGATGTGGATTTCAAACATATCCCAGCTCCTACACCGATTTTACATCTCACTCCATCAAAATGCAACGTCCATAGCTCTGAGGCTTGACTGCCCTCAGATTTCTTCATGACCCTTGGAATCACTTGATCCTCATCATAGATGACATAGGTTCCCAACCCAGTGGCATGATAATTGCTAAAAGGATCAATGCCTATAAATTCACTCAAGAGGACTTCCTCTTGATCAGTTCGGTCTCCGGTGACCTTCTCATCTTCTAGTAATTCAGTACAATACATCTCATCCTTGGTGATAGAAGTATGAGTAGCCTCAAAGTTGATCATGGCTTCATCTACTAGATGTTTCGAATGCAAAGGTTTGAATACTATCTTCATTTTAGCTCCATGCTTGGTCCCGAGGATCAAGTGTGACCAATCCAAGGAAAGATATCCACCTATCTTAGAAGTGAATTCTCAGGATAAGCAAAGATCGAACATGGGAGGAACATCAATGATCATGGTATCTTGTGGATTAGTGATGCTAGGGAAAGAGAAAAGAGTGAAGGGGAGGTTCTTGATGACACCTACAGTTTCGACCTTATTCCCATCAAGCTGCATAACCCCTTTATTTAAAGGTTCATAGCTAAGTCCTAAGGCTTTGACTATTTGCTTGGGCATGACTGTAGTGCTAGCACTAGAGTCAATCATAGAATTATGCAATAATTTCTTACCCACAATGAGGGTCATTAAGAAGGGTTTCAATTTAGGCTTACCTTTAATTTTTGTAGAGACTTCTTCTCCATTGTTTGTGAGGACTTTGTCCTGAGATGGCGAATCAATGACCTTTCCTTTGGAGAGTTGCTCTGTTAGCTCTGTGATCGCATCTTCCAGTAGGGCCTTTTACAATAATGATTTCTACTATGGAATAGATAAGATATCCCAAAGAGATACATTAGCAGAGGCTTTCTTCAATTGTTCCACCACATTGAATGGTGGAGGATTCAAAGACTTATGTTCCTTAGACCTTGTTATAACAATCTCCTTGCGGGGCGAAGATTGTTGTGTAATTGCGAAGGTACCGAGAGCTTGGTCGGGAACACTTTTGGGCTATGGAGTGACTGGTTCACCCATGAATCTCCTCTTTGAGTGAGTGTTATAATATAATTCCACTTGAGGGGCATTTGATGTGGATACCTCATTTGCAAACACTACCTCTTCTTCTTCCATCCATGAGAAGAGAGCGTGGTCGAGAGCTATATCCGTTTCTTACTCTAAGGACATCCCTTGCATTTACGCGGTGAGTAACATGTTTTCCATTTGTGGAGAGGCATATGTATAACCTCCTAATCCTAATGCAACACCTTGATTGTGCTATTCTACCACTCTTTGTTGTAGATTGCCATGCAAAAAATTTCGAGGCATATGTGCTTCATTGCAGGGGAAGCATTAGGGATTGATATCATCAACGAGATTATTTATCCTTGCTAACAACTCTCTATTTGAACTCAATGGGACATTAGGTAGTGGAGAAGGCACTGACACCATCTAATTACTTATTTGAGCTTGCGGATTCGTGCACAAGCCTCATTAGAACTGGTTCTACTGGTAGGAAGGTCTTCCACCTTGGTAATTTTGATAAGCTGGCTTTTGGGGCATGGACTGATTCCGCTTGATGGTAGTTATTTAATTTGAGATGTTCTGCAACAACTCGACATCGCTCATCTCATCCCTTGAAGAGTTAGATGTAGTAGCAACATTCTACGGTGCGCTTAGATATACATACATAGATTGAGGAGGAGAAGGAACACTAAAAGGAGCTATCTCTAGGGCGAGAGCTAACAATTCTGTAAATATAGGAATTGCGGGCCAAGGTAGTAGCTGTATGAAATAAATCAAATTATTCTTTGCTATAATAGAAATGTTATACGTGTTTGGCAAGGTGTTCCCACCAAGATACTGAATCATCATTGAGATGTCAGCATTGATAGATTTTAGGTAGAACATGAATTCCAAATCAGGAGGTGAGCAGATCGTGGTCTAGATCCTTTGCCAAGTTGTATGAAACCTGACATTGTATTCGGTCATGGCCTCTTGAGGGGCTCGCTTGATGGTCACCAACTGCTGGAATAGTGAGGATTGATCTCCGTTGTTTGAAAACTGCTCATAAAAAGGATCTATGAACTAGTCCCAAGTACCGATGGTATTGGCTCCCAAAGTGTGGTACCAATCAAGGGCCTTGCCTTTGAAAGAGGCTACAAGTATCCTTAGCACTATATTTTGATCAATTACACTATGAACTAGTCACACATCCGCCACATCTTGCAGATGTTTGGATGGTGTCTTTGAGCCTTCCTCGCTGAATTTTGGTACAAATTTCGAAGCAGAGGTTAGGATAGGAGCCCAGACGGTTGGTGCTGTGAGAGGGCTTCTGATGTCCCACACCACATACTTTCTATTAGCAATTGGAAACATGCCTGGTGGAGGAGTCGGGACGTTTATTGGATGAGTTCTTGTTCGTACTGTTACCAATAGTGGCACTAGTAGGCCAGGGTTATTCATAGTTTGGGATCTAGTAACAAGTCTATGGCTCATACACCCACTTAAGATTTAGATTCATTCAATGCAGTCCCACCAGGCGTTCCATAAAAAGAACTGTTGATGCCTAAATTTGTTAGGCAAACAACCTTATGGGAAACTCAGTTAATGGGGGGACCAATTGCATTAAACTGAGTAACCTCCAAGTTTTTAAAGAATCTGAATCCTTTTATAATTGGTGTTTAGCATGGGAAAAGGAAGCATATATACAAAATAAAGTTGAATCCTTAAGGTGATGTGCCAATATTTGGTTATGTGGGCATGAGAAACCTTACTTTCATATGAGGTTTGAGGGCCCCGTTCAACAATCTGCATGTCCAAGAATAAAAAAAATAGAGATAAAAATCCTAAGAAGTTAATCAAATGACATAGTATAACTTCCACATACATCTACTGAACAAGATGAGTCTAAGACATGATCCGAACAAAAAATATCTATTGAAATTATAAAAGTTGTGTAGATAAACTGCTTAGTACAACAAGTAGCACAGTATAATGTATTATATTAACTAAGAAATAAAGAGGGCGAACAATTGGCACAGTCTATAATTCTTAATACAATAATAAAAAAAACTACAAAGGCTTAAAGCTTTTTAGTCTCTTTTCTATGATTTTCGAACCCTGTCTTAGAGAGCAAGATTAATATATAGATCATCCACCCCTAGAGAGCTAGTAACTAAAAATATTCCTAGGTATGAGCAATGATATCCATCACCATGATTTCCCAAAGCTGTTGCAACAGAAAGATTCGATACATAGCACGTAGTCACCTTTGAACAAGATGCACTCCCCAACAAATGATGAATGTGGTCCCACAGAAGAAGCACCAAAACTCTCCAGGTGACACATGTCACTCATGCACAAAGCTTTTTAGGACACATGGTGAAGATATGGGGCTTCACACTTGTTCGTTCCTCTCTTTCGATTAAAATCCCCGTGGAGTAGACACATGGAGAACTCTGCATTCAAATGTTGGATGTGGGGACCGCCAAAAGGTTGCCTGCAGAATGATGCGTGGCATGCAGGTAGAGCTTAGAGGAGAAAAAAAGGAGGAAGGGCTCCCAAAATCCTTTGCTTCTGACACATGGAGAAAGGGTGGGGCTCGATAGAGAAGCAAGGGAAGAAGCCTCTTCAAGGAGCACATGACAGAGACATGGAGAAAGCGAGTGAGGGCATTGCAAAAATGAATCGGGGATGCTTAAACATATAAGGCATGGGCTAAGGATATGCAAAAATAACAATACCAATCCGAAGGGAGCTCTAAGGATTTTTCATCCACATTTTTCCGTCATTTTCTTATCCTTTTTTGTAGGTAGTTTTTGTGAGTGTTCTAGATTTTATTTTTGATATTTTTAATTTCTTTTGGACCATCTTTTGCTTTTCCTTTTATAATTTTTTTTTTCCGTTGTTTCCTTTTCTATTTTTGTTGATTTTGGAAATTGAATCCATTTTTTTCTATTGCACAACTTTCGAGGTTATTTGTAATGATGTCATATTGCCTCATTAGGCAATGAAATATTTTAGTGTTTCCATACTATTCTTGGCATGCTACTTGAGGTTGATTTGATATTTGATCTCCAATGTTTCATCTTTGTTAAGTCTTTCAAAATCATTCATTCGAGCCTCTCTTGATAGATATGCCCTTTGAGCATACATTAGGTGGTTGCTCTGATCCTTGATCTTTAATTTTATAGTTTTTTAAGTCTTTTATGATTGCTCAATTAAGCCTCCTTTGTTGGGCCTAGAACCCCTAAAAATGCTTTGTGTTTCATCTCAAAATTCTGCAAAATTTGGTTAGTTTTCATGTCTTGGGGCTTAGAGTTATGCCCATCAACGTTCCTTAGGGTTTGTATTGCTAAAACCCTTTCTAAAAATCCTTGAGTCTACGTCCTTTGCAAATGTTATAATTCGTCACTGACCCTTGGTCCCCTATTCCCGATCATTCAAGAAACATCTTATTCCATCAATTTTGTTTTATTACCAACCCTGAGTCCTAGTGTCTTGATCCTTGCCCATTGCTTTATTAAATGTGCCACCTTATAGTATCATGTGTTGATTTTCTTCAAAATATTTGTATGGGCCTAGGTTTGGGTTTGATCATTTCTATTGGTTGTATGCCTAGTGGTCGCCCCTTTTTAGGACTAATATTTCACACGTGCAGGTATTCAATGATCATGACAACTGTCAGATCACCAGGGTTAAATCCTTGTCGTTCCCCATACCCCCACTATGTTCCATTTTCTATTGAAATAATCCAATAGGTTGGTAGGCAAGCGCCACGTTCCCTCTATGTTGGCGAACCTGAATTATTTGAATAGTCAATGGGTAATGGGTCGGTACGATTGACGATGGGTTGTTGACTAACATGTCTTCATCTAGACCGTTCCCCACCACCCTGTCTGATTTTATTTTGTAGTTAAATAATATCATGGGCTAGTGGGCTAAAGACACCTATCCCTTTGTTAGAGGGACCCAACAAATTTTGAATGCAGTGAACACCTTGTCTGCTAAGATCAATGATTGATAGTGGGTGACGTGGTTCAATCTTGACCACTCCTCGCCATCCCATGGGGGACCCACCTTTTCCTCCCATCTCTCAGCGAGGAAGTGGGAAAGCGCCACATAGAGCAATCTAATGAGAAAAAGCATCATTAGTAAAGGAAAAATATTGCCATAGGGGTATGAAGAAATAAAATGTGCACTATCAAAATAAATTTCCTCTATACGTGTTCAAGATATGAGAAATATCTTTTGATTTTGGCTGTCAATTCTATTAGAGGATTGTACATGCGAGCAAGTAGTGTTGCATTAAGGCAAGCACAAGTTGATGGTTTGATATCTAATCTTAGCCACTCCCTATCTCCGCATTGATAAAAGATGCAAGTAGGTTAACTCTCATGGGCAGGCAGGAATACTTGACACGATAGGGTCTTTTAGCACCAAGTGGATGGTGGAGCCTACAGACAGGGTGGATGCTTATCCACATGGTTTTTTCTGATTGGACAAAGGAAACAGATACACGCATTTATCCTTTTCAAAATTAATTTCCTTGATCTGGATTATCTATTGACCTATCTCACCATGTGATCAATGAATAAGATTCAAAATCTAGTGGCTGACTGTCAACTTGCTCGTGCGAGCTTTCTTTGAGAATTAATGGTCGACACGCTCCAATTGTTTGATATAATAATAATTGTTAGTCAGTTTATTTGACAGTTACAAATATCAAGAGCCAATAAATTAATCTTGTGTCTAAGAAGGCGTAAAGAGTTGTGGAAATTTTTTACAGGGGCATTGAAGATAGTCTCTTGGGTAAGTTGGTATTCACATTTTTATGTGCCAATTTTGCATTAGCTAGCTAGTTTGGGAAATTGTGTGCGATCGATAGGTTCTAGGTATTTGGGTTTGCAAGGGATTTGGTTATTTGTAAAATTTGAATAAGTCGATAGGATTTGTGTGTGGTCTTGAAGTATCTTTATTTTGCAAGTTGTAAGGTCTCTCTGTAATTGAAAATTCATAAGTTGTAGCTATTTTATTCTGTAAGAATGAGTGAGCTTAAGCCTAGTGAGTCTGCCCAACCGGTAAGGAGGTCCAGGAGGATAAATATGCTTAAACCCTAAGATGATACACCTGAAACTAAAAAAGATACACCGAGAGCTCCTGCAAATCCAAAAGAAAAGAAAAGAGCTCATGGTAGGTCTGTGGAGAATGAAGCTAGGAACACTTACAACCTGAGAAGTAAGGTTGTTGTTCATGATCAAAATAAGCCTGGTGTTGTGTCCTTGAAGAAGGGAACTAAGTTAGGGAAATTGGCTAAGTCTAAGGGGAAGAATAAGAATAAGTACCACAAGGCTTATGATTCTTATATGGGGAAGTTCAATACTACCATGGAGGATGGGGTTGGTTATTCGGGCGATAAGGTAGAAAATGACCCAAATTATGCCCAGTACCTTCTCACGCTTGCAGGATGAAAGGATTTTGATGATGGCGAGACAAATTCTCTAGTTTCAACAAAATCACAAAGGGAACATGCATACTTTGATTCTGAAGATGATGAACTACTGTAGAGGTAGTGCCCTGGTTCGGTGTTTTTGTTTTTGATGATTGACATGAAGGAGAGGTGTTGGACACAATTGCAACGATGAAGGGTGCCTTTTGGAATGCAGGTGAATCTTATTCAATGATGGATACAAGATTTTGTCTTTTGTGCTTTCCCTCCATGTGAGGATGCAAATATAACTGCAAAGGGAATATGTTTTGTAACAGTCCAATTAAATTGTGACATGTGTACTTTTTGGCCCGAAGCTTGTTTTTCTCTTTCATTTCTATAAGAAGGAATTCAAGGCTATTAAGTAAGGGGTTCATTATTTTGCAATTGATCATAGAGAGAACATTGTAAAGAATAAACTGAGCATTTTAGAGTTAAGTCTTAGGTTTGAGTCTACTAATGCATATGTAATGTTGATAGCAATACCGGAAATATAGTACAAAAATGGTGCAAATTCAAAGCCATTTTCTCTCCCATGTACTTGTTTCATGAACTATGAGTAATATAATCAAATCCTATCTTATTTGTCTCCATTGATTTCCCGTGGATGTGTAGTTTTGTTCTTGCTTGTTAATTCAGAGAATTAATGTAAATGCTTGAGTGAAGCTATTGGTTTATGTCAAATTAAGTGCTAGGATATTGATAAGAAGTGGTGGTTGAGAATATAATGTTGAAATACTATAATGCAGTATCTTCAAAGCTTAATTGATGTCATGTATAAAATTGTTATCAGGTTATGTAGGTAATGGAATTGACTCCGTTCCAAGGATGAGGCATTGATCTAAGTAAAGTACTCATGTTGCATTTAGTTGGTTAATTCAACAACAAATCACATTAAATCAAATTCTTTAAAATGGGTTACAATTGTGTTGAGTCTCCCCATTCTCATGCTCTGAATGTAGAGTGTTGTTAAGATGCAACCAACTTCTTTGATACATTATGTTTGTCGAGCCCCTATATGAGAATTATCTGTTTGTTTCAATGTTCATGATAAAATGGCACAAGAGTATCATATAAACATTGTTAGGAATACCCTCCTGGGTTTCACAGAGCCCAAAGTGTAGAAGTAAAGGCCCAACAATCCTTTACTTGTTCGCTCGCCAATCCTCACCATTGTTGACTATTGAATTTTGGAAAATTCATAGATAATGGTTGAGATCAAGTTTGGTTCTGAAAAAATAACCAATAGGGCCCACCCTTTGGGCATACATTAGGTGGTTCAAATCCTTGATCTTTAAAGTTCTATCTTTTATTAAGTCTTTCAAGATCATTTGATCAAGCCTCCCCTGTTGGGCCTACTCTTTGAGTATATATTAGGTGGTTGCTTGTAAGGAAGCTAAGGTAACAAAAAAAATTCTTGCATTAATCTTGAGAGGAGGGTTATGCACAAAAAATTCAGATATGAATAGTTACATAAACTTAAGAAAAAACAAACATAAATAACATTCATACCACAACATAGTGATTTACACAAAGAAAACCCTTTTGGGAGAAAAACCACATAATCCAAAAGTCACCCAATATATTATTAAGAAATCAACAAGATTACAATATACTTGCAAAGAAAGATTTTTCATAGGAGTATAACCAACCAGATATCTAGAGGCAACTCAACAACTATAAGAATCTTACACATAGCCTCCATCTCATGCAACTAATATATAGGAGATATAATACATGAAATTGTCAAATGGTATCACAAAACCATGAGCTAAAACCACCTAAGAAGTGGTGCCCATCCTTATCTCCAATAATATATGCCTATGATGTGCTAAACACACATCACCACATGTAACCCCCCCCTTTACAACTCATTTATGTCCAACACGTTTTTACATCTCCTATTTTAGGAGACCCAACTTTCAAAGGCCATAACTTTTGATCTGAGTGTCCGATTGACAAATCGTTTGAATCATCAAAAATATCATGAAGAGCTCTATCAAGCTATAATCCTCTATTCTAGTTACAACCACTTTTAGGCCCAAAATGCCTCTAAGTCCTTCAAAATCGACTTTGAAAAACAAAAAACTATAATATCTTCTTATCTAGAGATGATCTTGCGATGAAATTTTATGAGCAAGCTTATTTAATTAATACAAATATTTGGGGAAAATTACACATCAATCTATATTTAAATACAAATAACCTCATGTAATTGTAATGTCAAGAAACTCTTTTTCTAACATTCTCCCACTTATCAAACACCTTGCGAGAGAAAAGGGAGTATCAACACTATAATTTAATTGCTAGGGGCCATGAGGCCCATAGAATTTGAGAACCATTTGAACTTCTTTGTGATCATAGGCTTAGTTTAAGAATATGTGCAACATTAATAAGAGTATCTACCTTAACTAGCTTCACCTTTCCATCCTCAACCATAACTCTAACAAAATTATGTACATCAATGTGCTTGGTTTTAGTGTGAAATGCCAATTTCTTAGCTAGGTAGATCACACTCTGACTATCATAATAAATTGTAACTATACCTTGTTCAATTCCAATATTCTAACATAATATCTTAAGCCAAATGACTTATTTATAAGCATGAGTAGATTCCATATACTTAGATTTAGTAGTGGAAAAAGCAACCACACTTTGTCACTTACTCATCCAATTGATTGCAACACCAAATAAAGTAAGCACATAAGCATTGGTGGATCTTTTTCTATCAACATCACCTACCCAATTTGAATCCACAAAACTATGAATATCAAGGGAATTCCCATCTCCCACCATATTACCATGATAACAAAAGAAATACTTTGAAGTACTCCACAAATATTTGAAGACTTTTTTAACTGCATCCCAATGACTTATACCAAGATTAGACATATATTTGGAAAACAATCCAATTACTTGGGCAATGTTTTTATAGTGTAGACCATAATATACATCAAAATTCCAGCTACACTCTGGTCATTTCTTCCATCTCCATTGGGGATGTTGGACAATTTGAAGCAGATAACTTTGTTCCAAATGCAAAAAGAACACACAATGGTCTACAATCATGCATGTCAAACCTCTATAAAATTGAATTGATGTACTTACTTTGGCCAAGCCATAGATTTATATTCATTCCATCTCTTTTGATTTCCATCCCAAGAATGTGTTTAATTGCACCCAGATCTTTCATTTCAAATTTAGCTACAAGTTGAGAATAAATAACATATCATCATATAATGCAATAAACAAGAAATAATCACCATCAAATTTATAATAAACATAGTGATATGATTTAGAACACTTAAATCCAAAACTCAACACATATTTATCAAATTTATGGTACCACATTCTAGGACTTTACTTGATGCCATACACAAATTTCTTCAATTTACAAACCAAATTAATTTTTCCTTTCACCATGTAGTGCTCTAGCCGTGTCATGTAAATATACCACTCCAAATCACCATGAAGGAAAGTTGTTTTCACATCCATTTTATCAACCTCTAGATGATAAGCAACAACAATAGACAACAAGAATATAATGGATGCCAGTTTTTCAATAGGAGAAAATATCTCACCATAATCAACACCCTCAACCCAAGAGTAACCCTTCACAATTAATCATTCTTTGTACTTCTCAATACCTCCATTTGGGCCCATATTTTTCTTAAACACCCATTTGAAACCAATAGGTTTTCATCCTTTGAGAAATGGTACAAGACCACATGTATCACTTTTTTAAAGCTTCAATTTCTTCATTCATACCTAATGCCTCTTCTACAAATTGAGTTCATCAATTTTAGTAGTCAAAGAAAAAATACATCTCAAATCATTAGGTGAATACCTTCTAGGTGGTTGTCTATGTCTTATAGACCTTCAAACAAGATGAGTTAGAGGTTCTTATTCCTCTTTTAAATATTCAGAGCAAGATGAGCTATAATTCAATTTTATCAGGTGTAGAAGGAATTTGAATCACATCTTCATGTTTACTTTGTTTTGGCTATAATGTAACATAAGAAGGCTTAGTTTCTCTAAAAATAACACTTCTACAATATATTACCTTATTTTCTACTGAATCTCAAACCTTGTATCCTTTTACACCATAGCTATATCTGATGAAGATACATTTCACAACCTTGTTTTCCAAATTTTTTCACTTCCCCTTTGGCACATGTGCATGTCTCGCAACCAAAAACTCTAAGATGTTTCAATGAAGGATTGTGAATTGACCATGCCTCTATAGGTTTCGTATCAACAAGAACTGATGGAGGAGACTCGTTAATCTGGCAAGAAACAATGGCAATAACTTGAGTCCAAAACCTTTGTTCTAGACTAGCACCACTCAACATACTCCTAGCCTTCTCCATCAGCATCCTATTAATTTTTTTTGCAACTCCATTCTACTCTAGAGAATATGGAGTTATCTTTTATCTCAGAATGCCACAATCTTTACAAAATCTATCAAAATGACTAGAGAAAAATTCACCGCCATTATTAACCCTCAAAAATTTTATTTTCTTTCAAGTTTGCAACTCAACCATTGCTTTAAATTATTTGAATCAACTAAAAACTTCAGATTTACTCTTTATAAAATACACCCAAGTCCTTCTACTATAATCATTAATAAATGAAACATAATATGTGGATTTTCCAATTGAAGGAACATCTAGAGGACCAAACACATCATAATGAACAAGATCCAATATACCACAAGATTTATGAGAACTCAAGTAAAACTAAATGAGGTTTTGTTTTCTATAAATGTAATACTCACAAAAATCAAATTCAAGTTTATAATCAGACAACCCTTCAACAAGATTTTTATTTTTCAAGGTCCTTAGACCCTTTTCTGCAATGTGGTCAAGGCTCTAGTGCCATAACATAGTATTCTCTAAAGGTAAATTTGATTCAAAAGAAAAAGAACCTTTGGGTACCTAGAAACCATGAACATTTGTTGAAGATGAAACCCTCATATTTTCTAACAAAGTAGCCACGATCTTACTTTCACAAAAGTACTATTGCACTCAACAATGCATGCATCAAGTTTATACAATGTGCCATATTTGACACCTCTATAAAATACCATAACACCTCTAACCATCTTACATCTTGTATTAGAAAAGAATATATGCACACTCGTATCTAGTAGTTTTCTCACAAATAATTTTTTTTGTGCTAATAGGGATATGCAATAGACTATTAATCCTTTTTATTCTATCATCAGGAAACCTAATTCTAACTTTACCATGACCAACAAAATTTAAACAAGAATCATCACCCAAGTATACCTTACCTCCATCAAGTTTTTCATATTCAAAAAACGTATCTCTATTAGAGGTCATATAAAAGATGCATATGAGTCTATTAACCATGCATCATTACCTGCATGAGTTGCCAAAGATGCGATGAATGCATCACCATCTTCCTTCTTGGATTCAAAATGAAAAGAAAATATCTTCTTCTTCTTCTTCTCTGTGCTCCTTACAAAAGTGTCTAGGTTTACTATAATTCCAATAAATAACTTTGGACTTTCTAGGTGATTTGGATCTCCCCTTAGAATTGGATTTATCATGCTTCTCAATCTTCTTTCCTTTTTCCTTAGGTCTTCCAAAAATATTTAGGGCTTCCTTGGTACTGATGGATACCTTCCTCATCTCTTTAGAGAGAAAATAACTCACCACATCTTTAGTCTTCAAAATAACATAAGTAATCCTAATAGCCATAACAAGAGAATCCCATGAATTAGGTAAAGAACAAAGCAAGATCTAACATTTCTCCTCCTCATCAATCTTGACACCAACTAATCCCAATTGAGCCACCAAAATATTGAATGCTCCTAGGTGGTTTGTAATTCATCCAATCTCTTTCATCCTCAAGGAATATAATTTCTTCCTCAAGAAAAACTTAATTCATTTAAATGTCTTGATACATCTCACCAAGTTTCTTCTATAGTTTTTATGCAGAGGTTTATTCATGGACATTGATCAGAACAGGGTCTACCGGGAAAATCTGATTAGACCCTTGGCTTTATGGTCCATAACATCATATTGATCGACCAAAGTAGGATCCATAGGCCTCATAACATTATCATCAATAGCATCCTACATATCTCGATCTATTAACAGATCCTCCATCTTCACCTCCCACATCTCAAAATTATTTCTAGAAAACTTCTCCACCTCTATTATCCCTAATGTGCTTGTCATCTAAAATTTCTACAACAAGATCACAAAGTATCTTCTACACAAGCTCCCATTCAAATCTAGATTAGTTCAAAAAACCCAACAACCCACAACTAAAAGAAAAGGTGATCAAGATCTGATACCACTTGTAAGGAAGCTAACCTGTAGTAGAACAAATTCCTACACTAATCTTGAGAGGAGGGTTATACAATTTTTTTTATAGATTTTGAACAATTACAAAAATATATGAAAAAATAAATATAAACAATATTGATACCTCAAGACAGTGATTTACGAGGGAAAATCCCTTTCAGAAGGAAAACCCCACACTCCAAAAGTCGCCTAATATATTATTAAGAAATCAACAAGATTACAATATAATTGTAGAGTAAGCTTTCTCATAGGATTATCATCAACCAAAGATCTAGAGGCAACTCAATAGCTATAAGACTCTTGCACACAACCTTCATCTCATGCACCTAATGTATAGGAGATACAATACATGAAACCTTCAATCTATATTACAAAACCATGAGCTAAAACCATCTAAGAAGTGACACCCATCCTTATCTCCAATAATAGATGTTTATGATGTTTCTAAACACACATCACCACAAATAACTCCCTATTTACAACTCATTTATGTGTCCAACATATTTTTTACATCTCCCATTTCAGGAGACCCAACTTTCAGAGTCCATAACTTTTGATTTGGGTGTTTGATTTACAAATTGTTTGAACTGTTGGTAAGCTCGTGAAAAGCTCTATCAAGATATAACCCACTACATTAGTTATGACCACTTTTAGGCCCAAAAATTCTTCTAAGGCCTTCAAAATGGACTTTGAAACTTTAAAAAATGAAAAATTAATATCTTCAAATCTAGACATGATCTTGTGACAACTTTATGAGCATAATTATTTAGCCAATCCAAATATTTGGGGAAAATTTTGCATCAATCCATGCTCAAATATAAACTTACTATAAATAGTAACACCATGTAATTGCAAAGTTGAGACACTCTTTGCCTAACATTTCTCCCATCCTCGATCTTCAAAATTCTATCTTCGTTAAGTTTTGTGATCATTTGATTAGGCCTCCTCTATCGGACCTACCCTTTGGGCATATGTTAAGCGGTTGGTTTGATCTTTGATTTTTTTTTTTAAATTTTTTTTTGGATCATTCAATAAACCTCCCTTGTTGGGCCTACTCTTTGGGCATGCGTTAAATAGTTTTCTTGATCCTGATACCTTACTTAATAAACTTCCATGATCATATTTCTTATGTTTTTCCTACTATTTTTTATAAGTTAGATGGTAACTCTGATTCCTGATTTTCAATGAACCTTATCCTAGATCTTGGAATTTTTGAGGTGTCAGAGTATTCCTTGGTGGTTTACTTTTTTAGGCAAAGGTTATGAGATATGCTCAATCCCTAGTTTCCAATATTCTATACTCTATACCTTCCGAAATTCTTTGGTTTGATATGAATTTTGGGTATGAGTTGAAGTGTTTCCAATTCTTGATTCTCAATATCTTCACATTGAGTGCTATCCTATAACTACTATCATAAATTATAGATATTTGATGTCCAGGGGTGATTTACGAGTAATTACTAAAGCACAACTATGTGTTGGTGTGAATAAAGTGTTTTACCTAACTAGTTCATTAGTAGGTCATATTTACATGTTAAGTTTTCTTAGGTCCTAGAAATCCTTCTACAAGTCTTAGTTGTTATTTATATCTTATCTTATGTCATTTACTTCTTGTGTCCTAGTTCAATTAATATTTTTATATTATTTGTCTCATGTTATAGGATTAAGACACATGTCATGATCTTGTCTAATCCTATCTCTCACCTTGTCTATATAAACAATACTCTTGTACATATGTAATCATATCATATCAAGCAAGCTATTATCTTTCTATACTCTCTTGTGGAAGGTTATATTTTGTTTTGCAGGTGATCCTAGGGTGTGAGCTAATTTTTAGCTCCTACATGGTATCATAGCTCTAGTCTTACAAACACCTAATATTTGAGGATAATTTTGTGCATGAGCTATTACTAGATTGAAAATATTGGTTGATCTTGAAAAGTTGAGCATGCTCTTCTCTTGCATCATATGATGACTCAAAGAATTTGTAAAAATTGATAGAAATACTAGACTTTGGGCTTTTCTCTTTGTGGTTTTATATTGTAGGTTATTTTTAGTGCATGTTGGTGCAAATATGAGCTCACCATTGAGTTCAAGGAGTCTAAGAAAGTTTTTAATTTTATTTTGTCTAAATTAGATATGTGAGGCTAGACTAGGAGGGTTTGAAGTTGAGAAGTGGTTGCCAAATCTAGGAGGTAGTGGCAATTTTGGAGCATTTTGGGTCAAAAAAACTTTGTGATTGTATCCAAGAGGCCCAAAAACCTTAAGATTAATTTTCAACTTGTCCAAATCAAAGAATTTTTCCCTATATCCTTAGAGGAATTTTCTAGACCCCTTCCATTATTTTGTCCATGCAAAATTCGTACCACATGAAGTTGGTTGTATAATTTCCAAGTGAGTATAATTAGCAGAATAAGTGTTGGCATATTTTGTAGGAATATTATCTTTCACTAGAATCTACAAGTACAAGTTTTCACATTTCTTGCATCATTTCTTATGCAGGAGGTACAGATCAAAGTTCTTAAGTTTTGGCTTTTTAGTTAAAAATTTGTTTAATTTTTAAGTCCCCAGTTTCTCTACCACTAGTCATGTAGATAACATTGGGTGCTTAGCCCAACGGGTGGCCTGTGAGAGCTACCATCGCTCCCCAACCATTGCCTAGGGTGATGCTTTTTCTCGACCATTTTGTAGACTGTGGTCACATGGGTGACCAACGTCTAACCCCCAGGAGCTTATTTTTTTCCCTAAAGCCTTAACATGGCATTTTTTTGGGGGTCATATCTTTTGATCCATGTCCATTTTTTAAAATGAGATATCATCGAAAAGCCAGTTTCAAGAACTTTGTAGTGGTGTAGGCCCCTTTTGCTAGATTTTTTTGTAGGTGCATTTTATTATTGTTTGAACTCATATCTTCCATTTGGACCTTCAAGCTCATAATTTTTTGCTTAGATCTCTATTTTTCATAATTTTTACGACATTGAAAAGATATTGAGGAGCTCCATTTTTATGTCCATGCGATTTTTCTAGATTCAACCCTAGGTAAATTTTATTTAGTAATTTCAAATTTTTCATTATGGATGATTAATTTGATATCTTGACATTTGGAGAGGTTTTATCTTTGAGGGGGCTTCGTTTTCAATATTGGTTAAGATTTGGGAGGTTTTATATAATTTTTTTAGTATATTGTCTATTTTTCTCTCTTGGTTCTTGTTGCTTTTGAAATGGGGAAAAATAGGTTATGGAGGGAGAGGGGTTCACCAATATGATAATAGATAAACCTATTTTCCCTTATTAATTAGAAAATGAGATTTCCACAAAGAATTGACTAACAACCCTTAGGTGAATCAACTCAATGTGAGAATCTTCAGATTTCCTTATGCTTTAAGCATGGGGGTCAAGGTCAAACAACACTTTTGGGAGAAAAACTAAAAATAACATATCAACCAAATTATGCCAATTTAAACTTGAAATAAAACTATCAAACTCAATATTAGCAAAAATAAAAAACCAATTACAGATTTGAGAAGAGCAAAAAGGTGTTTACTAGTCACCAAAAGCCAATTTTTGAAGGAAAATTGAGACTCATTTTCCCATGGTATTTTTTTAGGGTTTTCTTGATTAAATAGACCTCTAATAATTCACATATTGGTGAACCCTTCTTTCTCACAAACATATTTTTCTACCTTTCATTTTGGTGAACCCGACGTTTGCGTATCATAACTTTATGATTTTAGAGTCCATTTTCAACCCTAGATCTAGGATTTGCATTACTTTGTATTGGATTGATTTGAATCTAATTTAGGGTTGTTTACTTGCATTATTTTGCATCTCATTTAGGATTCTAGGCTTGCATCTTTGCATGCTTCAAAATCTAGAAAATTCAAAAATCTCAGTTATTTTGCATAGTGTTTACATAACATTGCATGATCAGTCATTTACATCATAAAATTGAATCAAAATTGCATCTCAAATTAGGTTTTTTTGCTTGTCATTTAACATTATTTTGCACTTGCATTTAGATTTGATTTTTGAAATAGTAGTCATTTGTTTGAAACCTGAATCTAAATAGCATAAAAATTAACTTAGAAATCTATAAATCAATTTTTCAAAACCATGAAGTGAGACCCATTCGCCCTTGGATGAATGAGTCCTTGATTATTTGTAATTGAAAGGTTTACAAAATACTTGCGCTTAACCTCAATCATAAATTTTCCCGATCGTAAAACAAAATTGCATGGTTATGTTTATTTAACCATTGAAATTACAACACCGAGTTCACTTAATCCTTTACTCAACCTAATAACATTAACTAATTAGTTAAATTCCATAATTAAAATTCAAAGAAGGAATTAAATACTAAAAGAAATAAGAGAGAATAGAGAGGCGATAGAGAATTTGTTAACGAAGTTCACCCATATGTTTGGGCTACGTCTCCAGGTCCACTTCTCAATGTAGGCCAAGATTTAATTGCCTTTGTACATCATCCAAGCTTTAGACTCGCGTTACAATTTCTCTCACAGTCTCTCTCAACACCTAAGACTTTCGCATTGTCCTTTACTTGCATCCAAGGGATCAGCTTCAAATGCCTTAGAATTTCCAATTACACTTAAAGGAATACAAAATACAAAAGTCTATGTGTTTACATCAACCTCCAAAATTACTTTGCCTAATTTCCTCCCAAAAGAATTTTGATTGCCTATACAAGCTAAAAACTCCCCATTATATACACTTTCATTTTCTAATAAGGGTTTTAAACAATGCTATTTTCAATATCTCCCCATATCTCCTAAATTGAGACCTTAAATAAAAATCTTTTTTAAAATGGGCTTTATTGTTTTCCCCTAAGGCTTCCCTTAATTTTCTCTTCAATTGGGTCAATATTGTATTGTTACATTGTTTAAATTTGTAACAAAATTAAAATTGTTTGATTCATGTACCATATAGAACTTATGGCACATTGGTGGTAGGTTGAAATGGGAGGTTGAGGGTGGCAGGTTCAAAACCCACCCCTCTTTTTTTGGCATTATTTTGGATATGGTGATAACAAAAGATATGTTCCTTGTCAGAGTTGCAAACTTTGCGCGTAGTGAATTTGGCAGAAGGTTTTGTTAGAAAATGGGTGGTCGGGGGTTCAAACCACCTGACCACCTTTATCATATCCTTAAGCCTTTAAATAGAATGTGCACCTAATTTATATTGCGAGAAGTTCGTGTGACTTGGTGGTTAGCATGAAGAATAGGAATCGTGAGGGCAAGGGTTCGATTTTGGTGGAGGTAATTTAGTCGACCTCTAGCCCAATTTTTATCTCAGGTGCCATGTGGTAATCTCCCATTAGGCCATGTGGCACATCCCGACTGGTCCACTTGTACCTCACTACTGACTGTACTGTCCACTCAGATGCCACATATATCGGTCCCACCTGCCATCTATGTTGCCACCTCACTGTTGAGTTAGATACCACGTCATTGTACGATGCCACATGTCAAGACCGGATTGGTCCATGTCTTTGCCACATTAGTATGATGATGTCATCATTATCACATGGTCAAGTTTTTCTATGTAACTTTGACTGACCATATCTCGTTTGCTTGACATAATTCAAGTAGCATCGAAATTGTCTCAACGAGCACTTCAACTTGGCACTATTTTGCTTGATTTGGAGATAATTATTTTTTAGCCTTGAGTCAACATCTGAAACCTCGAGTCTTGCCAAACTTTGACCTAGCGTAACTTTCGCATACAGTCTCCTTTTGACATGATTCAAGTTGCATCAAGATCGTGTCAGTGAGCTTTATCCAATGATCTTGGTTTTGTCAAATTCTAAGACTACAATTTTTTTAGGTCTTCTGGATCCTCCTTAATCATTCCTCCCAATTGAGAATCTTTTGGATCACCAAAAGTATTGTTTTATATAGAATTTAAGTGAGGGCATTTTTGCCTCACTTTCCCAGTATCATCTGTCCACCCTGCTGGAATTATGACCATGTAACCCATCACAAACAAGATGAATAATGAGATAGCATTGTTGATACCATCAATAGTGTACTCATCAATATTCATTGTCGAATCCACCAGCCACATAGAACTAACTAGTAGAATAACAAGCAACCATACTTAATAAACTGATGTGAAAGAAAAAGTATCATGATGGTGGATCTCTTGAATAGGAACATTATCAGAAAATGAATCATTCAAACCCTTTTTTACCATTTTTGGTTGAAGGCTTAAATGTGCTGGTGATTGATCCTCACACTGTGTTGTCTATGACATCTTATCATGATTAGAATCTTCATGCTTAATATCACTAGCTGTTACAAATCACATAAGGGTTAAAGTATTTCTTGCATTTACAATCATCTTCAAATGCCCTTTGTTTACAACAGATCTATCATTCTTCATGTGATGAGCTTTCACAATGAATTCAATTCCATCCTTAAACAAATGATACCTATTATGTTCGTTGTAGAAAATGGCCTTTCTATCATACAAGTAAGGTCTTCCTAAAACCATCCCATATAGTCAAGTGGAATTAAATCTAACTCTACCTCATCTACAAACTTGGATGTGATTGCAAAACGGATTTTACATTATCTCAACACATGTAACCAAGAATTATCATGCACCCAACCCAATGGATATGGTTTTGGATGAGGTGTTATTTTTAATCCCAATTGCTTAACAACTTGTTCAGAGATTAAGATCACTTGTGATCTTCTATCTATGAGTGTATTAATTTTACTCTATTTTGCAATAACCCTTATATGAAATAATTTGTTCCTTTTACTTTCAACAAGGATCTCATTACACTTTAAAGAAGAAGCATGAAAACTAGCACTGACAACAAGAACAATACCTTTTATACCCACAACTGCTATCTTGGTTTCATCATCAGATCCTGATTTGAGGTCCTGCACAATAGTTGTGGTCTTTTTCTTACCCTTTCGATCCTTGAACCACTTTGGTTTCTGATCAGGATGCAATTTCCAATATTTTGCATCTTCGTGCCCTTTCTTTTTGCAGTGTGAGCAATAAGGTTTTTCCTCCTCTTTCTCCACGGAAGCTTTCCGCTGCATTTCCTTCTTCCCTTTCTTGCTTCCTTTCTGCTTACCAAATTCCACTAAGAAACTATCATGGCTATTCTTTGTGCCTATTTCAAGATGAATGGCTTTCATACTAACTTCATCAAGGTTAGTTGGATTGAACATAATTATTGTATGCCTCAAATTTTGAAGTAATCCACCTATATACTTTAACAAAGTTTCTTGTGTATATAATGGAATGCCCAAAATTAAAGCTCTTTTCCTAAATTCAAGCATATATTCTTGTACACTTTGTCCTTTCTCTTGCCTTAATGACTGCTAATTCATTACTACTTGTTGCATGTGACCCAATGGATAAAACCATTTCTTAATTGCAGCTATAAACTCAAACCAAGAAGAAATAATTTTACCATATCGACTAAGATCTTCTTGAGTTTTGCTTGTTGGGATATGGTGTTGTACACCATTACATATTTTTTTTTTATCATATATTGTAATTAAATAATTATTTAGTTGGGATACACCTTGGTGGTGTTGTTAATCACACTAGGTAATTATTTGGGAACCACTTGATGTTGTATTGTAAAATTGTATTATTATTTAATGTGTAGGAGACATGTGATAGTAATTTAATATTGGGAAACTATTAAATAAAGTGATGTCTTAGTACCCAATATTAAATAAGGGGTTAGTGGTTTTGTATTCACATGGTTTTGTGATACATGGTTTCACCTTACCACTAGTTGTATTTTGTGTGAGCTTGTGTCTATAAAAGCAAACACATTTGTGGTTTAGGTTGACTAAGTGGGTTGGCTGTCATTATTGAGTTTTCTTGTGGAGTGCATTTGTGAAGCATGGCATGGGATGTGTGGATTCATGCTTGAAAACATGAGAATGCATTGGAGGGCTTGATGCTTTAGAGGTATTCATTATAACTCTTGTATTGCTTTATTGCTGAATAATATGATGGAGTATGGATGTTTTTGGAGGCTAGGCTTTTCCATCTTGATGGTTTTCCCAAGATATATCTTGTGTTATCTTGTGACTCGTCTATTTGATCTATGCATTTGGAAAACTTGTATGCATGTTTATCTCTCATGGGTTATGTAGGAAATGATTTAAGATTGTGGGTTTGAATGCAATATTTCCTAACATTGCTCTCCCACCATATTAAGGCTATGCCTCTGAGGCAAAGAGTGGCTAATTGGATCTTGGAAGTATCATTGGTAAATTTTTGAATCCTACAATAAACTTCAATTTTTTTAATCCAATTATCAAGGTTCTTTGCATCCAGTTCTCCATTATAAGTTGGCAATTCAAATTTAACATCAAGATTTAACAAAGGAGCATTAGATTCAAGTTGCACATATTGTTTCTTCTTTGAAGATGAAGTAGATGAAGAAGATGAAGAAGATGGGGATGGAGGTTCAGGAGGGTCACCACCACCTCCTACTCCTTTACCTTTCTCATATTTTGAAGAGGATTCACCTTTCTCCTTCTTCTTTTTGTTCTTGTACAACTCTTACACCATCATCTTCATGTCTAAGAGTGCTTTGTGAAATTGTTCATTCTCAAAGATTTTAGGACTAGGAGATTTTCCTTCTTTCGGTTGTTTCGTGGTTTGTCTTCGAGTAATTCACCTTGATCTGATCTTTGGATTAATCTCCTCAAGTGTACCTTCTCCTCGCTTTAATTTCAACCTAGTTAACATCCACCACTTGCAATTTTCCCTATTAAATTGCTTTGATACCAAACTTTATCTGTTTTTAAAAGGTTTACTAAATACTTGCACTTAACCTCAATCAAATTTTTTTTTGATCGTAAAATAGAATTGTGTGGTTATGTTCATTTAACCATTGAAATTACAACATTGAGTTCACTTAATCCTCTACTCAACCTAATAACATTAACTAATTACTTAAATATCATAATTAGAATTCAAAGAATGAATTAAATACTGAAACAAATAAGAGAGAATAGAGAGACAATAGATAATTTGTTAACGAAATTCACCCATATGTTTGGGTTATGTCTCCAGGTCCGCTTCTCAATATAGGACTGCTTTATTAATGACACCAGACTTTAATTGTCTTTGTACATCATCCAAGCTTTAGACCTACATTACAATTTCTCTCACAATCTCTCTCAACTCCTAAGACTCTTTTGCATTCTCCTTTACTTGCATCCAAGGGATTGACTTCAAATGCCTTAGAACTCCCAATTACATTTCAAGGAATACAAAATACAAAAGTCTCCTTTTGTTGAAGTGAAGAAAATAAAAATGAAAAAGAAAAGAAAAATCTTTGTCCTTGGGTGGGCAAGTCATTTGTTTTCTCAATGTTTGATGTAATATTGCAAGCTTAAAAAAAGAACAAGTTTCATGTTGTGTTCAATGAAGAAATGAAAAGAGAAGTTCTCATTCATGAACATGCTATTCATTTAGTTTTTATGTCATTTGTAATATGGGAGGTAAGTGGGGAATTTGTATCCTTGTAAAAAAGAAGAGAAAATACTACTTATGAGTTTTTTTTTTTTTAAAAGAGAGATTTGACATTTGTTAATAATGATAATGATAAGCTTTGGGGTATAGACCTTCAAGGAAAAATGTTGTTTTGAATTTTCTTGTAGAGAATGTATTAGTGACTATTATTGTAATAAATGGGATAGATATGTTTCAAAGTATCCAAAAAGAAATAATTATAAATGCATTTTCTTTTAGCTTTTGAAAAGTTGCAATTGTGTTATTAAAATGAAATCAGCTTCAAGATAACAAATAGTCTCCCCTCTACTAAATCTTTTTTTCTCTCTCATTGAATCATAATAGACATTATAAAAAAGAACATTTAAGTTTTGAATTTTGAAGAAGTTATAATGTGTCCTCTTTTAAATCCACATAATTATAGAGGATAAATTATATTTTCTTTTACTTTTGAAACCTAAAATATATTAAAATAAAAAGACAATAAATAAAACTGTCATAGATCAAAACTTATATATATAGATGCATATATTTCTACAATGAGATATGTTATTCACTGTAATGTTTATATTATAAAAAATGCTTCATTCATGTATGCATATAATCATTGAGCATATTTTCACCACTCCATGACTCCGAGCGGATAAGTACTTTTCATTGGAAGCTTCCCACAAACAGTTGAATGCTGCCTAGCATTATGTGTTTCACAGGAATGATTTGAACAAAAAATAATAATACATAAGTATTATAAACTAAAATACGATTACGATCTAGCACTTCCATTTAGAGGCAACTCAAGGAATGTTGTACCAAGCTATTACAGGCCATATTCTTTTTACAAATTAAACTTCAAGAAATATATATTTCAAAAAAAAGGCATTAGAAAATGCAAATAAAATGAAATCTCTGAGGGCGTGGCCCCAGTGAATAAAACCACTGCCCCTCCATTCTAAAACAAATTCAACTTTTATTTTGTTCTTTATAAAAATATATATATGCGATTAGCTAAGATTTGCAAAAATAAACAAATCTATTGAATTTGAAAATCAAAGAAATATATATTGCAGTCTAAGCAAAAATAAAATAATAAGGTATAGTGAATAAATGAAATAAGCCCCTACAGATAATTACATCAACTGGAATGGAGAAAAGCATATGATGTTCTTCCTCAGCATGAATCTGGAGCCCCTCCATTCTTCTTTTAAAAAAAACAGAAATATTGAACACAGGAAAATAAAATGATATTTGTGTTGCTCTATATTTGAAATGCAATTTTTTTTTGCTGCAAACAACAAATAGTAGCAGGAAGGTAAATGTGTACAGTGTTAATAGTTTTAATGGAAATACATTATAAATATGCAACCACAGCAAAGCAAAATAAAGAAAATAAAATGTATTCTTCTTTGCAAATCTGAAAATACTCCACACAATAAACTTGATTATACCAGGAAGAAACGAAAAAAAGAGAAGTGTAGCACTCAGCATAGGATTTCCCTTTCCCTGCAGCTGTGCTTGAATTTGAAGCACAAGAAAAAAGAAAAGAAAATAATCTAGTTAAAAAAATCGTGACTTGCAGAAAGGTAAGAGATAAAGCTTATATCTCTTAAATGTTGCCAGGAAGACAGAGAAAGGAACACTTGCTGCAACTTGAACTCTCCTCTTCCACATCCAGCCGCAGTCATGAGCATCATTCCCCTGTTTTTGCCTTCTCATAAGAAACAATAAAAAAAAGTTAGGGTTTACACTATTTTATTTATTTGCCCTTGTGCCTCTTCATTGCTTAGTCTGGTGCTGCTTCACAATAATTAATGTTGCTGCCCCATCAAACTGTTCAAAATGGACCTCAAAATGTAATTAAGATTCAATAAATATTGGGCAAATCAATAAATCTATTTAGTATTTATTTTGCAAGCACTAGGCACTGTCAGTATTAAGGCACTTTACCTTGCTCACTCCCACAATAAAAAACAAACAAATAATATTAATGCTGATTTATAATGATACCCAATATATAGTAAAAAATAATAATGATAATAATGATGTTAATGTTGGAAACCATAAATTCTATAATTCATTGAAGGAATTATTTTTGACAGTTAACAATTAAATAGTAAAAATATATAGTTGTAACATAAGATGTAAGCTTGGTGTTAATAGTAATGTCTGTATGGATGGTAAGAATAATTTTTTTTATGAGGATATTAAAATTAGTTGTCAATAGTAAATGAGGATAATTTAAGTTTCAATAATATAATGATATGGGGTTTGGTTCAATTAATCATAAATTAAGAATAAATAATAATATCATTATTTGAAGTATATATATATATAGACATACATATTAGATATTAGTATTGTGGTTGAAGTAAATAATAGCCATCATACTATTGTTAATATGAGATTAAATGACAATCAATCAACTATAATGTGATTATTATTGTGGTACCATTATCGATTAAATGAAGATATAATTTAATAAATAAAATAATCTCATGAAATAGAATCAATATTAATGTCAGTAACAAAAGTATAATAAAATAAAATAATAATGGTTAACTCCATTTATATCATTTAAGGATTGGGTTTAACTTGCAACAATTGTAGGTTAAGCATTAATATTAACAATAAAAAGATTAATTTTGATATTGATATTAATAATTGATGGTAAATCCAATTAGCATTTATTATTGTAAAAGAGGGGAAACTGGATAAATATACATGCACGCACATTAAAACATTTCTTATCGAGATGACCATATAAAAATGTATACTAAGAAGAATAGTTGAAAGATAGCAAGATTTGTTGATAAGGCAAATATTAATACTATTTTATAATACTGGAGCTTTCATGATCTTATACAATCATGTTTAGGGTGATGTTTTAGCGTTCAAGTAAATGAGCATATAATGATACAATTTTAGAAGTGAATTTAACTTTAATGCTACTTATTGGTTAATGTAATATTGAAGTAGGATTGGGAACGATCCTAAGGTTTTGATACAATTAATGTTAACATAAAAAAAAAGAGACATTGATCTTATGAAAGATTTACTTTTTGGTTCACAACAATAAGTCTAACAATATCTTTATCAATGTGTAGAGTATTGTTAATATTAATACTATGTATTAATGATGTTAGTGCATATGTTGGTTTACGAATTTAGGTCGTTTAAAAAAAAATTAAAAAAATTGTTCTGGTTGTGTTAAACCCACATTAAAATGTGGGCATGACAACTTGGTGGTTAGCATGGAGAATAGGAATCGTGAGGTCAGGGGTTCAATTTCGGTGGAGGTAATTTAGCCGACCTATAGCCCAATTTTTGTCTTGAGGTGCCACGTGGCAACCTACCATTGGTCCATGTGGCACATCCCGACCGATCCACTTATACCTCACTGCTAACTATACTGTCCACTCAGATGCCACGTATATCGATCCCACATACCATCTGTGCTACCACCTCACTGCTGAGTTAGATGTCACATCATCGCACAGTGCCACTATCAAGACCAAATTGGTCCATGTCTTTGCCACGTTAGCATGACGATGTCATCAATGTCACTTGGTCAACCTTTTTCTACGCAACTTTGATCGGCCATATCTCGCTCATACAAACTCCGTTTGATGCGATTCAAGCGACGTCAAAATCGTCTTGGCAAGAACTTCGACTTGGCACTATTTTTTCTAATTTGGAGATGATAACATTTTTATCCTTGAGTCAACATATGAAACCTCTAGTCTCATCGAACTTTGACCAAGCACAACTTCTGCGTATGATCTCCTTTTGACGTGATTCAAGTTGCGTCGGGATCGTGTCGGTGAGCTTTATCCAATGATGTTAGTTTTGTCATATTCTAAGACTAAAATTTTTTTAGGTCTTCTGGATCCTCCTAGATCACCTGATTGGGGCTTTTTTGCATTTCTGAGCATTAAAAACATTATTTTTGCATTCAGTGTTCCTGCATTCAGTTTTCAGTTTTAGTTTCCAGAATTTACATTTTCTGAAATTGTTCATATTAAGGTTAATTTGTCAAATTCAGTGCATTATTTGAATTCAAATTGGCATTTAAGAAAGACATCATTTTTAGGTTTTTGCATAGCATAATCAAAAAATTATATTGTTTTAAATCTGGAAATTGCTTTTACATGTACTTGCATTGCACTTTATATTCTAGGGTGTTTGATTGCATCTTACCTATTCTCCATTTTGGGTGCACCTTGGGTTTGTGAAACTTGTATGAGCTTCACAACTTGGTGTCCTATTTCCAATACTGTCATGAGACATAGTTCGAGACTCATGTCATCCCATGATACATCACTCATCGTGGACCATGGTTTTCTAACTCTTTCACTCATAGTGTTGACACTAATCAACCCACTATGGACCATACCCTTGACACTTCGTTTCCTATGACCTCCTTACCAACAACTAATGTGAGTAATTTTGAATCAAGGGTCGCTAATGTCCCTTAAGAGAACCTAAGAAGAATGGATGAAGATTTAGAGAGATTTCAAAAATTTGTGAGTCCTAAATACGTCGTTGGTAATGTAGTTCCTATCATAGATAACATGAAGAGAATAATTGATAATGAACAAGGAATAGAAGTTGTGTGTATTTTAAATCACATCATTACCAAAAATGTCCCTACAATGACTTGTTATGCTCAAGCTTGGGGATATACTCAAAGTCAAGGTGGAAATCCAATTCCTCCTTCCACAACCATGACCTCTATTCTGACATAGACTAATCCAACTGTTACTAGAACCATACAAACCACTAGCAATGTCCATACTACCGTAGGTATTTCCACTAGGAATCCCTCTAGCTTTGTGCATTCAAATCTCATATCTCCTCAACCATCTCCCCTCACACATTTACACTTCACTTATCCTTTGAACACATATACACCTCCACCTTATTCACCTCCATCTCCCAATACAAACAATGATCCCATCCTTAACCAACTCTTGCAAAGTGTTTCATCCCTCCAACAATAAATTGCTACATTGAATCAAAATAAAAGTGGCAAACCTTCACAATATGTCAAAAGAAACCCCTTATCCCTGGAGATATTGAGAACACAAATGCCACAAGGTATAAAGATTCATAGATTTGAGAAATATGGTGGGAAAGGAGATCCTATTAACCATGTTTCTACATAGACAACCTTATTTAGTGACTTCATTTTTTAGGATAAACTCTTGGCTAAACTCTTCCCTAGATCCTTGAAATACACTACCTTGGAATGGTTTTGTTCCTTACCGAACAATTCAATACATTTATTTGATAAACTTATTGATGCATTCCTTAATATTTTCCAAGTGCACATGGGTCCCATTATGACCTTAGTAGATTTAATGAGATGTAAGAAAAAAGATGATGAAATATTCACCTAATTTATCACCTGTTATCAATTGCTTTATTCACAAATCAACATTAAGATTCCCAATCCTGATCTTTAATGAATGTTCATTGAGAATTTGAAAAATAAACTTCAAGATATGATTGGGATGATGAAATTTCCTTCCTTCACATAGTTGTGTATTGCCCTTCGTGATTAACAAAATTTGGTTAGTAGTTGTGAAGTGAAGACTCCCTCTAGCCGTCCTGAAAAATCTGAATCTATGCGTCAAAACAACTATCAACCATTCAAGAAACAAAATAAGGGATTTTTACAACTTAATCCCCTCAGCCAACTCAACATATTGAAATCCAAGTGGTTGTTATAAAGATGACAAATCCATACACATTTGGAGATAGAAATAGATAATTCACCCCTTTACCTGATAGCATTCATAACACCATGTTGTGGCTCTTAAACAAGAACTTAATTTCCTTACCTCCCGTTAGAGCTCCCAATCCTACTAAGCCTTTACCTCAAACCTATAGACAAAATTCCTATTTCTATTATCACTGACAAAATGGACATGATATAGAACATTGTAACCATCTTAAACATATTGTGTAAGACCTCATTGATTCTAATCACATTCAAATTGGTGGTGTTAATGATCAAGGTAATAAGTTTGTAGCACCTCCTAACAAAAACTTACAAATCTTTACTAATCCTATGCCAAATCATAACATTTCCTTTGTCAAAGCTAGTGAAAATAAGAATGATATGATGAATGTTAACACAAATGATAAAAACATGAAAGATAATGTGGAAAGTTCAATGGATAAGATAGTTGCAAGCATTGAAGTTCAACCTTGTAAGGGCCTAACCAAAATGCTCCTTGACATTGCTTTCTCACAACATGACATAATCAAACATGCACCTGATGGTCCTCTTTACATAGCTCGAAGAATCAATGACAAGTCTACTAATGGGATATTAATTGATCCCATTTATGTAGAGAATGTGATCACTGAAGAATTCTTATTTGTGCATGAGCTTTATCAAGATACTTATGAGAAACCAAAAGCATGGACCAAAACACATAATGGTTTTTCTTTCCCTACGATAGGTTTGATACCTCTTTGTTTAAAAGTTGGACTAAAAACATCAAGTGTATCATTCTCCATCATCTCATCGTTAGACCAATTTCATGTGAATTTAGGCTACCTATGGCTTCACTCCATGAAAGTCATCCCATTAGTTGTGCATAAATGCTTAAAGTTTCCATTTGGAAATGAGATCTTTACTATGCATCATAGTGGCTTTAATCCTGTGTCTTCCCATAGGAATTTCTAATTGGATTTATTTTGGTCCAAACCTATGGAACCTATTAGGCCTCATGAGGACTTCTTTTTCAAATCCTATCAAAATTTTAAGGAAAAACATAACAAAATTATCCCTTAGAAATATTCCTCAACCCATGATTAAGCCTCCTATCCTTTATGAAACCATGATTGAACCAAAATACCTTCCAAGTAACCAAGACCAAGCCATAGAAAATCCTCCACCCATTTCATATAAGAGACCATGAGATAACCAAATAAGTCTTGTGGTGCCTCCTAAAATCAAACAAGTTTAGAAAGCTAAAGATAAAGTGGTTGAACAACCTCCCATGGTTCCTTTCATTCCTCCCTTAAGGGAAGAAAATAAACCTATGGTTGATAAAATACTCCTAGACAATCACAACTTGAAAACCAAATGAAAAGAAACTGAAATGCTAGAGAACATAGGCATAGACGTTGTTCTATTGCTCGTTTGTTACAAGCAAAAGAAGAAAAGAACAACATAGAAAATCAAAATCCAAACTTACCTCAAGCAATACATGATGATCCTCCACCTTCACTTAGATAAGAAAATCCTAAACCTCGATCACAACAAGAACAAGTATCTTCTATAAATATTATCATTAGACCTTCTATTGTGATAAACTTGGATGATGATAATGAAATTGCTAAAATTGATGAGGAAGTACGTAATGAGATAAATTTATTGTTTTAATTTTCCATGAGCTTAAATGATAACAACCATGATGATCCTCTTACAAAGAGTGGTTCACCACATGTTGAACTTGGTGATTGTCCTAGTTTGGAACTTGACGTTATCCCTTTGGCTAGCTATCCACTTTCTGCATACGATGAATAAGATTGGGATGTAGATGACCTGCTATAGGTTGACTCACATGTGCCTTACTAGTCTTTGTCATTGTTTTATTTCATGTTTTTTGTGTGATTGCATGTGCGTAATGTGATCCATTGTACTATTCTATTTGGCATGTCTTCATGTTCATTCCGCTATTTGTATCTACATTCTTCTATATGTCATAAAAAAAATATTTTCTTTTCTCGTGTTTTCCTTTTGGAGATGATGTAAGGTGTCGAGACATTTAGGTCTCTTCCATGTTGACCCAAAAGATTTTTTTTTTTTTTTCACTCTCTATGTGTCATTCTTCAAGTTACATGAGTTATTTGGTGAATAATGACATTTCCGAGCTCTAAAATAACATTGTAGCAAAGACATACATTGACCCCGAATCCATGGATCCCTTGTGTGTTGTTTTGGGATTTCATTTTGGGGGTAACCCCTTTTCATGACGTAGCTTCATTTGGAAACATATGTTTGAAATAGGGCTTTCCAAATAAGCTCTCGTGCCTTCTTTATTGTTAGGATTTATCATTTGCTACTTTAAAGTAATTGCTCACAATATGGTGTTAGCAATTCCTTTAAAGTGGGGGCATACATTGGCATTATAATTTTGAATTTTTTTGACTATATTTTATGTTTTATAGTGTGGTCTTCTTACTTCTTGTGACGTGTCTTAGTCTTGGTGGTGTCATTGGGTTTGATTTCCTCCAAGAGTGTGACCTTTCTTGGCATATGCCATTCCTCTTAGTGGTGATGCTACACATTGCATTCCCTAAGTTGCAAATATTTTATCCTAGACTTGTCCTCTCTTGGAGACATTAGGAAAAAATGTTCCATAAGGAGAGACCTTAAATGAGCTAAGAAAAACTCCTTTGAACATGCCTTATCCTATTTGCATTTTTGTTAATAAGTGTTTAGCGTAATGTAGCTTGCTAACCTTATGAAGCTCAAACTTCATATTTTTGTGGCACCTTATCAAAGTTATCAGAGGTATAGCTTTGGTATGGTTAGTACGATGAGAGCCTGTAGACCTAGTATGAATTTCTCATTGTATGATGAGAGCCTATAGACTTGGCATGACTTTCTCACTTAGTCACTTTTTGGGGGCTCACCTAGTGGACAACAAATTTCACTAGCCTGTGTGAGCGTGTATTGTTTTTTTGCATAGTGGACAACGAGTTCCACTTGTCAACATTTTTGGACAAAAAACTAAGGATTGATCCACATCAAGTTGGAAAAATAGTCGAGGCTTGATCCACCCCTTTTCTTTTTCTTTCTTTCTTTTAGTCTTTGACATTTCATGATTGAGTATCTTGTCATTGCTGCATATATATGTTTAACACAGACATGTGTCTCCTTGTTCCTTTTTTTGTTTTGCCATGAGATCTTAGATCTTGGGGGCTTGATCATCCTTCTTGACCTTTGTCATCTTATCTTTCCAACAATTATACAATTAGACCTCTCTTGATTGTCTATTTTAGTGTGAGTTTGATGCAAGGTCATCCTCTCACTAAAGTGGAGGCTAAATGTAGTCTATAAAAATGTATCCCTTTACATTTTCACACTTGTTTGCGCCCTCCTAATTAAAATGGACTTAATAATGCCTTAATTTAGTGTTGAAAAATGTAATCCTTTACATTTTCACACTTTTTGGGCCCTCTTAATTAAAATAAGCTTAATTATGCCTTAATAAGCACTTTTATTCATTTACAAGCCTAATTAATTAAATTTTCCAAAGGGGAAACTCGACAATAATTAATGCCAATACATAACACTTTACCTTGAGCAATGTGTGTTCCAGGAATAAGGACCTGGGACCCATTCGACCATGGGCGAATGGGTCCTGCCTAGACCTTTGCAACTAAATTTAAAATATGTTTTTGGTAGTATTCCAAGGTCCCCAAATCCATATTTCAATTTTGGCGTGTGATATTTTAATTTTGGGAAATTAAGGATACATACCTATAAATGCAAGGTTGTTTTATCAAGTCTATGTTTTTATCTAGCAAGAGGTGAACTTTCATATGAGAAAATAATATTATCAAGGCATTCAAGAGCATATATATTAGAGATTTATTGCAGCATTCAAGATCCAATCATCATGTCAAAGTCTTCTTGCGTCATGCATGATTTTGTAGCTAGCATTGGGATGTAGGTTTCAAGATCAAGTTCAAGTATTCCAAGCATTATTTCAAGTATCAAGATCCACATCCATTGAAGCCATTTCATACAAGTTGCAAACCTTCCAAGATCTCCATTACCAAGGTTCATTCAAGGGTTTTTTGAGTGGTAACATAGCATTGCTCATTCTTCATTCCCTCTTTCATGCTTTATTTCAATTCAAGGTTTGATTGCCAAAATGAGGTTTGACCAAGGAAAACCCCCATTCACCAAAAACACACAAATTTTCCCTCTTGTGTGTGTTGTAGATTTAGGTTGAAGAAGGATTGAAAACCTCTTGAAGCACAAGATTGGAAATTTTTTCAAAGTTGTTGTCAAATCACAAAATCTAACCTACAGATTTGATTTTTTGACTTTTTGACATTGAAACCTGAACAAATCAGAAGCTATAGATCAACATCAAAGTCTCTTGAAAGATTTTTGAAAACCTTGACAAACGACCCGTTTTCCCATGGGTGAATGAGTCCCAGTTTGCCTTTGGAAACTGAATTTTGGTGATTGGTAAACATCTTTCTACCCTTCTCAGATCTACAATCAATTTTTTGTTTCTGCCAATATTGAGTTTCATATTACTGTTTCAAGTTTGGATTGACATAATTTGGTTGATTTTCTATTTTTAGTTTTTCTCAAAAAAAGTGTTATTTGATCTTGACCCCCATCCTCGAAGCATAAGGAAACCTGAAGGTTCTCACATTGAGTTGATTCACCTAAGGGTTGTTAGTCAATTCTTTGTGGGGATCTCATTTCCTATTGAAATAGAGGAAAATAGGTTCATTGTTCATCAATCCATTTTGGATCACACACAAACCTATTTTTCTACACTATAGATTTCATAGCTGAACCAAGTTTATTTGAGATACTGACTCCTAATAATTATCACACATGGAAAGTAAGAATGCAACAGTTATTTTAGTCCAAGGGTTTGTGGTCTACTTTGGATGATCATCAACCAAAATTTACTAGGGAGTTTGAGAGATTTTCTCATAGGAAAAAATGTGATGAGGCTATGGGTTTGATGATATTGCATGTTTTTGATAGCCTATTCTTCCATATTGAGGAGTTTAATACACCATGACATGTCAATTCTTCGTTTGCATATCTCTTGTGTGGAAGGTGTCTTTGTTCGTTGTTTGATCCTATGGCTCATGTTTTTCACAATTCTAACATGGTATTAGAGCTTTTCTATATGTATTTCCAGTATTCTATCCTATTTGGGCATTGTAGACATCTTTTTCATGCACATACTCTTTTGTAGTCAAACTCAAATAAAGTGCCATCCCGGTGTATACTTTTTGGGGATTTTTGCACATCTTGTTGTGCCTTTTGTATTGCAATATGATAAAGTTCCATGGGGGGGTTGATGTTTTCCTTTGGTTTGCCATCACACCTTTGTCAAGTGAGTCTCTCTTTCATGACAACAGTAAATCCTAGTGATTCTTGCCTCATGCAAGTGTGCCTAGTTTACACACCCTTTTATTTGCATGTTGTTTCTCCTACATGCACTTATTGTTTTCACATAGTTTCAATGTACCTATCTTGGTTCTCCCTTTTTCAACATTATGGGGGGTTTCTACTATTGGTGCTAATGCTTCTTTGGTTTCGTGTTTGAGTGATCTACGTATCTATTTATTGTTCCTATGTGCTTTCAGATACAATGTACATCAACGAATGGTTACATGCATTTTGATGAGATGGACTATTTACCATATGGAAAATATTGCATTCTTATTTCTGGAGGTTTTAGCACTATATTAGTCATCATTCAATAGTAGTCTACAACTTCTTCATGCTTCAACAATTTTCTACATGTTCCTCTTTTTCAGGACCTTGATTTGGAGGTGTTTTCAATCCTTCATTCACCATTCTGTCTTTTGGAGAGGAGTTTTCTCCCATTGTGATTTTCTCCTTTTCTCCAGTTTTGAGAGATCTTTTGTTGTACATGGGTACCTCACCAATATTTTGTTTTCAGGATCCATCATGTATTCTCTTTTTAGGGTTTTTTAGCTACTCCCTAAGTTCATCTTAAGGGGGGAATGTTAGAGTAATCATGAATTATCTAATGATTAATTAATATTTAATTAATTATTATTCTAATTTATTCTCACACACTTAAGCTAAACTTAGGGAGTAATTTACTATGTTAACTAGAGAGCTATGATTAGATCATTGTTGTCAATCAGGATTGCACCCTAGCTAAGTTTGACTCAAATATCATGTTGAAACATGAAAAATTTCTCAAGCCGTGGGTAACTTATGATGAGAAAGAATCTCTAGATAGGGATGGTTCCCCTGGAAAACCACCTAAACTAAAGACTTTTCTGAGGAAAAGGGAGAAGGATAGCTTTCAAAATGAAAATCCTAAAACCTTGTGGGTGATGCACCAGAACCTTTAGATTTATTCACTAAATTCACTCACAATTAGTTCTCAAAACATTAACTCTCACAATCTCATCTAAAACATACAACACAAACGTGATTTGCATGAAGGTTTGAAAACTAAACACAACACACAACCTGTATTATATGAAATTTCTGCACCCACACTTGCAATAACGAGACATAAAAATGACTCAATATTTGAAATAAAAATCATAACATCAAATCACTACTACAAATGGAGACAAAAATATGAGATAGGAATGCTTTGCTATTTTTATTGCTCTGAAAGAAGTATCAAAATATCAAAATCTGAGTACAAATCAAAGCTTACAAAGCTCTTTGCAAGTATTCAAGAGAGAAAGAAGCAAATATGAACCCAACTCTAATGAGAAAAACTAAGTTTTTCTCCAAATTATACCTCCAATATGCCTCCAAGAGTGAGTGGAAAAATCTAAGCAAAAAACTCTCCAAAATAGTAACTTCAATGCCATTTTCGAGCAAGAAGAAAAATCCTCCAAAATAGGGCCCAAATTGCCTCAAAATTGAGTGACAAATGCGGAAAATTTCAATCTCAAGAAGGTTGACCCAGAAAAGACTCTAAAAATCACCAGAACTGACTAAAAACAGGAATATAAGGCCTAATTCACTCAATTTTTTCCATTTTGCACAAAAAGACTCAAACTCAAAAGAGAAAGTTTTTAAGAGGACTTAATTGCACCATTTTACTACATTTTATATAACAATTATTAAAGCAATTTATAGGAATATTGCCTTAATATTGTCTTACAGTATATGTAGTTTCAATTTTCAAAAAAAGAAAGAGGGAAAGAGACCTGATTTTTGACAACTTTGGAAAAAATAAATAGAAGGCATAGATATAGTTTAGACTTAATTTTTTGTAAAGTATATAACATTCCCCTTTGATATTTTATTTTATTTAAAAATAATAAAAACATAAGGGACACTAAGGTATTCAAGGCTTAGGCATTTGATTTTGTATAAAATCATAAAATGAAGGCACATAGCCATATGCTTTTCTCCAAAAATTAAAAGAAACCTAAGGCATGAAAGGCTCGACACAAAAGTGAAAGGCCAAGGTATTAGTTAAGGCACATATTTTTAAATGAATGTGGAAAAATAAGGCCGACTTAGGGCATAAAAGAAAACACTAACACAAAAATGCCAATCCCTAACTTTTAGCCCTCATTTTCACTTTGTCTTTCTGGAGAACTTGGCTCTGCTGGGTGCCGCAACCAAACTAGGGTTGCAATGGAGTTTTTCTAAATTTTGAAGCTATCATTTGTAGAAAATTGGCATGGTGAGCACCTCATTGTGTTGAATATGCAAAGGACTTTGCATTTCCTTCATTTCAAATGCATATTTTTGCTTCTCAGCTGCGACCATTATTGTTTTTCTGATGCCTTTCTTCTACTTTAGAAATCTTGATCGACCCTTCTTTTGCTTGAGGCCTCCATTAAGGACTTGGCTTGAGTTTTTGGAAATGAGCCTCTCTATTAAAATTCTCTAAGGACACAACAATTATGCAGGTAAGTCTTTCTATGTACCTCCATTTTGAAAATATTGCTTCATCTCAATAGAAAAAATGAAAACCCTCTTTTATTTCTTGCATATACTTCATTTCAAATCTATGAGAGGCTTCTATCTCTGTGTATCTCCATATTTGATGCTTTCTTTGAAAAATAATGAAGAATTTATGTTCATTTCTTCCATTGAAGGCCATGACCTCTCAAAACCCTAAGCTATTTTTACCTTGCAGAGCTTCGTGGGTACCTTAAACACTTCTATATGAAAAGACTCAGGCCTCTTGCTTCAGATGTAAATTTTTTCTATGTGTTTTGATAATACTTGAAGGGTTTTCTTCATTTGCAGGCCACAAAATTGAATCTCATTTGTATTTACTTATGTAGCATGATTCCAACTTTCTTTGTTTTTGTAGAAACCCTCACATTGAACATAGTCTACTGGGTTTTCATTTTTCTGCCAAAATTTAGAACTCTTTGTATTCTAGGTATAAATAATTCAAGGGTTTCATTACTTTTGAAAACTAAAGAAAATAATTGCATTCTGGTTTATTTCTTTCTTCATTTGTGAGGCCCTTTTGTGTCTCATGGTTGTGAGCTTGTATTTGCTTGTTACTTTCAGAAAAAACATGGCTTCATTTCTCTTTGCTGTATACAACCCTTCTGTAGCTTGCATATTCCTTAATGTTACCGATCAGTGCTTTCTAAGACACTTTTACATGGAGAAATTCTCACTTTCTCATTTCACATAGTAATTAGCCTCTATGCAAACAAAACTTCAGAATAAGTCTATTTACAAATTCTTAAAATATAAAGGCTTGGTAGGAGCCAGTAAAGTGTTGTGTCTCATGAAAGAATAAGAGAACTTATGGACTATCATTATCATGCTTGCACGAACACTTGCAACCTCTTTGCTCATCCAACCTGTAGGCTACCCTTTTGTCTTTTAGTGATTGAGAGAGGTTAAAGTCCTCATTGTACTCTTCATGCACTTTCAACCTTTGTTGTGGGTATTTATCAGTTCACTCCTTATATTTGTAATGAATGCTTTTATCTCTTGTGCTTTGCATTCTCATACATCTCTCTTCATTTGATCATTGCACTTTCTTTCACTATAATGTGTCACTACCCCAATGATTTAAGCTATTTATGATAGTGAATCTATTATTTGAGGTTGCTCAAGCTGTTGCTATTAAATACCGCTTGCAACTCCTTGTCAAATGAATGACATCACTGCTAAGGCATTGTGTACTACAAATTTTGACATGTTGTTTTACTTTTGAAAGATACACTCACTACTTCTTTAATGACTTTATTACTTGCTATAGTGATGATGATGTTGTTCCACTAGGGATACTATATTTATTTGCAATGAGTACTTGATGATTGCTTCTTGTGAGAACTAAACATTACACCCTTTGCTATCCCTCCTATGTGAGCATTCTTAATAACATAACAACAACAATCATGATGTATGGCAGAAAGAGAAGATGTAAAACCATTATGATAGCATCATTTACTGAAGAAAAACCATGACAACATAAGAAATTTTTATGAAAAGAAAACTCCATTAATGAGGAAATGTACACTTATTATTATGTTCCATATATCAACTTGGTATCTTAAATGAGCTCATTTCTCATCTATGACTCTCATTTCAAACTGGAAGGGCCATCACATTGCTCCTTTTGATTTGATAGTCACGAATGAGCAATGAATTTATTATTTTTTCAGTCACTTTGTGGAATAATCCTTTAGCTGAAAATGCTTTTGAGTTGAGCAATATGAATGTGTTTTTTCTATCTCATCCCCCTTTTGAAACTTAGGGGCAATATGTTGGGCTGAACCCTTGTGGGATCCCATTTTTGCACCACATGCTATGATGTCATCAGAAATGAATCTGCAACAAGATTTCACCTATACCTGCACAGTGAATATACATGTTAGTAAAAAAATAGTGAAGCTCAATGCTCTTGTGATATTTGATTTTTAGGCTCTCTTGCATACATCTGATACTTGCTCAACTGACTTATAGCAT